>JANFOE010000261.1:0-373741 GCA_025667525.1 Glebionis coronaria
GAGCTGAGTTCAACTAGCTGAAAGAAACAGCAGCCAAACTCAAAATTGATCCACCCCCACAGTTGTTTGAACCAGAACCAACAAAGGCTGAGAAGAAAAGAAAAAGGATGTCTCAATTCCTTCAAGAAACCTTTGTAACTGATGATATCCAAGTAGATGGAATGCACATGAACTTGATTCTCCCAAATGGGATTGTAGGGCCTGTTGATGGTCAGACTTATACTGAGCCTGAAAAAGGAATGGCCTACATGAACAGGGGATGTCAGTATGTGTTCCAAATGGAAGATGAGTTGGGGCTTGCATCAACTATTCAGCTTATTTTGATTCAAAAGGTGCTTAAACTGAACACAGAGTACTCCAAAGTATTTGCCCAAGCATTGAAGGCTTAATTGGATAGGACAGACATAACTGAGGCTGAAGAGAAAAATCAAGAATGATGATTATCAAAATTTTCACAGCTGAACTTTTGCTATCATATTTTGTTTACTCATGTATTGTACTTGTAATTTTTTTAAGTATTAATGAAGTAAGATGTTGTTTGTTAGATCTGTTATGTGTAAGAAGAAGTTGTTATCTCACTTACTATAACTCATATAGATCTAGCTGTATTTATGTTTAAATAGGGGGAGATTGTTGGGAATCTAAGTCTGTTAGAATTCCCTTAGTCATATATTTAAACTTAAATAAGTTGTTTGATATTAACTTGCATGTGCCTAGGAGACAGGCAAGTAACCCAAGACTCACAGAGTTCTAAGTCTTTGTGAGCAACCACAGAGGAGTCCATGTCAGAGACATTGTCAAGGAAGTCGAAGATTACTTGAAGAGATACTCATTGGCTGTGTTGGATAACAGCCAAGATGTATCAGGGACTCTGAGTGGTTGAGTGTTAACAGGGGTGGCAATACCCTGTTAACACTCAGTACACTTTGGACATACCTAAGTGTTTAGGCGGGAAGTTTCATAGCCTAAAGTACAAGGAATGAAGAAAATGGAAACTATGTTAGCTATATTTCCCTAAAGCGTTGTGGCAGACTACCAAGAATAGAAGAGCATCTTTTGACAGATGTCTGACATTGTCTGTTTTGTGTAGTCACCATCAACCAGTACTAATAGTCAACCTCGTATACTATAAATAGGATATGTAGGCTAGAGTTAATGTCGTTCACTTTGTTAGATTTCACACATTAACTCTTTACAACTCATAAGAAGAACAGTTGTGCTTGTGTTCTTGAGTTTGCTTTATTTTATCCAAAGTGTACACAACACATTGTCTTCAAACTGTGTTATCTATAACACATGTAATACTTGTTATACAATAATAAAGTACTACGTTTGAAAAGTATTTACTTGTGTTGATTATCCTTATTGTTCGTTTCAAGCTAGTTTTAGGGACTTTCATAAAGTGTTAATATTCAAAATTGAGGGACCAAACTTGACATTCTTCAATTCTTTATGGGTATTTTTGGAAAATTTATTACTCGGGTCCAGTTCTTTGTGCGGCTTCGTTTCCCGTGTTCGTTTTTGCTTGATTCTTGTTTTCTTTTAGTGTATTCACGATATTCATACCTAAAATACACAATGAACAAACACAAGCATATTTTGGGGTATTTTATGATATTTTTAAGCATTTTATGCCCGATTTAGACGATGAGACTATGTATAATTGCAGTCTCATCACTCCCCCATACTAAACCATTACCGTGCCCTCACGCAATGCTAGAATTATGTATCGTAGCACTTACAAAACTCATTTTTATATAACATTTATTGAAACGTAAATTTAAATTAACTACTTCTTACGTTTTAGACATAATGTATTATTTTCATCACGAGAATGTGACATTTAGGGTCAATGAATAAGAACCCGTGAATGCCTCGTAGAGATAAGTTCGTCATCCATGATTTTCACCCAATTCCATGCTAAGCGTGAAACAAGATCATTGTCATTATAAGTTAGTAATGCTAACACTACTCATATGCTCTAATCACGTACTTAGACTCCCTTATTCCTAAGGTGTATCTCTTATATTTTATTTTTGTCTTAATGATCACGAGGATACACTTTTTACTTATGCGTGAATAGGTATTAGGTCCAAAAATAGAGCCTTAACGGTGTAATCAAAATCATTGAATTAATAATTTCTCCTAATAGACAACGATGTCAAAACATTAAGTTAACAAAAAGGATCGATAAACACGGTTTTATAACGGTTTTGAACATGAGACTTATTACCATGAATTTTATGACCCACCTCATCATCGGTAGCTTTGATTATCATGGTTTACCTCCATCTTTTATTCAACTCCGCCATGGAGCTTTTATTATGAATTCGGTCTTGCCCTTGTCTTTTATTTAACCTCGCCATGAGGTGTTTATTATGACTTGACGTATATCCTCACGCTAAGGCGAATTTTGGATCTTTAAGGCTTCAAGATTTAAGACATTCACTTCAATTATTTACAAGGATAAGCATGAGAATCCCCCACGAGGCACCTTGTTTTTGATAACCGAGTCAAAAGCTCGAATCGAATCCCCATAAATATGATCATTTAGGGATTATCATGGTTTGGTCCTTTTTGATGGGGCTTACATGATAAATAAGGACCAAAAGTACGTGGAGTACTTAAAACCCCGATATAAATATACCGGGGTCAAAGATAGCATCTTCGTTTTCGTAAGAAAGACGAAACAACGCTACTCCAACCGATAGCAAAACCCCAAAGGGGTAGAAGAAAGTAGATGAGAAGTACAAGGGTGGGTCATTGGGTGGGTCAACATAATGAGCTACTCGAGGTAGACTCACACCAAGCAAACGAAAATATTTTCCATTTATTGCATCGGTGGAAGACCGAGATTTTCCTTTAATTGCGATTTTGGGATCGAATATGTCGTCATCGGTGGAGAAATGTGAGGGAACATAAGGGGCTTCCCCCACACTAGATCCACACGAATCATCGTCAAAAGGAGTAGACGAGCTCGTAGCACTCAAAACACGAAGTGATGGCGGAGTTATACTTGTAGAAAAATCATTTAAAATTTTTTTAACATCTTTTCCATTTTCATCTTGTTTAAACTCTTTATTAAAACCCGATTTTATGATGTCAAAAATATTTGGCGTTTCAAAATCAATATTAGTCACGCTAAAAATCCTCACATTTAAGTCACGAGTGGGGGTGGTGGATTGTATAAGTTCTCAAAACGTTGATCAACAAAGAACACCGCCCACTCAGGGTCAACATATTCGTCATCCTCGTGAACGTTAATCTCATCGATTTCTTCAACATAGATAGGCTCGTCAAACCAAGGTTTGTCATTCCCCTCATTAATGATTTTAGAAACTCTTTCGAAGAGATCACGATCAAGCACGAAACCATCATACTTTGGTGGGGATCGTTGATAAGTTAGATCCTCACGAATGTGGTAAACGTCATTCTCATTTGAGGAGTGTTGATTAGGTAACTCCTTACGAATGGGATTTTTGGTCACGTGAGTCGGTTCGTCATTATGAATGAGACGTTCCAACTTATCAAGTTCGGCCTCGATATTGGAAAAATCTACCTCACATGTAGGTGGAAGTGGAGGTAAAAGAGCAAGCTCTCGTTCAATAATTTCCTCAATCTCGGGCTCGAATTCAAAATCATCATACTCACCACACGATGAATTCTTTGTGGATTTTTGAGTGTGTGACCAATTTCGGCAAAATCGCCGTCATCATCATCATCAAAGAAAGATTCGATGTGAGCGTTCACAACCATGGTCTTATAAGTCGATCGACTATGCTTAGGTGACTCTTCAATGATGAGCGGATCGATATCGATAAAGCCTTTAGCCTAAATGGATATTAGGCTAGGAAATATAGGCACTTCAATGGAATTAGAAGTTCAAGCCTCAAAAACGTGGTCCTTCGAAGGTGGTGTAAACGAGTCTATTTTAGTCATTGTCGTGATGGCACTAACGTCTCCCTTCGGAATTGTTTGGTCACTTATTTCGCCGAATACATCCCGAATGATTTTTGGTTCATACATTTGCTTAAACCTTTTTCAGTTAAGTAAACATATTCATGATCATTAAAATCTTCATCTCTAAAACCGTTCTTTTTAATTCTTTCAAAACATGCATCAAGCCTCCTATTTTCCGCTAAAGTGAGCATTTTGAAATCATTTTTGGAAACATCAGTTTTGCTTTGATCATTTGAAACTTGGGATCTACTCGCGAAAAAGTTCATTTCATCCTCCCCATATTTCATAGTTGATTTCCCACCGTGAACGTCGATTACAGCTCGAGCCGTCGATAAAAAGGGTCGACCGAAAATAATGGGACATTTAGGGTCACACTCGTAATCGGAAATGACGAAGTCCACGGGAAAAATAAACTGTCCAATTTTAATATAAATATCCTCGGCTATTCCAATTGGTTTTAATGGTGTACAATTTGCTAGCTCGATTGTCATGTTCGTAGGGGTAAGTCTTGTCAATTTCATCAATTTCCAAAGATAATGAGGCATGAGATTGATGTTAGCCCTAAATCGGCAAGGGCTAAACATCCCTCAATCTCGGAAAAATCACAAGGTAGTAGAAATTGGCCCGGATCCTTTTCCTTTCTCGGCATATGCCTTTTCGGTTTTTTTAAGAAGGATCAAGGCACAAGTTTCCTCAAGGGTCACTTTGGTAAGGTCGATAAAGCTCTCTTTTTGAACCGTGGATGGAATTTGAGGTACACGAGGGTGTGCACTCTTTTCCTTGGTCGCCACGTTCATTCCCTCGAATTTAGAGCATGAAGGCGTTTTAGAAGTCGAGGGTTGAGAAGAAGGAACAACTCGAAAATTATCAAGGGTAAGGGTAATCACACGACTTTTTCCATGAGACGAGGCGGCTTTAACGTGTTCCTTCGGATTTGGTACGGTGTCACTAGGTAACGTACTAGAAGACGAACTCGATTGCTTGTTCATTATAGCCGAAAACATCTTTTTAATTTCAATTTGTCCTTATTCAATTTTAGTATTTTGACATTTAAACGTATTGGAAAATTCTTTTTTCAATGTACCAATTGTCCTTCTAATCGTCTCATATTTTTTGGGTATACCTAGGTTTCCGACTCGACATTGCGAGCCGACTAATCCTAGGGCAACTACCCTTTTGGATAGCCCGGAGTCGTTGCAGGTGAACCTCCGTGGCAGGCGACTACCCTTATCGTCTCATATTAGCCTCATTCGTTTTCATATAATCTTGAAACTCGTTTGACGAACTATTTTGATTAGAATTAAAGTTCCCTTGGTTTTGATTATTTCTTTGAAAATTCCCTTGATTGTTGTTTTGAAAATTCGAGTCTCGATTCTTGTTGTTATCTCGATTTTGCCAACTCAAATTCCAACCTTGATTATAACCTCCTTGGTAACCATGATTATTTCCTTGAAAATTGTTACGATTTTGATTTTGAAAATTATTACCTTGATTATAAATTCCTTGTGATGAACCCGCATTATTTTGATTTTGATTTTAAAAATTACCACTTAACGCGTTAACACTCGATGTTTGGCCATCCGTAGCCGCACACTCGTAATAATTATGAGGTCCTCCACACAACGCACACGAAACCTCAACCGCTTTCACCGTAGCAGGAGCGTTTTCTTTTGCATCTCAATGAGAAACGATATAAACACATTCGTCAACTTATCGAATTTTGCGTCAACCCTCTCAATATCGCGATTAGAATTACTAACATTGGCGCCATTGGCAACACTCGGTGTGCTACGGAGTTGAAAAACTTGGATCGATTTGCGATAATCATTAAAGCGTCTTTCAGAGTTTTACACAAAAAATTGCCACCGGCGGCAGAATTCAACGAATCTTGTTCTTGAATATTGAGACCGCTATAAAAAGTGTCAATTTGGTGTAACTCGGAAAATCCATGGTGAGGACATTGCCTAAGCAATTCCTTAAAACGATCCCACACGTCTCTAAATGATTCATTCGGCTTTTATTCGATCCTCGTGATCTCTTTCTTGAAAAACGTGGTCTTAGACGGCGGAAAGAAATGATTAAAGAATTTGGAAACGAGATCCTTCCACGTAATTATGGAATTAGGTGGCTCTTTCTCTTACCAATCCTTGGCGGCACCATCAAGCGAGTACGGAAAAAGCATAAGCTTAACGACATCGGTGTCAATGTTTTTAAACTTTCTCGTGGCCAAAAGACGATCAAAATTTCGAATGTGATCGTAAGGATTATCCGCCTCACGACCTCTAAACTTTGTCGCTTGAATCAAAGATAGCATTCCGCTCTTGATTTCAAAATTCTCCGCTTCGATAGCGGGAACTACGATCGCGTCTCCATAACCCTCGGTGGGTACTTGGAGCAACTCCATCATCATACGATTCTCGGCCATCTCGTCTACGGTTTCGACAACGATATTGGGAACGTCCGTCTCTAAATTTCGTCTTCGTCGTCGATTCCTTCGATTTCGATTGCGTCGATTCGAAACGTCGCTAGAATTCGCATAGTCCTTCGATCGAGTGCTAATACAAGGCTTTGCAACCAAAGTATCAAAGTTCAAGTTCGTTATAGTTCCGAATCTTTTCGAATTGAAAACCGGTCTTAAGTGCGACTCAATCGTCTTTTGGTGAATCAAGAGAATGGTTTGGTTTGTTTATCTAATTTAAACTATTAGCAAGTAATTAAAGTGTCGTTGAGTAAATTAAAGCTTTGACAAAATCAAACTTAAAGTTAATTTATGAAAATTCTTAAAACTTAAAGCTTTGAAAAACTTAAAAACTTAAAAACTTAATCAATCGTAATAAAACAATTCATGTCCATCGGAATACACCAAAATAGTAACCATCGGAATATCACTAACATTATCCATCGGAATAATTAAGTTCAGATCGGAATACTCAAAAAGCACTTCTGTCGCAATATGCATCTATCGGAATGTTGTTGTCGCAATGACTCTATCGAAAAACGGGCAGCACTTCGTCTTAACCAAGTCCTTAAGACCCGTCGGAATATGCGATCGCAATGTGCGATCGCAACCCAGATCGGAATAAGGGGATTAACCAACCGATCGCAAAGTAAAACCCTAATGGGTGATTGCGATCGAAAACCAAAACTATCGGAATGTGGAGTAACCGTCGGAATGTGTGTCAAAACCCTAAGATTGCGATGGAAGGTAACAATTTCCGAAATTTGTGGGCAGAATGAAACTTAATAAGCAGTTGCAATAAGCTTCTCTAAACGAATTCCAAATACTTCAAAAAGCTTAAATTTGATGACTTTTCAAAACTTAAACTCAAGAACTTTATGAAATGACAACTTTAAACCATTAAAAACCTTGAAGAAATCCGAAACTCAATAAGCTTAAGACTCGAATAAGCCAATAAGCATTACAAGCTTATGGTTTAGACGAAGGAGCTTGTGTGTAAACTAAAAAAAACAATCCTTTAATCACGAAAACATCAAATCATAAGGATGAAGCATGTAAATCGGATCAAAGGTAAATGAATCAAGAAGTGTAGAATGAGAATAAGGATCAAAAGCTTAAAATAGAACTTTGGTTAATGAAATAAGCAATACAAAAGTGTTTAATCTTGAAAGATTAAAAGAAAAAGATGAACTAGTGAGAGAAAGTTTAAGACTTTCTCTCTCTAAAAACTAGAAAGAACTTGAAAAATAAAAACTAGCTAACCCCCTCCTAATGTGCTTAGGAGGGTATTTATAGGGAAGTGGGAGGCATGTGTGGTGCTTTCTTCTTTCTTTTTCTTCTCGACTCGATTTTAATTCTTCGTATTTGTAGTCTCGGGATTTGAACTTGTCTTTTAATTTTCTTCTTCTATTAGACTTAAGTTCTTCGACTTCATTAAACTTCCGTCTTTAGACTTGCTCTTCGATAAATCTCCAGAATAGGTCTTGGACATCCGTTCTTTAAGCACTCTTGATCTTTTGACTTCGTCTTTTCCCGTTTTCTTCGATAAAAGCCCGTGAAAGCCCGTGTTTTCTTCCTTTTTCATCTTTTGGTCCTAAAACACAATAAAAACACAAACCACGCATAATTCCGACTTTTACGACATAAATCACACGTTTTGGTCTTGTTATTATTGGAAATAAGTGGTAAAAGGATAAGTGTTTTCACACTTATTAAATCCCCTACACTTGACCATTGCAATGCCCTCATGCAATGCATTAATTTTAAGCACGGTTTACATTCTCCATCATAAATAACCCATCTTGGCCTTTATTAAATACTAAACATAAAAGATAGAAATAAGTAAAGAAATTAAAAACTTACATTGGGTTTTGGTGGCCATGAACATTTTTCATCCTCAAGTTTCACGTTCCCCATACCAAGCTTAAAAACGAGATCATTGTTATTATAAGTTAGCAAACTATCACGAACTCATGTGGGCCAATTATTCACTTAGACTCCCTTATTCCTAGGTGTATCTCTTATATTTTATTTTTGTCTTGAATGATCACGAGGATGCATTGTTTGACTTATTTCGATAGTTATTTAGTCCGAAAATAAGGTGAACGATTTAATCAATAGTTAGCTAAAGGACCAAATCTTTTAAAACTGCTTCTCGGGATATCAGAAAGTTCATATCTTGGCATAACTTGGTTCGCGATTTGAGACCTTTCTCGGGCCGATATTTGGCAGCGACTTCATACTTCGAATCTTCGAGAGACGTTCTTGAAATTATGGTCTTCTCTTCATAATAGGAATTTCTTCACTTGAAGTTTTTGAGAGATTCTTCATCTTTGGACCACGACTTCTTCATTTTTCTCCAATCTTTATTTTGGACTTTGATATACAACGATCCGCCTCCTTTTAGGACTTGGATCTATTTATCCTCATACCTTGTTAGGGTCTTTTCGGATAGACTTCTCCATGACTTTTGGGGAGTTCTTGCTTTTCGTCGTGTGTCTCGATCCTTCATATTGATTTTTGATAAATGATTCTTCACATCACTTTTGGATCTTTAGCAACAAAATGTAGCCCTCATGCCTTGTTAGGGCCTTTTCGGACTCGCCAATCTTCGCGCCCCGCTTCATAAGTTATGCCTTGGCTATGAACTCTCGTCATTACCGAGCAACTTTTAAACGATCTGGGGCTAGAAGCTAAGTAACCTTTTAAATCGTAAAACTTTATTTATTAGCAGATTAATTTATTAACAAGCGGAGGGAGAATAGGCTCATAATTAACTCACATAAATTCACGAAGGAATACCGAACTTATAATTGACTCTATCATCTCTCGTTCTCCACAGTTTAAAATATCAAGTAATGAGACTCGTGGATGCTTAGCCTATTAAATCAAAGTTTCGGGTTTTCGAGTCGCCTATAGGATCTTGCAAATTCTTTGACTTTTTCAAGTTTAGAGATCGCATTTTAAAGTTCCCTTGATAAACGACTCTCTAGGATCAATTATAGGAACTTGCGAAAAGTTCTTGTTCTTAACCCGTGAGAGTTAAGACTTTCGCGTTTTATAGCTCCCTATATAAAAGCCTAGCAAAACTTGACTTAAACACGTTAAGGATACTAGTTAGAGTAAACTTAGGCGAGTAAACTCGGGTTGAGTCAAAATGTTCACGACAAAGAAAAATCTAAAACCACTTATTTGAAAATTTATTCTAGCAAAGGAAACATAACAAAGGCAAATACAACTATACAACTAGGCCAAAATAGATTAAAAATTTTGAAAAATGTCGAAAAATCAAATTTTCCGGTTAAAATGAGGGCAAATTCATGGAAAAGACCACTTGCTTCGATAGAAGTCCCCCCTACACTTGAGATAAACATTGTCCTCAATGTTTAAGCATGTGGGAGGAAACTCCCCTACACTTAGGACATTGTGCACTTTGTTTAAATCTTGCTAAGGAAAGGACAACTAAAGTGAATTCAATGTGAACATATAGAATATGAAATATTGAATCACAAGAGTTTGAGATAGAACCGGGAAGATGGGAAACACGGTATCACGGTTCGTCAAAAGTCATCAAGATGCTCTCTGAAGCTTTAATCCCTGCACAGCACAAGAAACAAGACAACAAACATATGCGGGGCTCCCCCTACACTTATTATGAAAACAGTAAGGGATAGAACACGGGTTGCCTCCCGAGAAGCGCTTGTTTTTGTTCACCGAGTCATGAGCCTGACTCGACCCAATTTTAGTTCATGGGGAACGTGGTGAGGGATGGAATCATCTCCTGAGAGATGTCCTCACCAAAGTACAGCTTCAAACGCTGGCCATTCACCTTGAAATTGGGCCCATTTGGCTGAGAAAGCTCAATGGTCCCATACGGAAAGACTTTGGCGACGGTGAATGGACCAGACCAGCGGCTCTTCAACTTGCCAGAGAAGATCTTCAACCGAGAGTTAAAGAGTAGAACGTGATCTCCAACGTGGAACTCTCGGTTCTTGATTTTAGCATCGTGGATCATCTTCGTCTTCTCCTTGTAGATCAGCGAGTTCTCATAAGCTTCATTCCTCAGTTCTTGTAGCTCGTTGAGTTGAAACTTGCGATGATCACCGGCTTTAATGATGTCGAAGTTCGCCCACTTCAAGGCCCAGTGCGCCTTATGTTCCAGCTCGATGGGTAAGTGGCAGGCTTTCACGTACACAAGACGATAAGGTGTACAACCGATCGGGGTCTTGTAAGCAGTACGGAAAGCCCACAGAGCATCATCTAACTTATCGGCCCACGCGGCACGATGCTCTCCCACAGTACGCTCCAAAATTCTCTTCAAGCCACGATTGGAAATTTCGGCTTGCCCATTGGTTTGGGGATGATAGGCGGTGGAAAGACGGTGATTGACACCATACTTTGCCATGACTCTTGCAAATTGATCGTTGCAAAAATGAGTCCCGCGGTCACTGATGATAGCACGAGGAACGCCGAATCGAGCGAAAAGCTGCTTCAAAAAGTTCACAACCACCCTCGCATCATTCGTAGGAAGAGCCTTAGCTTCAACCCATTTAGAGACGTAGTCGACGGCGACGAGGATGTACTTGTTCCCTTTTGATGATGGAAATGGCCCCATAAAGTCGATGCCCCATACATCAAAGATTTCACATTCCTGTATGAAATTTTGAGGCATTTCATCCTTATGTGTGATCTTGCCTTGACGTTGGCAAGCATCACAATGCTTAACCATTTCGTGAGCGTCACGATAAATGGTGGGCCAGTAAAATCCAGAATCAAACACTTTCTTAGCGGTGTAGTTGGGACCAAAGTGACCACCGGTGGGTCCTTTGTGGCAAGCTTGGAGGATGTCAAAAGCTGCCGGTCCGTCAACACATCGACGAATAATCAGATCAGCACACTGTTTGAATAGATAAGGGTCATCCCAAAAGTAAGTCTTAACATCATTCAAGAACTTCTTCTTTTGTTGGGATGTTAACCCTTGGATGAGAATACCACCCGCTAAGTAGTTTGCAATGTCTGCAAACCATGGGGTGCCATCAAGATTGAGATTTATAGACATTAGAGTCTCCAGGGGGAAAGAGTCATTGATCTCGTTGTTTGGGTGATCCCCCTGATATGGATCCTCAAGTCGACTCAAATGATCCGCGGCCAGGTTTTCGGCTCCCTTCTTGTCACGAATTTCAATGTTGAATTCTTGAAGGAGCAAAACCCAGCGAAGAAGTCTTGGCTTAGAATCGTTCTTTGTCATCAAGTACTTCAACGCGGAATGGTCCGTGTAAACGATGGTGGTGGATAAAACAAGATAGGGGCGAAATTTCTCAAAAGCATAGACAACAGCTAAAAGCTCTTTTTCGGTTGTCGTATAATGCAATTGAGCCCCTGTCATTGTTTTGCTAGCGTAGTGGATTGGTTGGAAGTGTTTATTCACACGTTGGCCCAAAACCGCACCAATAGCAAAGTCGCTAGCATCGCACATCAATTCAAAAGGCAGCTCCCAATTTGGGGTAACCAAGACCGGTGCCTTAGTTAGCTTATCCTTGAGAAGATTGAAGGCTTCGAGACACTCTTTAGAAAAGATAAAAGGAGTATCCTTTTCCAAGAGGTGGGTCATCGGGCGAGCGATTTTAGAGAAATCCTGAATGAATCTATGATAGAAGCCCGCATGACCCAGAAAGCTTCTCACACCCTTCACAGTTGAAGGTGGAGGTAATTTGGCTATGACATCTACTTTAGCACGGTCAACTTCAAGACCGGCTTTAGAGATTTTGTGTCCTAGCACAATGCCTTCTTTTACCATAAAATGGCACTTTTCCCAATTTAGAACAAGGCGAGTGTCTTCGCACCGCTTAAGCATACGTTCCAAATTGGCAAGGCAAGCAGAGAAGGAATCCCCGAAGACCGAGAAATCATCCATGAAGACTTCCATGGTTTGCTCAACCATGTCATGGAAGATAGCCAACATGCACCTTTGGAAAGTCCCGGGGGCATTGCATAAGCTAAAAGGCATTCGTTTGTAAGCAAATGTGCCATAGGGACAAGTGAATGTTGTCTTCTCTTGATCTTGGGGATCGATGGGTATTTGAAAATAACCCGAGAAACCATCCAGAAAGCAGTAATATTCATTACCAGCTAGACGTTCAAGCATTTGGTCCATAAAAGGTAGAGGGAAATGATCCTTTCTCGTGGCATCATTGAGTTTGCGGTAGTCTATACAAACTCTCCACCCAGTAACGAGACGGGTAGGAATCAACTCGTTGTTTGCATTGGGCACAACGGTGATACCACCTTTCTTAGGCACACAATGGACTGGACTAACCCATGGTGAATCCGAAATAGGGTAAATCATACCCGCATCAAGAAGTTTGATAACCTCTTTTTTGATGACTTCATGGATTTTAGGATTCACCCTTCTTTGGCTTTGAGTTGTGGGCTTAAAGTCGTCCTCCATGAGAATTTTATGTGTGCAGAAGTGAGGATCAATTCCACGGATGTCGGAGATTTTCCAAGCGATAGCGCGTTTATGCTTCTTCAACACAGCGACAAGTCGGGCTTTTTCGTCTTCTTTCAGATCCTTTGCGATGATGACCGGTAGCTGCTCGTCGTCTTCCAGAAAAACGTACTCAAGATGAGGCGGTAGGTCCTTAAGCGCGAGAGTAGGAGGATCCTCAGTAGATGGTGGAACTAACGATGGATCATCATTAGTCACCTCTTTAGGAGCAGGAGGAGACAACGGGTCCTCATTGAGAAGTCTCTCAATAGTACTAATGTCTTCATCCCAATTTGTGGACAAATTATCATACTTAATATCGAGAGGACCCAAGCTAGCTTCGAAGTCATCCAAGTCACTTTCTTCGAAAGGAGTCAATGCTGGAGCAATTGAGGCAACGGTCTCAACATTGGGTAGAGAGGAAAGAGTACTTTTGCAAGCATCATGAAAATGTTCTTCACAAGCCTCATCGAGAACATCAATAGCATTAACATTCTCATATGAATAAGGCTGCTTAGAGATCTTACCCATGTTGAAGACAATTTGATCGTCACCAACTCTCATGATTATTTCGCCTGCGGCTACATCAATAAGAGTGCGACCGGTCCTCAGAAATGGACGTCCAACGATTAATGGAACACGGGGATCCATTTCGTAATCAACGACAACAAAATCCGCCGGGAAGGTGAATTTATCAACGCCAACAAAGACATCTTTGGCTATCCCCACTGGATACGCAACCGTACGGTTAGCTAATTCCAAAGTCATTTTGGTGGGGACTAGCTCGGGGAGAGATAATTGCTTCCAAACACTTAAAGGCATTAAGTTTATACTGGCACCTAGATCGGCTAGGGCCATGCAATTCTCTACTCCCGGGAAGTTGCAAGGAATCAAGAAGCGACCCGGATCACCAAGTTTGGTGGGCAATTTCCTTAAGAGCACGGCAGAGCAATTCTCATTAAGGTGGGTCTGAGCAATGTCAAGAAGCTTTTCTTTATCACTTAAAAGATCTTTAAACATCTTAGCGTATTTGGGCATATGAGCGAGAGCCTCGGCAAAGGAGATGTTAAAATTCAATTGTTTGAACATTTTAAGGAAGTTCGAAACCTGAATATCATCCTTGCTCTTTTGCTTCTCTTTCCTCAACCTTGAAGGATAAGGTATATTGGATGAAGAAGAAGGCTTTAAGGGAGTAGGATCACTCACAACCACGGGTGGTGGGGAAATGGGGATAGAAGGTGAAGGAGGTTGGGAAAGTTGCTCTTTTTCCTTGTTCACAATCACGGGTGGAGGTGTAGGAAGCTCGGGTTCCATATAACCTTTTCCACTACGAGTGGTGATTGCTTTCATCTCCCCCCTTGGATTCGCAACGGTATTACTCGGAAGAGTACCCGAAGAAGAGGGTTGATTACCTTGGATGAGCGAACCAATCATATCACGAAGGTGAAGAGCTTGATTGTTGAAAGAGTTTTGCATGTTGGCATTAATATCATTGTTGTGTTTGGCCATATCATTCCTTAGCTCGGCTCTAATATCACTCCCTTGTTTCACCATGTCATTCTTCAAGTTGACAAATTGGCTCTGAAGATTCGTCACCATCTCACGATTAGTCTTCATGAACGTCTCGACGTCTTGACTTACGGCCATCGGTTGATTGAGAGGTGGAGCTTGAGAATTTCCTTGAGTTGGGTATGGGTTTCTTTGGGATTGATATTGATTTTGAGCACGAGGTTGGGATTGGTTGTTTCGGTTGTAGCTTTGTTGTTGGTTTTGGTTTGCAGGAGGGAAACCGGGAGGAGCAAGATAATTGTTGGAGCGATAACTTAGCAAGTTACGGTCTCCTTGAGGGCGAGCTTGATAGCCTCCCGTGGAATAAGTACCATACGCTGTGTTAACGTCTTCAGAATAATTGCCGTGAGTAGAAGGACACTCATTGTAGGAATGAGGACCACCACATGTGTCACAAGAAAGAGCAACGGCTTTAGCTTGTTGAGTTTGGTTAGAGGTCAAAATTTGGAGACTTTTGTTGATATCAAGAAGAGCACGTTCCAAAACAGACGAGTTGGTGGTGGAAGAAGTAGATGAAACATTGACTCTCTGATTAGATCTTGAGGATGCGGAAGAATCCCAATTGTTGTGGTGAGTGGTCATGTTTTCAATCAACTCTCGACACTCCTCCGGTCTCCTTTTCATAAAAGTACCACCGGCGGCGGCATTGATCGTGTCACGATCACGAAAGGTGAGACCATTGTAGAAGGTGTCAATGAGAGTGACGGGGAGCATATTGTGATTAGGACAGCGGTCGATCAAATCATTGTAACGTTCCCAAGCATCGAAAAGCGATTCATCATTCTCTTGCATAAATCCACTGATTTGGTTACGAAGGCTAGTGACCATGGATGGGGGAAAGTAGCGCGACAAAAAGCGTTGAGTCATGTCGTTCCATGTATGAATAGAATTCTTAGGAAGACGGTCAAACCATTTTTCGGCATGGTGAGAAAGCGAGTGTGGAAAAAGTTGGAGGCGAAGGTCATCCATAGAAACACCAGGGCACTTCATGCTTTGGGTAATGGTAATGAATTTGTCGAGGTGTTTGTTGGCATCATCATCCGGAATTCCACAAAACGGGTTTGTTTGCACTTGTTGTATCATGTGATGCTTCAACGAAAACTCCTGAGCCGTGACGTGCATTGGCGCAATCGGGCCTCCGCGTCCATTCATGGTGGGTTGGCACAATTCCTCCATGGTTCGTAAATCAGGTTGAAGGACATTGTTGTTGTTGTTGTTGTTGTGGTTGTTATTCAAATTATTTTGAGGTGGGTGATTATTGTTGTTGTTAACACCAGCCATATCTAAATCTTCACGATTCTCGGGCTCAGAATAGTTTGTAGATCTAGTACGCATGCACCTGCAGAAGAAAAATATACACAAGAAATATCTATATAATCTTTTTGGTTTTTATAGGTTTTTTTTTTTTTTTTTTTTTTTTTTTTTTTTTTTTTTTTTTTTATGTTTTTGTATTTTGAAGAGTTTTATATTTTTTATGGATTTTTGAAATTTTTATAGCAATGAAAATAACGTTCAAAGAACGGATCCCAAAATTCAATGCGTCTCTCACTAGAAACCGTTTATCTTAACGAAAAGAGCCGGCAGCGGCGCCATTTAATACAAGGCTTTGCAACCAAAGTATCAAAGTTCAAGTTCGTTATAGTTCCGAATCTTTTCGAATTGAAAACCGGTCTTAAGTGCGACTCAATCGTCTTTTGGTGAATCAAGAGAATGGTTTGGTTTGTTTATCTAATTTAAACTATTAGCAAGTAATTAAAGTGTCGTTGAGTAAATTAAAGCTTTGACAAAATCAAACTTAAAGTTAATTTATGAAAATTCTTAAAACTTAAAGCTTTGAAAAACTTAAAAACTTAAAAACTTAATCAATCGTAATAAAACAATTCATGTCCATCGGAATACACCAAAATAGTAACCATCGGAATATCACTAACATTATCCATCGGAATAATTAAGTTCAGATCGGAATACTCAAAAAGCACTTCTGTCGCAATATGCATCTATCGGAATGTTGTTGTCGCAATGACTCTATCGAAAAACGGGCAGCACTTCGTCTTAACCAAGTCCTTAAGACCCGTCGGAATATGCGATCGCAATGTGCGATCGCAACCCAGATCGGAATAAGGGGATTAACCAACCGATCGCAAAGTAAAACCCTAATGGGTGATTGCGATCGAAAACCAAAACTATCGGAATGTGGAGTAACCGTCGGAATGTGTGTCAAAACCCTAAGATTGCGATGGAAGGTAACAATTTCCGAAATTTGTGGGCAGAATGAAACTTAATAAGCAGTTGCAATAAGCTTCTCTAAACGAATTCCAAATACTTCAAAAAGCTTAAATTTGATGACTTTTCAAAACTTAAACTCAAGAACTTTATGAAATGACAACTTTAAACCATTAAAAACCTTGAAGAAATCCGAAACTCAATAAGCTTAAGACTCGAATAAGCCAATAAGCATTACAAGCTTATGGTTTAGACGAAGGAGCTTGTGTGTAAACTAAAAAAAACAATCCTTTAATCACGAAAACATCAAATCATAAGGATGAAGCATGTAAATCGGATCAAAGGTAAATGAATCAAGAAGTGTAGAATGAGAATAAGGATCAAAAGCTTAAAATAGAACTTTGATTAATGAAATAAGCAATACAAAAGTGTTTAATCTTGAAAGATTAAAAGAAAAAGATGAACTAGTGAGAGAAAGTTTAAGACTTTCTCTCTCTAAAAACTAGAAAGAACTTGAAAAATAAAAACTAGCTAACCCCCTC
Source organism: Glebionis coronaria (assembly GCA_025667525.1). Lineage (NCBI taxonomy): Eukaryota > Viridiplantae > Streptophyta > Magnoliopsida > Asterales > Asteraceae > Glebionis > Glebionis coronaria. Next base: position 17,240 of record JANFOE010000261.1, read on the forward strand.
CTAATGTGCTTAGGAGGGTATTTATAGGGAAGTGGGAGGCATGTGTGGTGCTTTCTTCTTTCTTTTTCTTCTCGACTCGATTTTAATTCTTCGTATTTTTAGTCTCGGGATTTGAACTTGTCTTTTAATTTTCTTCTTCTATTAGACTTAAGTTCTTCGACTTCATTAAACTTCCGTCTTTAGACTTGCTCTTCGATAAATCTCCAGAATAGGTCTTGGACATCCGTTCTTTAAGCACTCTTGATCTTTTGACTTCGTCTTTTCCCGTTTTCTTCGATAAAAGCCCGTGAAAGCCCGTGTTTTCTTCCTTTTTCATCTTTTGGTCCTAAAACACAATAAAAACACAAACCACGCATAATTCCGACTTTTACGACATAAATCACACGTTTTGGTCTTGTTATTATTGGAAATAAGTGGTAAAAGGATAAGTGTTTTCACACTTATTAAGTGCGCATGCACTAACGTAGAGAATGGGAGGTGGCAAAGAAGATTCTTTTTGGGGTTTTTTTATTTTCGATTTTTTTGGTTTTTGATGGTTAATTAATTCTTTTGGATTTTTGGTATGTTACATATAAATTAATCCACAAATCAAAGTCTTGATTAATGAATCCAACAAGGAATGAAGGAATTTACGTCAAGTAAAAACCCTCGTCGACTTTGAAACGTTGGTGGAACGCCAAAACGTTTCGAGGTTCAATAATTAAAGATCACAAAAATAGATGCATTAAAACTTGAATTGAAACCCTTAATCAATCGTCACTAAATCGATATGCACAAGCAAGCGGGGAAAACGAGGCGGCGCGAAGCACTTAAGAGCCTTTTCTCCTTAGGTCGTGAAATACAACCGCCTTATACCCACCTTATAGTTTGTATCAATTGAGATTAAAGTAATTAAGATTATTTATCTATTTTGCCTTTGATTTTTTTGTTTGAATTCGATACGCTTAAAAGTGATCGGAACGCCCATAATTAAGGTGCGATTTCTCGCGTATTTGGATAATATTGTTTATTAATTATACTACGTAATATAATTTAGTATTCATAAAAATAAAATGAAAACGATAAAATGAAAAAGATTTATGTGTTAATTGAGGAACAATTTAACACGTTTTATTTGGATATTTATAATATAGTAGAAAAATAAAAACGAGTATGTACGATATTTACGGTTTCCAAGAATGAAAAGCAAAAACGCACTACTCACACAAACACGATATGTATAATGGCACTAAAAACAACTCCCGTCAGCGGCGCCAAAATGATGTATGTATTTTTAGTCACTTGTTTTGAGAAAAATAAATAACCGTGACAAGTATTAAGTTCTACGATTTAGGAAAACCGTAAAATCGATAAGTGCAAGTTCGTTCTCGAAGGAGGTGTGTGTGTTATGTGCCAATATTATAAAATCAATTTTGGATTAGTGACATTTTTGGTTGAGAAAGATTGGATAATAAGAGGAATTGCGCTAAAAACTATGCTACGACGTTAAAAACGTGAAACCGTAAAACGCGACGAAAAACGAAAGTTACCTAAAAATTACCAAAATTTAAACTTAAGTTCTAAAAAGTCTAATTAAAACGAAAACGAAAACCAAAATTTGTAAAAAGGACTTAATTAATTATTATTAATTTTTAAAGTTTAATTAAAAACCTAAAAAAAATATAATTAAAGAAAAGTCTAAATACAAATTTTAAAGTTTGTAAACCTAATTTATATTAATCTAAGACTAAAAAATATTTATTGAAAAATTAAAATTACTTTTATCTATTTTTTATTTACTTTCAAAATTTAAAAATAAAATAATCCTAATAAATGGAAAAAAAATTAATTTTTGTTTCTAAAAATCCTAAATGGTATACCAAACAAAATAAAAATGAAAAAGATAAAATACTGATAACTAATAAGCTGAAAAGCAGCTTATTTGTCTCGAACTTAATTTAAATAAGTAAAACAAAACACCCTTAAATATAAAGTAAGGGAAAGTGTTGATAGTGAAGTCCCTAGGGCATGTTTGGTTTGGGTGAGTATTTGTGAGGCGTTGGGTATGTTGAGGTCACGGGTTCGAGTCCTGTATAACCCAAAAAAATTTAAACTTTTTTTTTCTTGTTTACCACTTGATGACACAGACCTCACACAACTTAAAAACACTCAAACAACACGATTAACACCACAAATCAAGCCCAGTGAACTGCTCAATACACACATAAACTTTCTTTCTATTTTTTCTTATCTTTACTTGATTTGGGGAATTTTGGAATGCACGGGTTTAGGATTATGTGTATTGCTGGGCAACAAACGGCACCCCCACACCAATTCAGGTGTGGGGAGTCAAGACACACACAGAAAAACCAAGCAGTCAACACCAAATATATCACAATTCTAATAATGTGCAAACTGCCACAGAAAGATGGCATGGTGGGTCTTCAAACAAACAGTGAGCTTATAAAGGCTAGTTTAACCAATTAAAACCATCCGAACTTAGAATACCAGATATAACACAAGTATTATAATCTAAAATCTAAGTGTGTATCAATCCTCAAGCCACAAAACCTATAACTAAGCCTAAATAACCAATCAACTCAACAAAGGGGGGGGGGGGTATGTGGACTGTTATGGGCAACAGTGGGCTACTTAGCTATTTAAATGTCACCAAAAGCTACAAAACCTATAACACAAGATAGTGCATACTAACATCTAACCTAACACTAGCTAATGAGCCAAAAATCAAGTCGCCAAATCCACAATCATGCCCTAAAATTCTGATAAAATGATTGGTCAGCAGAAAAGTGGTATTTGCTGAACTTATGTGCACAAAAGTGAATTTTAAACTATTGTAACTTGATTATAAAATCACCAATACTAAATCTAAGAGATGGCAATCCTAAACAACATTACTTCTAACAGTGAATCAAGATTACACGTTTCAAATCATAGAATCAAACCCCAAAGACCCTACTGCTATGGTCTTACTATTTTTATGTAGAAACTAAGAATGTGCAAACTTTAAACTTAATACTACCATAACTAAAAACTTTGCAAAATTTGATTGACCAAACCTTTTAAAGCATGTTAGAACTAATTTTAAACCTAAGTGTTGTCACCCACCTAGTATTCCTTATAGATCCAAACACCCTCTTAAAGTCTAGCCGATGAGATATTTAAAAAGAAATGAGCATTTACAGCTTAAAACAAGAAAGATGAAACACTCAAACTTGCAGACAAATAACGAATAATTGTAAATAAGCAAACCAATATAACTCAATAAGCCAAATAAGCTAAGATCCTTTCAAGCATACATGAAACAGTCAAGACAAGGGAGTTCAAAAGAAATACCTTATTTTTGACCTTGTTCATGCCTAAATGGACTTCTTGATACCACCAGCTTAATCAATGAGTGCGCATGCTAGCTTACGGAAGAACTTATTTGGGCTTATACTTGGTTGAGGACTACCACAGTCCACACAACCAAAGAACAAGAGATGAAATGTCTTTGTTATACCTGCTGATAACAATCAACACAAACAAACAATACACCACTCCAAAAACTCTTCCAGAAGCTGTTTGTCAAATAGATTTTGGAAGTAAGCTTGTGGAACAGTGGGTGAGTAACAAAAGAATGAGACAAAGATTTTCTTTTTTCTGAAAATACCTTTTTTTGTGGAACCAAAGTCTTGCAAAAATGGAAGGACCAACAAGAAAAATAACTATGAGTTATAACTGGAACTTATAAGCTTATTTTGTCAAAATAAGCTTATAAGCCAGCTTATAGCTTATAGGATCTCAAACAAGTTTTGACAAATTATCTCTTGAACAAAATATAATTTGATGAAAGTATTACATGAACATTTCATAAACAGTAAAGATTATACTAGAACAATAAAAGGAAAATGGAACACAGCTTTCTTATGCAAGGTTTTATAAAAACTTTAACTATTTAATTCATAAAAGTTTACAAAAATAAAACCGGAACAAGAGATATGTGTCACATGCGACACATATTTATACAATGCCTAGGTTGATTCTAGAAAGCAATAAAATTACAAACCCTAATCATTTGATTCCCTAAAAAGCCCTTGGAGGTCTTCAAGTTTGAAATCAGTCAAAGAGGTCACGTGAAGCTGTTGTTGATGCCAGTAGGGATGAAGCAATCTTGTCCCTTGGTTGTATCTTTGGGAAGAAGAAAAGACTTGGAATCGTTGGATTTTTCTGGCAACATTTGTTTTCTTGTTCATGTGGGGTGCAGGGGAGCTTAGGTGTGGCCACATGGGTGAATGTGGTCCTGTTTTGAAAATGATTTTAGGTTGAGGTTGGGATGAATCATGATTCTGGAATCTTTGGGTGATTTACCCTTTGATTTGGATGGTAATTAGGTTTAGTGTTTATGTGGGGTGAGGGTAGTTAAGCAGTAGTGTTTGATTAGGATTAGGGGTATTAAAAGTGTTTACCAGTTTTTTGTTAAATTAATATATTTTAGAAATTATTTTAATTAAACATAATGGTGGGATATGACGTGTAGGGGAATTGGGCTTGGTTAGGTTGGTTAAGGGTAAATGGTTGGCTAACCGGGTAAGGTGGTTGCTGTTAGGGTTTGGAGGGGTTAAATGGTTTTGGTTTTTATACTTTTGGTCCTCCCCGTTAGTTGCACTCCTATAACAGTTTTCATCCATAGTCCATGCTCCTTTCACCGTTAGTCCAAGTCCATAGCACAGTTGGTCCTTAACAAATTACAAACATGGTCCTTAAGTTAACAAACTTAAAAAGGAGGACTAATGTTGTGTATTCTTCAATCTTTAGAGGACTATTCATGGTATTTCTTCAAACTTTAGGGACCCCAAAATAATTTTGGATAGTTAAGGGGTATAAAGTGTCAATCTTCAAAAGTTGAGGGACCAAACTTGACATTCTTCAATTCTTCAAGGGTCTTTTTGGAAAATTCGTTGCTCGGGTCCGATTCTTTGTGCGGCTTTTTCCCGTGTTTGTTTTTGCTTGATTCTTGTTTTCTTTTGGTGAATTCACGATATCCGTACTTAAAATACACAATGAACAAACCCAAGCATATTTTGGGGTATTTTATGATATTTTTAAGCATTTTAAGCCCAATTTACACGACGAGACTATGTATTAATGCAGTCTCATCAGTCATCTATCGTAATATGAAGGTGTGTAACTTTTTTGTTTTTTACATTATTTTACTTCATATTTATTCTATACTCAATTACTAATACTAATACATTGTGTGTTTAAAATCAGCTGGGCGTACACAGAGGAAACCTTCAGCAGATTAGTTTAAGAAATGCTGCCGATGTCGAAGGTCAGCTATATTTTCCTTTTCTTTTTTTTCCATGTGGATGACTCTACATTAAACTTAATTATTGTTATTGCCAACTTTGATGCAGGTGTTACCAAAGGTTTATCAAAATTTGGAGGTTGAGAACCGAAGGGTGTCAAATTATGTTTTATCGCTTAGCTGGCAGTGCATAGGGGCCTGTTCAAATGAGCTCCCACGAATGCTGATTTACCCCGGTATGCGGCCAATGCAAGTAAATACCTCCGTTTACCGTGCTCATTTTATCAGTCTCTCCTTATGAAAGGAGATGTGCTTTTGAAATTAGAGATATGTTTATGACATTTGCTAGGTTTAGTGGCCTGTTAGGTTCGTTTTTTATTGGTATGAATTAGCTCAACCTCGGGAGTTTTTTCATGATAAAAAGGTACATTGTTTTTTATTTTGTTAATTTGTTCATCTTGCATTGCATATAAGGTGTTTGATAAACCGTTTTAATGACATATTACTCAATCGTTATGTGACTCGACTGATTATGGTGATTATCTTCATGTCATCTCACAGTTATGGTGTTGCCAACCGTGTTTACTACCAGTGGCAGAACTTGATCGGTTTTTTTGGAGGGGTGGGGGCTGAAATCATGGTTTTGTTTTAACGGGAAACGTAATCATGATACTAAGTAGTATACATATCATAAGAGGTAGAGTGACAAATAATACCTTAGAAACCTGCTACAACAATGGATCTTATTATGTTGATTAACTAAGGCTACCACAGTAGAAATAATAACAGAGTAGCAATTATGTGTTTGATTCAGGTTAGGAAATATAGTAATGATGGTATTGCTAGTCTTAGGTTTAGTTGGTACATGATATTGTTTCTGTGAGAAGCTATAGATGTGATAAGATGAATTACACCTTAGGTTGGAAATGTAGCCATTATTGGGTTGGACTAAGCTTTACGTGATCCTCAATTTGTGATGACGACTCTATATGTTCTGCAATCTTGATATCTATATGTGAGGAGTAGCTACATATTTCTTTCTGAATTGTAGGCATATTGGAGAAAATATAGCCGATAACGCGTAATGAAGCAAGATATATGGATGCTAGAAATAAGCAAAGGTGACAACTTATTAAATGTTTGTGGAATTTATAAATAAGCCTATTGCCGATTTATTTTGCCTTTTGTTTTGAACTTTTTGCACTTGCTGTTGCCATGTTCAGTGTTGCCAATTGATGGACTTCTTCAAGCCGCACCAGACTACTGAATCAACAACAGTTAATTATAAGAGGTAGAGTGACGTAATCATGATACTAAGTAGTAGACATATCATAAGAGGTAGAGTGACAAATAAGTACCTTAGAAACCTGCTACAACAATGGATCTTATTTTGTTGATCAACTAAGGCTACCATAGTAGAAATAATGACAGAGTAGCGATTATGTATTTGATTCGGGTTAGGAAATATAGTATTGATGGTATTGCCAGTCTTAGGTTTAGTTGATACATGACATTGTTTCCGTGAGAAGCTATAGATATGATAGGATGAATTACACCTTAGGTTGGAAATGTAGCCATTACTGGGTTTGACTAAGCTTTAAGTGATCCTCAATTTGTGATGACGACTCTATATGTTCTGCAATCTTGATATCAATATGTGAGGAGTAGCTACGTATTTCTTTCTGAGTTGTGGGCATATTGGAGAAAATATAGTCGATAACACGTAATGAAGCAAGATATATGGATGCTAGAAATAAGCAAAGGTGACAACTTATTAAAGGTTTGTGGAATTTATAAATAAGCCTATTGTTGATATATTTTGAACTTTTTACACTTGCTGTTGTCATGTTCAGTATTGCCAATTGATGGACTTCTTCAAGCCGCACCAAACTACTGAATCAACAACAGTTAATTCCTGACGCCTCATAGGTGCAACATGTATTCAGAAGACGAGAGAGGAAGCCATGTGATTCTACTATTCCCACAAACGTGCGTAACCAGTTCATGGATTCAATTTCCGGTCAAGAGGGTTGTATACAAAACATTATTTCACCAATAGGCACTTCTTGATGTATCAGTCACTAATAATGAAACTAAATTAAAAGTGGTTCTAAGAACAACAATTATGAATTAGTTACAAATTATTTACAAGAACAAATTTCCGAGATGCCACCGTGTCTTAGAGTTGATGAGTTGGATGACATTCAGAGGGCATAGGAGGTTTTGTAAATGAGGATGTAGATGCTCAGACAGTGGAGGGTTACTGTATACCATCTTGATAGAAGAACATAAATATGAGGATGAAAAAGGTAAGAGATCCGCTCAGTTAAACAGTGTTTACTTTTGTGTATAGTTTTTTTAAAAGAGTTGTTTTGTCGCTAGAACTTTGCGCAAGAAAAATGACGTTTATTGGTTGTTGAAAAGGAAAACAAAGGAGTAATTCAATTAAGCTACGGAGGTTTCAGGATTTGGATATGCAGAAAAGGAGGCACATCCCAGAAACCATCGCAGTGTCAAAACTGGAAATGGCTTAAATGGGACAACACAGTAAGTTAAGCGATGTCGCGTACTTTTCAGCCCTTTCGCTGCCCTTTTTTGTGACAATTTTTATTTAGTAAACATGTAGTTTACTTCTATTGGCACGACGCCTACTTTTTGTTGATCCTAAACTTAGATCGATTTAGCTTTTGTATTATCGAGATAAGATCAAGTATAATACATAGAGAAACTTTGTGTATTCGACAATCCAAGTACTATGCGGAATATAATACTTAGAACAAAGAACAATACTAACAAAGCACGTATACCAAACTTTCAACTTTGATTAATGACAAACAGTAAACAATGTATATGAAAACGTACATAATAACAAACCCTTAGGCTCCTTTTATATATTAAGGAGCCTTGAACAATAAGCTACAAATTAACTATTTTAGGAAGAGATAAACAAATAAAATACAATATTTGAATATATCTTCTTATTCTAAACAAAACGTGTTGATCTTCATAACTTATGCAATCCTTCGGTGGCTAAGATTCTACTTGTCAGCGGCTACAATCTTCTTGTCATCGTCTAGAATCTTATGTGTCAGCGACTTAGGGACTTGGTCATTTAATTCCCAACAATCCTCCCCTAAACTTGATATTAATACTAACTATCAAGTTTTGAATAAAACAAAAATACATAAAGAGGATTCTTACAAACATATTCTATCCCTGAATTTGAGTGTGAATAAAATGCATAAAGTCAACACTCAAGTCATTGGTGAAGTCCACTTTGAGCTTTGTGCAGACCATCTTCTTCATTACCTCTTTTGTTAGTGGATAAACCTTGTCTACCAACATATATTCAGAAAACTTTGATGTGCAAAGATGAAATACACCAGCTGCTGAAAACAAACGCCAATCTAGGAGGGTTTCTAAGATCAAGAGGTATGACATCAGCAAAATCCAAGGAAGAAAGCTGCAAATTTCCCTTTAACACACTGTTACTAGGCACATTTAGATCCAATGGATCATATTCTGGGAAATTAAGCTTCACTCCTTGCTTCTTTGGCCTAGGCACTTGGGATGCCTTCTTTATTCTCATCTGCTCCTCTAGCTCCTCTTGTCTTTCTGCAAAGAGCTTAAGATGTGTATCGTGCTCACAAATTTTGACTCAAATAGGATATGTAAGATACTCCAATTGTTCAAATGATAAAGCTTGTAACTTCCTATGGATCCATCCAGCTTGATGGCTTTTGAGCAACATCTTGTACAACTCTCTTCTAGTTGTTCTTGGATTTATCAAAACATTAGAAGCCTTATTATCCTCTATCACCTTTAAGTCCCTTTGGACTCTCAACAATCCTTCCAAACCCAGATTCTCATAGAAAGAGTAATAGTAGGATCATCCATAGCCATTTCTTCATACCTGTGATATAAAGTAGCTATTTGAGGCATCTACTAATCAATCATTAATGCCAGTTGCCTCAACTTTTCTCTGGCTGCCTCATCCTCACCATATTCTAACTGCTCTGGTTCTTCTTCATAATCTACATCAAGATTAAAACTATAAGAACTACTATCCTATTCATCATCACATGCCTTCAAACTCCCAAACTCTGAGTTAAGAATTTGGTCTTTAATATCACCTTTGTATTAATTATTATCTCTTCTTCTTGTAGTTGTTGTTCCATAAGATGATCAAATTGGATATGTGCACTTGTCTTGGGAACTTGTTCTTCTACCAAAACTGCCTTACCCTTATCTGTTAGATCAATGGTTGGTAAGATAGTTGGTACCTGTGTGGACACCTCCCTTATTTTTAATGGTGGTTGGGATACACTAAGAACAAAAGAAGGTTTGTCAGCGGCTGGCAAAGAATGTTGGGGCTACAACATTGGTGTGAAGGGCCAAATTCTGAGTGTCAGCGGCTAAACTGTGAGGGTCAGGGTTATCTATTTCAATATCTACGTCATGGTGAGGAGAAGGTGGTTGTTGTTCTTGTGGTGGTTGTTTTGGTTCTGGTGGTGGTTGTTGTTGTTGGGCCACAGCAGCAGCTTGAATAATATCAAGCATAGGTTGGGTTAAAGGCAAATCTCTGTAAGGGGCAGTGTTGAGTGTAATGAAAAGTTTCTTTCGTTGTACAAGGATCTCATAAAAATGATCATGATCCCTGCCACACTCCCCTTGTAGTTCTAAAACCATTTGCAAAAACCTAGGATAAGCAAGAGTCATCTTACTTCCCTTGTTGTTTAACATGCCCTCAAAAATCATTTTAGAAAAATTGTATCTTTGGCCTCTGGTCATGCATATAGGAGAACTAGCAATGGAATGGTTGATTTCATTAAATGATGAACATTTAAGACTAAGACATTGAAGGAGGACATGTATAAGAAACTTCTAGGCTGGGGGAAATTGATTTTTATTAAATTTTGAAATACGTCCTTTTGGAGGAAGAGCATATCCCAAGCCTGTAAGTCCCTGATGTAGCTCATCTGTGGGAAGAGATTCAACACCATCTACATCATCAAGCTGTAAGGCTTGACGAATCAAAGATTTGGTGACAATTTTCTTTTTCTCATGGATTAATCCTTCAATGGTAACCACAACATCAAGTGTTTTGGAAGTAGCAGTGTTCCAAAACTGTTTGATATGTGAAATAGGAATGATATGGGCATGAGATAATGCATACCGTATGTTAGAAGCATTCAAAAATGCTATCATTCCATGGTATTGTGGCTGATGATCATCTGTTGCCAAAAGTGCAATCATGTTATGTTGGTTTTTGAATTCGAGAGTAACACCAACAGGTTTGAATTTAAGCGCCATTGTTAACTTGGAAAAACTTAAGATGAAAGAAAGGTTTAGTTTGTGATAATGGAGATAAAAATAACAAATACGCAAGTTGATAATGTTAAAGCATAGGGGGGCCTAATTTATAGTAGAAAATGTAGGAATACTATTGGTTGAAAAAGAGGTAAGTGAATAAACTATTCAAAAACTACTCAAGTAAATATGTGAAAAGACTAAACTTATCTCTTAACAATTAAAGGGAATACCTACTCTAAAAAAATTACGGCCCAAAATACCGCAAAAATAACAATTGAGTGGGACCCAACGTTTCTCATCGGTCAAGGTTTTGTCAACGCAACGATTATATTTGACAGCGTTTAAAAATGGCTTGTCGGGGTTCTAAAATTCAATTGTTAGCGGCTCAAAAGCCATTGTCAGAGGCTAAAAATAAAACAAAATAAAAACCTCAACAAAGAAATTAATCCTAAGGATATTATATTTTCTCCAAAAATACTGAGTTTTGCAAGCACTGTCTAACCATACATACTTGCATAAACAAGATAGATATGAGTGTCCTCGAGTGTCCCTTGCTCATAAAGTCCTTAAGGATGAAGTAACTTATATAAAATCTTTGTAACTCCCAGGTAAGCCCAAAAATATATAGCCCAAGTCTCCCATCCGACCAAACCTAATTCTAGGTCAAAGAGTCTTGGCAGCATACATATCTAAAAGTAAATATGCATGCTGTAGTGCCTCAAGGTTTAGAAATTCCAATAATCCTAAAAAGGAAGATCTTTATAATTTCTAACCCCCACTCACCAGTGGACACAATCTATAATTGTGATAAGAGTACTCTAAGAGTACCCAAAAAACCTAAAGGTATCCTAAAATCTCCCATTAAGATAAGCATAGAAATTTTTACATCTCAAACACAAATTTTTATTTCAAGATAGGAATGTAAACATTCCAGCCATCATAAATAAACATTTGTTATAACCTTTTAGTCCATAAGCAACTCTGTATTCATCCTTATGTTGCTCCATTTTCCTACATTGTTAGACAAAAACCACAAAACATACTAACACATATGCTGTTAGAGGCTACTTTCCACTTGTCAGCGAATAGAAACACTCTATTAACGGCTAGAAAAATATGGTGGAAAAGACTAACTTTACAAGATGTAATAACAGTACTCATCCTATACATAACTTTACAACAATTTAAACCATCATTTTTCAAGGATTGATCATTCCAGTACTTGTACCAAGTATTGAAACCTCCCAACATCAAAAGGTTAGTTAAAAGGTCTGAAACATTATTTTCATAGTCTATTTTCTCTGGTTGAATTAAACTCTTTTCAAAACAATCCCTAATAAAATGATGTCTAATTTCTATATGTTTAGTTTTAGAATGATGTACAGGATTCTTAATTATACAAATAATACTGTTATTATCTACATATATCTTGGTATTCATAAAATTGTACCCATAATCCATCAACTAATTTTGAATCCAAAGCATTTGACCACAACATGCAGCATCCCCCACATATTTAGCTTCAATTGTAGAATTGGCCACAACAATCTGTTTCTTGGATTGCTAAGATATTAACCTACTTCCAAGGAACTGAAATCCACCACCAGTTATGGATTTCCTATCACCATTATCACCACCATAACCACTGTCTAAATATCCAATCAACTCCAAGTGAGAATCCTTAAGGTACCATAATCCCAAAGTAGGATAGCACCTAAGATACCTATAGATTCTCTTGACAACATGAAGGTGACACTCCTTGCGAGTCACTTGATGACGTGTACATGCACATACAACAAACATGATGTCTGGTCTAGAAGTTGTGAGATACATTAATGAACCAATCATTGATCTATAATGCCTGACATCAACATCTTTACCTTCTCCAAGCTTTCCCCAAGGGTTTTCTCTGTCCATGGGTGTGCTAGCCCATTTTTAATGAGGTGAAAACCCAAATTTCTTCAAGATTTTTGTCACATATTTGTCTTGTGAGATGAAGATTCCATTCTCCTTCTGTTGTACTTGAAGACCAAGGAAAAATTTCATCTCACCCATTGCACTCATCTTGAACTTATCAGTCATAAGCTTGGAGAACTCCTCACTCATCTGTGGATCAGAAGAACCAAAAATGATATCATCAACATAGACTTGTACAAGAAGAAAATCCTTGCCTTTTTGATTTGTGAACAATATCCAATCTATGGTGCCCCTCTTGAATCCATTTTCCATAAGATAAGTGAATAATGTGCCATACCATGCTCTAAGGGCTTGATGAAGGCCATACATTGCCTTCTTAACTCTATAGACTTTATCTGGATGCTCCAAATCTTCAAAGCCAGGTGGTTGCATCACATAAACTTCTTCTTGAATGGACCCATACAAGAAAGCACTTTTTACATCCATTTGATACACTATGAAACCTATGCAAGAGGAACAGGCTAGGAAATTCTTATTGCTTCAATCCTAGCAACATGTGCAAAAACCTCTTCATAGTCAGTACCTTCTTCTTATGTGTAACCTTGAGAAACCAGTCTTGCCTTGTTTCGAATCACAATACCTCTTTCATTTTTCTTATTCCGTAGAACCCAGCGTGTTCCTATAGGTCTAATATGTTTGGGACAGTCTACAAGTTCCCAAACATCTTGAATGGTAAACTGATGAAGCTCATCTTGCATTATTTCAACCCAGCTGTCATCTTTAAGAGCATCAAAGATCTTCTTAGGTTCTGCTTGTGATAGAAAACAGGCAAACAAACACTCTTGAATCCATTCATTATCTTCTTTCTTGTGGATATTATCAATAAATCCACCTTGTCTCTTACTTTTACCTCTTGTTTGTATTAGAGAGTTAAGAGGCCCAATTATTTGAGTAGGAGGATGATTTTTAGTAACATGAGAGTTTAATCCCCCCTTAAATAAAGAATCATCGTGAATAGTGGAATCCAAATTAGTAAAATCATGTTCATCTTCAGTTTCATACCCATCTTCATTATTAATAACATTGTCAGCGGCTGGATTGAAGCCACCATCACTACTTTTGGGTATGGATTCACTCACAGTTTCTTGAATGGATTTGTCAGAGTCTAGAGAAGAGCTGTCAGCGGCTTGACCCTATTTGTCAATGGATAGATCTTGCTTGTTAGGGGCTGCACAACCACTGTCATTTTCCACATTATCAACTTTTGGCTCTTCTTGTTCCTTTCTCTCTTCTCTTTTCTCAACAGCAGATGCTTCAACAAATTCTTTACTCTAAATAGGTACATCCAAGACATTAAAGGAGGAGATTTGCTTAGCTGCTTGTGATTCAGACACCTCATTGGCTTGTATACCTGCATTATTAGTATTTGTGGCTTCCAAATCTGCATGATTAGTCACAAGCATATACTGCATAGATCAAGAAAGGGGTTCTAGATCAAATAACCAATTACGTCTAGTTTCAAGATTACTAAGTTTATTTTCCAAGAAGTTAACATGAATATTTTATATGATAATCCTATCCTTCTTGTAATAAACCCTATACCCTTTGTTATTCTTAGAGTATCCCACAAAGTATCCCGCATAACCTTTTGAATTAGACTTGCCTAGGTTGTTACTAGTATTCAGAATAATTACATGGCATCCAAAGGGTCTAAAGAAGTCTATCAAAGGCTTCCTTTTCCAAAATAGCTCATAAGGGTTTTATTGTGGTACTTGTTGATTAAGGCCCTATTCTGTACATAACAAGCTGTACTAACAGCCTCAGCCCAAAAAGCAACGAGTAACTTAGCATCTGCTAACATGGTTCTAGCTACTTGTATTAGTGTTCTATTCCTTCTTTCAGCTACACCATTTCGCTGTGGAGTTCTTGTTGTGCTAAACTCCCTAGAAACTCCTTTCTTGTCACATAAGGGATCTAAAAGGTGATTTCTAAACTCACCACCATTGTCACTTTTAATGATATCTACTTTATATCCTGCTTTCTTCTATTTGAGCGATAAAATTAATCAAAGTCTCACTAGTATCACTCTTCTTACTTAAAAAGAAAGTCCGTGTAAACCTAGAATGATCATCTGTGATAATAAAGCAATAAGATTTATTATTAAGACTCTCAACTGATGTAGGACCAAATAAGTCCATATGAAGCAAATGTAAGGGTTTAGAACTAGCATGCACATTCTTAGACTTGAAAGAGGCCTTATGATGCTTGCCTTTTAAGCATGCCACATAATTATGATCATTTTTAATGCCTTTGAGGGCAATCATGTGACAAGATCATGCCTAACAAGCCTATTCATGTTCTTAAAATGTATATGCCTTAGCCTTCTGTGCCACAATTACTTTCATCTACTGAAGCCTTAGCATAAAGACATGTTAAGCTATTGTTCATTTTAATCCCATTGAGATTAACATTATACATGTCCTTATGTTTAGGTGTTCTATATTCAATGAAATTTTCAGCAGGCATTTCCAAATCTTTACTCAACACCAAACATTTTGTGTTAGTAAAGAGAACCTTATTTTTGTTGTCACAAACTTGTGACACACTAAACAGATTATAACCAAGTTCTTTTACCAGAAAAACTTCCTCAAACTTCAAGTTGTTGGTGAGAAGTGTGCCTTTTCCTGAGATTATTCCTTTGCTTCCACCAAAGTACACAATATTACCATTGATAATAGGAGTGAAGTTTGATAAGTAATCATGCTTCCCAGTCATGTGCCTTGAGCATCCACTGTCCCAATATCTATAATCATTGACCTGCTTTTGGACACCCTAGACATAAAGAAAACAAATTAATTTTCTTTAGAAATTCACGCCTTGTTAGACTTGGATCCATCTGGTTGTTCAACAAGAATGGACTTGTTTCTTGTAACAACCCCTTGTTCATCTCTTTGTGCCTTAAACACCCAGTTGGTTCCAACAACCTTTTTTAAGATATCTAAATCTATTACAGGTCATTGAAACACCTTTAAGTTATAATTTTGGTTTTGTTTAGGTTTCCAAGTTAAAATGGACGATACCTTAGACTCTTGTCCCTTATTAACCAAGTATCTTTTGTTATATGGTCTAACATAAGGTCTGACAGTAGCTAGCTTTGGTATGGTTATAACAAATCTAGGGTTGTCAGCGGTTTCTCTTGTCCTGTCAGCGGGTAAAATGCTCTTGTCAGCGGCTACATATGCCTTGTCAAAGGCTAAATTAGGGTTTGCTACAGGAACTCACTATCTGTTAGACTAAGTGTTGGTCTTTTGAAAGGGTCTTCTGCCATGGGTATTAGCTGCCTTAAAGAAGAAAGGAGCTGGTCTAGTGGCCTGTGGTCTAGGGTGGACAAAAGGTCGAAGGTTGATTGTGGGTGTTCTTATGTCAGTGGATGGTTTATGTCTACTATTACAGTCATAGGACAAATGTGTAAAGCTCCCTAATGAATAGATTTTACTAGTTGAAAAGTTCGTTTTCTCGGTGTCTTTTCGAATTGATTTCCAGCTTAAAGTACGACTCAGTTGAATTTGGTAAAACAAATATTTTTGGTTGTTTATAAATAAAATGTGCAAGACAATTGAAGTAAATGACTTAAAAGTAAATCTAAGTCTAATTTAAAGTAAATGGTGCAAGTAATTAAAAGCGAGACGAGAATTAAAAGGCACTAAATGAAAATAACGCAAACTTAAATCTAACTAAGGCAAACTTAAAACGCAACTAAAACTAAAACTTAAACTAAGGCAAGACTAAAATAATTCTAAGGCAATTAAACTTAAAGTGCAATTAAGTAAAAGGCGGGAAAAATAAAGCTAGAAATTAAAAGGGCAGAAAATTAAAAACTGAATTGAAAGATTCTGAAAATTACCCCTATCCGGAATAAACACCTATTCGGAAAACTGTCACCTATCCGGAATAAGTTTCTATTCGGAATAATAGGCCTTACACGGAATATTCCACTATGCGGAATAACACCCCTATTCGGAATAGTCAGCCTACTCGGAATAAGTCCCCTATGCGGAATATTGTCACCTATCCGGAATAAGTTCCCTATACTGAATAAACCTTCTATGCGGAATATCAGGCTCTATTCGGAATACCACGACTATACGGAATAAACCTCCTATGCAGAATAATAAACCTTACTCGGAATATAACCCCCTATTCGGAATTTTCTTTCTATGCGGAATCCTAATCCTACTCGGAATAACTGAATATTCCGAATAACCTTTATGACTAGAACCTTGATCCGGAATAAAGATTATTCCGAATAGAGTACACTGAAAACCCTTTACTCGGAATAATGAAGATCAGAACCTGGGAAGTTACAGAAACCAATTCCCGAAGAACAAGGAGCAAGAAATATAGTACGAATTTAGCAGAAACTTAACCAAATCAACAAAAAGATTAAACCAAACTAATAACAAAACATCTATTAAGCATAAACAATCAATCCAAAACAACAAAACTAACAATAAAGATCAAGATAATCAAAACCCACTTAAATAAATCAACAAAAATTAAGAACATGAACATAAACAAATCAACACAAAGATTAAAGAAAGGTAGGATGAGATTAACAAGATAAAGATAAAGAATAACAAGAATTAAAAGAAAAACTTACTTGAAATTAAAATGGTAATTAAGTGCAAGACAAGGTAATTAAATTTGACAAGTATTTAAATGACAAGGTAATTAAAAGTGGAAGAACTAATTGTCATGATTAGCCAACAAAAATGAAAGTAATTAAGATCTAATCTATATATAGGGGAGGATTAGGAAGCTTCCTCCCCTCCTTCATTTCTTCTTAATTGCGTCATTAGGTCCTTAAGCCTTTAATCTTCATTAATTGCACCATTAGTCCTATATTCTTATAATCTTCTTTAAACTTGGACTCTAATGACTTGTGGCTCGGGATTTCTTTTGAACTCGTCTTTTAGTCAACTTCCGTCTTTTGACTTTTTCTTCGATAAATCTTCAGAATTGGTCTTGGACTTCCGTTCTTTTTGCACTCTTGACTTCTTGACTTCGTCTTTCATCTTTTTCTTCAATAAAAGTCCGTAAATGCCCGTGAATGTCCGTGTTTTCTCCACTTTTCACCTTTTCGTCCTAAATCACAACAAAAACACAAACCACGCATAATTCCGACATAAAAGACATAAAATACACGTTTTGATCCGGTTATTATTGTAATTAAGTGGTAGAAAAGATGTGTGTTTACACACATATCAAATCCTCTACACTTGACCATTGCAATGTCCTCATGCAATGCATTAGTTACAAAGCACGTTTACACTTTTCATCACAATCAATCCATAGTGGCCTTTATTAAAGTGATAGAAAATAAAAAATATACAAAATAAAGAAATCAAAAGCATACCTCGGGTTTTTGGAAATGTTATGAACAATCATCATCCTCAACTTTTCACTTTCTCCAAACCAAGCTTAAAAACGAGATCATTGTTATTATAAGTTAGTAAACTGTCACGAACTCATGTGGGCCAATTACTCACTTAGACTCCCTTATTCCTAGGTGTATCTCTTATATTTTATTATTGTCTTGAATGATCACGAGGATGCATTTTTTACTTATTTCGATAGTTATTAAGTCTGAAAATAAGGTGAACGATTTAATCAATAGTTAGCTAAAGGACAAAATCTTTTAAAACTGCTTCTCGGGACCTCATAAAGTTCATATCTTGGCATAACTCGTTTCGCGATTTGAGACCTTTCTCGGACCGATATTTGGAAGCGACTTCATACTTCGAACCTTGAGAGACGTTCATGAAATAATGGCCTTCTCTTCATAATAGGAATTTCTTCACTTGAAGTTTTGAGAGATTCATACTTGGACCACGACTTCTTCATTTTTCTCCAATCTTTATTTTGGACTTTATATACAACGATCCGCCTCCTTTTATGACTTGGATCTATTTATCCTCATACCTTGTTAGGGTCTTTTCGGATACACTTCTCCATGACTTTTGGGAGTTTTTGCTTTTCGTCGTGTGTCTCGGTCCTTCATATTGATTTTCGTTAAATGATTCTTCACATCACTTTGGATCTTTAGCAACAAAATATAGCCCTCATGCCTTGTTAGGGCCTTTTCGGACTCGCCAATCTTCGCATCCCGCTTCAATAAGTTATGCCTTGGCTATGAACTCTAATCCATACCGAGCAACTTTTAAACGATCTTGGGCTAGAAGCTAAGTAACTTTTCAAAACGTACAACCTTATTTATTGCAGATAAATTTATTAGCAAGCGATGGGAGAATAGGCTTATAATTAACTCACATAAATTCCCGAAAGAATACCGAACTTATAATTGGCGCTATCATCTCTCGTTCTCCACAGTTTAAAATCTCAAGGAATGAGACTCGTGGATGCTTAGCCTATTAAATCAAAGTTTTGGGTTTTCGAGTCGCCTATAGGATCTTGCAAACTCTTAGACTTTTTCAAGTATTAGAAATCGCGTTTTAAAGTTCCCTTGATAAACGACTCTCTAGGATCAATTATAGGAACTTGCGAAAAGTTCTTGTTCTTAACCCGTGAGAGTTAAGACTTTCGCGTTTTATAGCTCCCTATATAAAATCCTAGGTAAACTTGACTTAAACATGTTAAGGATACAAGCTAGAGTAACTTAGATAAGTAAACTCGGGTTGAGTCAAAAGATTCACAACGTTTTGAAAATTAAAACCACTTTATTAAACATTTATTCTAGCAAAGAAAGAAAATAACTATACAAAGGGAAAAACTAATAGGCCAAAATAGATCAAAAATTTTGAAAAATGTCGAAAATTTGATTTTCCGGTTAAAATGAGGACAAATACAAGGAAAAGGCCACTTAACTTCGATAGAAGTCCCCCTACACTTAACATAAACATTGTCCTTAATGTTTAAGCATGTGGGAGTAAACTCCCCTACACTTAGGAATTGTGCACGTTGTTTAAATCTCGCTAAGGAAAAGACAACTAAAGAGATTCCTATTTTAATATTGAGAAAATATAAAATAGTGAATCGAAAAGAGTTTAGGATAGAACCGGGAAGAAGTGGACACGGAATCACAGGTCGTCAAGAATCATCAAGAGTGGATCAGTGAAGCTCGAATCCCTGATTATAAGAAGGGAGGAGAGGAAATAGCAAACCATAGGGTCTCCCCCTACACTTATGATAAAGAAAGCGAAAAGATAGATGCAAGGGTTGCCTCCCAAGAAGCGCTTGATTTTTGTTAACCGAGTCGTGAGCCTGACTCGACCTTGATTATCAACGGAAGAAGCATGAAATATATCCACCAGGATCAAAGACATAGTTTTCGTCCATCAAATAGCACATGCTTAAGGCGAACAAGGCAAGCCAAAGAAGAGTAGGCAAGGTTCCCTTAAGCAGTGATGGAGCACGGTGGGAGCAAGTATGGTGAGGTGCAAGCATGTCTTCAATAGTTCCAAAGATTTTTCCTTTTATTTCATCAGGTGGATACTGAGATGGCTGCAGAATGTTAATACCGGGGTCGAACACCTTTTCCTTTAAGGGAAAATAGCACTCAGGCTCAGTAGAGTGTGAAGAAGATCTGCAAAGAAGCACAACCTCGTCCTCAGAAGGGGGACAAAGAGGTGTCAAATCATATGTGCAACGGATATTGGTGTCGACCGGTTTCTTCTCCTTAGAAAGAATGTGCTTCAAATCCAAAGTAGGATCAAGACGATAATCTTCAAAGTCATAAGGAGGAGCATCACTCTCATGAGGGAAGTAAGTATTGAGAAATTCAGAGGTCTTCCTCAAATGAGTAATCGTCCAAAGTAGGATCGAGTGATGGCGGAGGATCTTCATCATGTGAAGAATCGCTCGAAAGAGTATCAGCCTCATCAAAATCATCGAAAGTGGGCATCTCTGGATACTCGGAAGTACAATCATCAAAATCATCCGAATCTGAGCTAGAATCATCATCATCATAAGCATCGAAGACCGGTGGAGAATCATAAATGGGAGAAGCTGCCAAAGTAGGGAGAGAATCATCCACATCATCTTGAAAAAGTGGATTATCAGTGGAAGACTCGAATAAAGGATTGTCATAGACGGTAAAGTCATCGAGGACATTAATCATATTCACTGATTCTCGTCCATAGTATTTGCCTGTAAGCTTCCCCATTTTGAAAATTTGTGAGTCATTCCCGACTCTTAAGATTAACTCACCTTCGGCAACATCC
The DNA here is from genome assembly GCA_025667525.1 of Glebionis coronaria. Classification (NCBI taxonomy): domain Eukaryota; kingdom Viridiplantae; phylum Streptophyta; class Magnoliopsida; order Asterales; family Asteraceae; genus Glebionis; species Glebionis coronaria. The sequence continues at coordinate 37,997 of JANFOE010000261.1, forward strand.
ACTAAAGCACGTCCGGTTCTTAAGAATGGCCGACCAAGTATTAAAGGAATACGAGGGTCCATTTCATAATCAACTACGACAAAATCGACCGGGAAAGTAAATGCGCCAACTTTAATGAACACATCTTCGGTTATACCAACGGGGTAAGCGAGAGTGCGGTTTGCAAGTTCGAGAGTCATCTTCGTTGGAGTGAGGTCGGGTAATGATAGTGTTTTCCAAACACTCAATGGCATCAAATTAATACTAGCCCCGAGATCAGCAAGGGTAGTAAATTCTTCAGTTTTGTTGAACACGCAAGGCAACACAAAACGACCGGGATCTCCAAGCTTTTCCGGAAGTTCTTTAAGAATAACTGCAGAGCAGTTTTCATTTAAGCGTGTGTTGGCGAGTTCAATCAGCTTCTCCTTCTTGTTAAGCAATTCCTTAAATGCTTTAACAAATTTGGGCATGTAGACAAGTGCTTCAAGAAAACTAATGCTGAAGCTCATTTGAGAAATCATCTTGATATAGTTTGTCATTTGAAAGTCCTCCTTTGTTAGATCGTTGGTCTTGCCTAAACGAGAAGGGTATGGGATTTTGGGTTTATAGGTGGAAGGTGAAGGTGTAGTCGGTAAAGGTTGGGATGTTGAAGGGTCCTTCCGAGAGACATCGTCATGACGAGGCGGAGACGGTAATGGTGCACTAATACTAGGTGTAGGAGGAGTAGGGATACATGGTGGTGGAGGAGGTGTAGATGATGGGGGCGGGATTGGTGGTCCTACGATGGTGACTCCACTACGAGTAGTAATAGCACTCACATTGGCTCGCGGATTAGTGACGGTGTTTGATTGTTGTAAAATTACACCCTTTTAGGGAAAAAGCGTAAAAGCGGTAAGTATCGAGTGATGATTTAGGAAAATCAACACTAATGACCCTTAATGGTGTGAAAGTTCGTTTCCCAAGGAGGTATATGTGTGTGAAAAACTTGTCAAAAGTTTGTGATTAATGATTGGTTTAGAAAGGGGATTAGAAGAGAAAATGACGAAGACGTAAAAATAAAAATTAACACAAAATCACTACTAGAAAGTTAAAACGTAGAACCTTAAAAACCACAAAAATGAAAATAAATTCTAAAAATTACCAAAAATTCACCAAAAATCAAAAATAATAAACTAAGAGTTTACCAATGATCAAAACTTTTTTAAACCTTTTAAATAATTAAATATTCAATTTTTAAATGCTAATTAAAGCCCTAAAAATCAAATAAATTATCAAAAAGCCCAAATAAATATTTTTCAATTGATAAACCTCTAAAATGACCTAAAAAGATTAAAAACTATTTTTAGAAATTTTAAAACTAATAAAAACTATTTAAAATGATTTAAAAACTATTAAAACTTAAAATAATTATAAAAATTAATCTAAAAGTGATAAAATTATTCTAAAAGTTGCTAAATTCCTATTTTAATGTATTTAACCTAAGAAAATGTAAAAAGTTGGAAAATGTGAAATTTTAAAAATAATAATAAAATAATAATAAAATAATATTAAAAATCCAAAAATTATAAAAAATTCTAAAAACTTGCAAACTAGTTTATTTTAACCTAAATAATCAGAAAATCAAAGTGAAATTACCAAAATACCCCTAATGGGCCCTCAAATGGGCCAAATCCAAAAACAGTCAACCTAAATGGGCTTTTGGGCCCAAAAAGTCAAACTTGGCCCAATTGACTTGGAAAAGCCCTATCTGACTTAAAATTTAATTCTAAGAACAAAACTCTAAAGGCCCAAAAGCTGAAAATGTGCTTATCACAGCTTATTGAACACAAAGCTTATTCTTATTGGGCTTTTTAGCCCATTAAGCCAAAAGCTAATGCCATAAGCTCTAATTTGACACACACCCCTCTTTTAGGATGCTTAAGAGATCTGTCAAAAGAAATTTCCAATAAGCTCAGTCAATAAGCCAGAAAATAGAAAAGCAAAAATCCACAAAACGACAAAATAGTCGTTTTTGAGAAATAATGCACCTCAGAAGCTGATTCAACTTGCAAAAGCTTTCAAATGGACTCAATAAGCAATATCAATCAAAAAAAATCCAATAAGCATAACCAATAAGCCAGAATAAGCTCAAATGAACTTATGTAAAAGTCAAAGGACTTGGTTTTCTAGTCAAACCTAAAAGTCAACCACCCAAATGCTCCAGGATGAACAAATGGGTCAAAATATGAGCACCTATTACAAAAACAAAGTTGTTGCTGGTTGGAATAAGCTATTATAGCTTATTGATAAGCTGACACCAAAATTACACTAGCAGTGGCAACCAGCAGGGGAAAGGAGTTCCCACTGCTTTGACTAATTGACCAAGCTTATTTGAGAGTTCTAGTTTGATTCAATTGGAAACAAAGGCACCCTTGTGATCAGTGAACCACAAGGAGTCAATAGCAACAATAAAATCACAAAATGATCCACACAATAAGCCACAATAAGCCAAACAGTCCACAGATATGCTCCAGATATGCAAATAAGCAGTTAAGCACTTAATAAGCAGATTTAAGCAAAATAAGCCAACCAAACTTAACCAGATGCATACACAAGCTATATAAACTAACAATAAACACAAAGAAACAAGAATCAAACACTGAATCAAAGAAATCAACAAGATCAAAGCACTAGAAGTTACTGGTGAACAAAGAACAATATGCAGAAACAGTTTGCTGATATACTTGACACTTGATCCAATTTCAAGCATCAAATCCTTTTACCCTGGTGTGATTAACTATGATTTAGCACTTGTTAGCCCTAGCCTAAGCCTAGATCTAGGTGTCCTCAAAATCCTAGCCAATTTTACCAAGTTATGAAGATTTTATAGCCAAAACAAGAATCTATGTGATCAAAGCCTCAAAACCTGCAAACAGATGAACATAAGCACCTAAATAACAGATACCAATACTTGCATACAACAAACAAACACTTAACAAGCCACAAATCCAACTTATGCAGTAATCCCAAACACCCCTTAAAAACCTATTTTCACAAATTTTCAAAGGCTTATGAAGATTCAACCCACAAATCAGATCAGTGACACCTCAATAACATCAAACCAAGCCAAATCATCAATAATCACCCACAATAACACAGATTCAAGCAATAATCCACAAAAATCACAAATAATCAGAAACTTAAAGAGAAAATGAAAAGGGAAGAAGGTGCAAACCTCCAAGACCTACATCCAGGCCCTGGATTGTTTGAGCTGAGGTACTAGCAAAACAAGTACCAGCTTCCAATGCTGCTAAGATGAACAAACAATAAGGTGAGATCAAATAAACAAGCACTTTCTGATTTTTGAAACCCAAGCTTTATCAACTAAAACTTTGCCTCAAAAACCTTCAAACATATAAATGGAACTCAGAATTAGGCTATTCCAACACCAACTTTTAATAAACAAGAACAAGATTTCTCAAAATTCAGAAAATCAAAATTTTATTACTTAAAAAGGAATTACAAAGATTGATAGCCTAAAACTGGAACAAAGGGACTCTCACATGTTGAGGTCTCCTTTTATAGGCAAATGCCTGGCTAAACACTATTCACAAACCCTAGAACTGAATTTCCTATTATGCCCTTGAGTCTTATAGACGAATTCTTGGTGTGAGCTGTCCAAAGTGATCTTGGCTATTCATTTTAGCTTTGGAATGAAGCAAGGACACTTAGCTGTTGATTTTGCCATGTCAGATAACTTGGAGGCCAAGTTGTCATGTGATTGGTTAAACGAGAATTGGGGGTGGGGTCCATAGTGAGTGGGATTAAGGGTTTTAAGGTTGGTATTAGGTTTCTGCATGTGTGAATCACACATGTGCAAAGGTAATTGAAAATTACCCTAAGTTTAAGTGGTGGTAATTCTGGGTGGGGTAAAAGATGAACAGTAAGCTTTTTGATCCGAAATTGGGAGAAAGGTGTTTGTTTGGCGCAAATTCGTGTCAAATGTTTCCTTTGCCCATGTTTAGCCCTTGTGTTTTGGAATTTTTGGTAAATAAAGACTTTCAGCCCTAAAACGTGTTTTGCTTTGTAAATTAGTTTCACATATTGGCAGTTTTGGCACAAAACTTTGGAAAAAGGATTTCAAGGGTTATTTTTGCCATTTTGAGATATTTCAAGGGCTGATCTTGGACATTCTTGATCTTTAAAGGTCTTCAATGTATCTTTGGCTTCATGAGGGGCCATTGTTGGCAATTTTGATTTGTTGAGGGACTAATCTTGCCATTTCTTCAAAGTTGAAGGACCATTTGTGTAATTTTGACAAACTTAAGGGACCAAACTTGTAATTATGAATATACAAGGGTTTTAAGTGTCATTTCTTCAATAAATGAGGATCAATCTTGTTTGTCTTCAAGTCTTCAAGGGTATTTGTTGAGAATTCCATGATTAAGGCCCGGTTCTTTGTACGGCTTCGTTTCTCGTGTCCGTTTTTCCTTGTAACTTGTGATCTTTTGTCTTTTTCACGATATCCATACCTAAAATACACAAGTAAACAAACACAAGCATATATATGGTATTTTATGACATTTTTATGCATTTAAAGCCCGAAAAGAACGATGAGATCATGTATAAATGCCATCTCATCACTCCCCCATACTAAGCCATTGCCGTGCCCTCACGCAATGCTAGAATAAAGTATCTAAGCATCACCAAAGTTCAATTTTATTATCCTTTATTGAAGAGTAAAAGACTTGCAACATACTACGAGGATGTGAAAAGACATAATGTATGATTTTCATCACAAAAAGTGACTTTTAGGGTCAAAGAATAGAAACAAGTTAATGTCCCTTAGAGTAAACTTCGTCATCCTTGATTGTCATACATTCCATGCTAAGTGCAAAAACGAGATCATTGTTGGTACAAGTCACAATGCTAACACTACTCATATGTCCAAATTGTGTAATACTTTTTCTCCCCGCAATCCTAGTTATTATAAAAGGAAATGGGTTACTAGCATTTTTTTATCTATTTGTCATGGATCACAAGTGATTCATATTGACTTATTTGAGTAGTTATTAGTCCGAAAGCAAAGTAGCACGATTTGATCAATAGTTAGCTGAAGGACAAAATCTTTTAAAACGGCTTCTCGTGTATCTCCTTAAGTTCATATCTTGGCATAACTCGTTTCACGATTTGAGACCTTTCTCGGACCGATATTTGGCATGTACTTCATACTTCAAATCTTGGGAAGACGTTCTTGAAATTATGGTCTTCTCTTCATATATTTGGAATTTCTTCACTTGACGTTTTTGAGAGATTCTTCATATTGGACCACGACTTCATCATTTTTCTTCAATCTTTACTTTGGATTTTGATATACAACGATCCGCCTCCTTTTCGGACTTGGATATATTTATCCTCATACCTTGTTAGGGTCTTTTTGGATAGACTTTCTCCATGATCTTTAGGGGAGTAATTGCTTCTCGTCGTGTGTCTCGATCCTTCATATTGATTTAGGAATAATGATACCTCACATCATCTTTGGATCTTTAGCAAAATTAGAGCTCCTCATGCCTTGTTAGGGCCTTTTTGGATGATCGCCAATCTTCGCGTCCCGCTTCAATAAGTTATGCCTTGGCTATGAACTCTATTCAACCCCGAGCAACTTCTAAACGATCTTGCGCTAGAGGCTAAGTAACCTTTCAAATCGTACGACCTTACTTATTGCAATTATGATTTATTCCTAATGCATTGATCTTATGGGAAGGAAAAGCCACAATTAAAAACATATGAGTTTTTGAAAGAACACTTTCATGTTCTACGTTTAGCATGATCACTTGTCTAACTCTATCATTTCTCGTTCTTCACTATATAAAGACCTCTAATTAAAGAGACTCGTGAATACTTAGCCATGCAAGTCAAAATTAAGCCAAATTTAGATTAGCTTTCATTAAGACTATATCATATCAAAGTTTTGGGTTTTCAAGCCACCTATAGGATCTTGCACTTTCTTGGACTTTTTCAAGTTTAGAGAATGCGTTTTAAAGTTCCCTTGATAAGTGACTTTCTAGAATCAATTATAGGAACTTGCGAAAAGTTCTTGTTCTTAACCCGAATGAATTAAGACTTTCGCGTTTTAAGGCTCCCTATATAAAAGTCTAGCAAAACTTGAATTGAGCGGGTTAAGGAATGTAAATGGCTCCAAATGCCCATCAAGTCAAAAATTAACTCTTATTCTACCCATCGGAAAATATACATTCGTGTCTTAAAAACACTTATTAAAACTAAGAAAAATTTTAAAATTTGGCCATTTTTAGCCTTATTAGCAAAACAAAACATTGAAAATTGGAAAGCGTGAGGGCGTAGCAAAGCAAGTACCTATTCACCCCCCCATACTAAAAGTAAACATTGTCCTCAATGTTTCGAGTCTAAAGGTGGAGCACCCCCATACTAGAGACGAAGAGTCGAATGCTTAGGATCTAGCATGGAAAGGGTGATCAACAATATATCTAAAGCCGTTTATTAAGTATGCTAAAAGATAATTGTTAGAACAATAAAGGATATGTCATGGATTCGCGAAAAACTTCTTCAAATGAACGATGGAGGCTCACGTAAACGAACACGAGAGTCTTCAATCGTAGATGATGATGATGATCTAGATAACACAATCACAAACAACCACGAGACAACGAGTTGAAAGGGTACAAGTCCCCTTATTAGTGAATAGTGAGAATAAAGATAAGCATGGGATCTCCCCCACGAGGCACCTCGTTTTTGATTACCGAGTCATGAGCTCGACTCGATCCCCTCAATGCTAATTATCATTGGGGAAGGTGACTTGGTCGAGGGAAACCATTGAAGGAATTTCCCCACCAAAGTAGTGCTTAAGCCTATGTCCATTCACCTTGAAATTAGGACCATCATCTTGAGCTAGCTCAATGGTCCCATATGGAAATACTTGTGTAATGGTGAACGGAACCGACCAACGAGATTTCAATTTCCCGGAAAATATCTTAAGACGAGAGTTAAAAAGCAACACTTGATCACCAACGTTAAAAACCCGGTTTTTAATCTTTGAATCATGAAACTTTTTAGTCTTTTCTTTAAAAATTAATGAATTTTCATAAGCATTATCCCTTAATTCATCCAATTCATTCAATTGTATTTTCCGGTGATCTCCCGCGGTCTTCAAGTCAAAATTAGCATGCTTAAGGGCCCAATATGCCTTATGCTCTAACTCAATGGGCAAATGACAATTCTTCCCATAGACTAACTTATAAGGAGTGCAACCGATAGGTGTCTTATAAGCGGTCCTAAAGGCCCATAAAGCGTCATCGAGTTTGTCGGACCATGAAGCACGGTTTTCTCCAATTGACCTCTCTAAAATCCTCTTCAAAGATCGGTTCGAAACCTCGACTTGCCCACTCGTTTGCGGGTGATAAGCCGTAGAAAGACGATGAGTAACTCCATATTTCTTTAGAACCTTTTCGAATTGGTCATTACAAAAATGGGTTCCACGATCGCTTATAATAGCACGAGGGGTTCCGAACCGAGAGAATAATTGCTTCAAAAACTTCACTACCACACGAGCATCATTAGTAGGCAAAGCCTTAGCTTCCACCCACTTAGAAAGGTAGTCCACCGCGACGAGGATATATTTGTTGACATGAGACGATGGGAACGGACCCATAAAGTCTATTCCCCATATGTCGAAAATCTCACATACTTGAATTATGTTTTGCGGCATTTCATCACGTTGAGATGATTTTCCTTGACGTTGGCACGAATCACACGACTTCACAAGTGCGTGTGCATCACGATAGATAGAAGGCTAAAAGAAACCGGCATCGAACACTTTCTTAGCCGTGAGATTAGCACCGTGGTGACCACCCGTGGGTCCCTCGTGACAAGCTCTAAGGATATTAGAAGCTTCGGCACCAAACATACAACGTCGAACGAGTTGATCCGCACAAATCCGAAAGAGATAAGGGTCGTCCCAAAAATAGAACTTGACGTCACGAAAGAATTTTCGTTTTTGTTGTGTCGTCATACCCTTGATTATGAAATTGCCCGCATGGTAATTTGCAATGTCGGCAAACCATGGGGTTGTGTCTTTAGAATTCACTACACCGAGAGTCTCAAGAGGAAATGTTTCGGTGATTTCCTTGTTCTCAAAAACATCTTTGTGAGGATCTTCTAGACGAGAGAGATGATCGGCCGCTAGATTCTCGGCTCCTTTTTTGTCAAGCACGGTGACATCAAATTCTTGGAGGAGGAGCATCCAACGAAGAAATCTCGGCTTAGCATCTTGCTTAGCTAAGAGATACTTGATTGCCGAATGGTCGGTATACACGATGCTTTTAGTTAAGACGAGATAGGGTCGGAATTTCTCAAAAGCATAGACCACGACAAGGAATTCCTTTTCCGTTGTGGTGTACTTTAATTGAGCCTCGGTCATCGTCTTACTAGCATAGTGGATAGGACGAAAATGCTTGTCATAACGTTGCCCTAAGACGGCCCCTATAGCATAATCACTTGCATCGCACATGATTTCAAAGGGTAATTCCCAATTAGGAGCAACAAGAATGGGAGCTTCGGTAAGTTTCCTTTTGAGAGTTTCGAAAGCCTTAACACAATCCTCATTGAAATTAAAAGGAGCATCCTTCTCGAGAAGGTGTGTCATAGGTCTAGAGATTTTCGAAAAGTCCTTGATGAAACGACGATAAAAGCCCGCGTGGCCTAGGAAACTCCTAACTCCCTTAACGGTTTTGGGATGAGGTAACTTGGCGATGACGTCTACCTTAGCTTTATCGACCTCAATCCCCGCCTTCGATACCTTATGTCCTAAGACGATTCCTTGCTTACACATAAAATGACATTTCTCCCAATTAAGCACAAGATTGGTTTCTTCACAACGTTTTAACATTTGCTCGAGATTAGATAAACATGACGTGAACGAATTACCAAACACCGAGAAGTCATCCATAAACACTTCCATCGACTTCTCGATCATATCGTGAAAAATTGCCATCATACACCGTTGAAACGTACCGGGTGCATTACAAAGTCCGAAAGGCATCCTACGATAAGCGAACGTTCCATAAGGACACGTAAACGTAGTCTTCTCTTGATCACGAGGGTCGATAGGGATTTGAAAGTAACCGGAAAAACCATCTAAAAAGCAATAGAATTCATTTCCCGCAAGTCGCTCCAACATTTGATCCATGAAGGGCAAAGGAAAGTGGTCTTTACGAGTGGCGTCATTTAACTTTCGGTAGTCAATACACACCCTCCAGCCGGTCACAACACGAGTGGGAATTAACTCGTTGTTTTCATTAGGCACAACGGTCATTCCTCCCTTTTTAGGGACACAATGGATTGGGCTCACCCATGGGCTATCGGATATAGGATAAATCATTCCCGCGTCAAGGAGTTTAAGGACCTCCTTTTTAATGACATCGTGAATTTTGGGATTCACCCTTCTTTGACTTTGAATTGCGGGTTTGTAGTCCTCCTCCATTAAAATCTTGTGAGTACAAAATTTTGGGTCAATACCCTTAATGTCGGATATTTTCCACGCAATTGCCCCTTTATGAGCCTTAAGAACTTTCAAGAGCTCGGTTTTTTCATCATTAGCAAGACCTTTTGCAATAATAACCGGCAACTTGTTAGCACCTTCCAAGAATGCGTATTCAAGGTGAGAAGGAAGATCTTTCAATTCAAGGATAGGTGGTTCCTCGATTGAAGATTTTGGTTCAACACTCATAACTTCCATCGGCGAAAGAAATGGTGGAATAGAAGTATCATCACTAATCAACACCTCATCTTCAATGTCGATTTCATTTGAAGTGAAATCGCCTCCTTGGAATGGAGTGAGATTTGGTGTGGAATTAGCAAGAATCGGATCCAAAATAGTGGGATTGCCACTTGACGAGCTATCGGAAAAACCTAACACTTCTTGTGAAAACTCATCGCAAACCACATCAACGATGTCAATGTGATTGATGGTAGCGATTGCATAAACATGAGAAGGTTTCGAGTTTTGAGTAGCGTTTATAACAAGTTCCTCTTCGTTGAATCTCAAAGTGATAGTTCTTGCATGAACATCGATAAGCGATCTCGAAGTGTCTAAAATGAACGACCTAAAATTAGAGGAACTTGAGGATCCGCGGGGATGTCAACTACTATAAAATCAACGGGATAGTAGAACTTCCCCACTTTCACGAAAACATCTTCGGCTACTTCACATGCCATAATCGTAGAATGATCGGCCATCTCGATGGACATGTTTGAAGGAATGAGAGCCGAAAGCGAAAGCGATTTCCAAATGGAAAATGGCATCAAATTAATGCTCGCACCAAGATCGGCCAAGGCGAGGCATTCTTTCATATCTTGTATGTCACAAGGAATGAGAAACTTTCCGGGATCACCAACTTTTTCCGGTATGCGGTTAAGATAAACCGAAGAACAATTAGCAAGCTTTGAAAGCTTTTCCTTATCGCTCATCATACTTTTAAAAGTGGAAGCGAAACGAGGCATATATAACAACGCGTCAGCTAAACTCACATCAAAATGCACTTGTTGAAACATTTTTATAAAAAGCTCGATTTGTTGTTTGTTACGTTCTTACATTTTCTCTTTGTTTCGTCTCGAAGGGTAGGGTAAAGGTGATGTGGGTTGGTCATTAGGCAACGGCCTTGGAAACTCGGGTTCCACAATTGGTATTGGTTCAACCGTAGGTGTGGTATGAGCGTTACTTCGTGGGATTGTAATGTGCTCCTTTTCGACCATCACCTCGGGTTCTTTCTCGATTTCCTTCTCCTTAGAAGTACTTGGACGAGAGATTGGTTCCTTGGAAGTTTTACCACTTCGTGTAGTAATAACCTTCATTTCTCCCTTCGGGTTTGCAATGGTATCACTAGGAAGACCACCCGAGGAAGAGGGTTTACACATGATTGCTTCAAACATCTTAGCCATTCGGTCCTCAAATTTTGATTGCCTAGCATCCGCTTTTAATAACTCTTGCTTAATCTCATGTTGTCCTAATTCCATCTTTTGTTGATTTTGTTGAAGACGTTGGACATTTCCTTCCATTTTGTTTGCATGAGTTTTTAGTTCATTAGCAAGTTCATTTTTTAGCTCGTTTTTCAACTCGGATCTTAAGCTAATCATCTCACGTTGCATGTTATCAAATTTAGCATCATTTGCTTTTGCATAATCCAAAAATTCTCCTTGCAAATTTTTAGTGTGAGCATTTTGAAAACCTTGTGTAGTGTTTTGAAAATCACGGTTTTTATTTTGATTAGAAATTTGTCCATTCCCACTTTGATAATTCCCTTTGTTGTAATTGCGTGTATTGCCTTGGTAATTACCTTGGTTGTTGTTTCGATAATTGTTAACATTTTGGTTTGGTGGAGCTTGATTTTGGCGGGAACCTTGACCGTTTTGGTTGTAAGTTCCCGTTGCTACATAAGCACTCGAAGTGTTACCATCCGCGGTAATGCACTCGGAAAGATCATGAGCTCCCCCACAAGATAAACAACTCTTAGCAACCGCTTTAACCGAAGCGGAATTGGAAGCTTCTTGAGTCTTCCAATGGGACATAAGATTAGCAAATCTATCAAAAAACCGATTTTCCTCATTAGCTTCATCATGTAAGGCGTTAATGCTACGAGACGATTGTGACGAAGATGACGAACCCATATTGGCAACACTCGGTGTGTTACGAGGGTTATAAACCTTAGATCTATTTTCAATGATTTGTAAAGCCTCATTTGTCGTCTTGCACAAAAAATTACCACCCGCGGCGGCATTCAAATAATCTCGTTCATGATCATTAAGCCCATTATAAAAAGTATCCACTTGATGCAATTCCGTAAAATCATGGTGTGGACATTCATGTAACATCTCTTTAAAGCGTTCCCATGCCATTGAAAAACTTTCATTATTTCTTTGCACAAATCGTGAAATCTCATTTTTCAAGTGTGTTGTTTTAGATGGTGGAAAAAACTTGTTCACAAACTTAGAAACGAGATCGGCCCATGTCAAAATCGAATTTGGTGGTTCTTTCTCAAGCCAAATTTTTGCGGGTCCATCCAACGAGTATGGAAACAACATCATCTTAATGGCGTCATGTGGAACATCCTTAAACTTGCTAGTGGCGGTGAGACGGTTAAAATTCCTAATATAGTAATGCGGGTTGTCTTTCTCATGACCTCTAAACTTATTTGCTTGCAACATTGACATTAAACCCGTCTTAATCTCGAAATTCTCCGCAAGGATTGCGGGAATCACAATAGCCTCTCCAAAACCCTCGGTGGGTGCTTGTAGCAACTCCATCATAGTACGATTAGCCATGACGACTTCTTGTTCTACAATAGGTTCAACAATTGGAGGTTCTTCAACAATCAACGTCTCTTGATTGGCTTGCTTTTGAAGTCGTTTACGAGCTCGTTTTGCTTGATTACGAGTGATCATAAACTTCACGAAGAATGGGTGAGCAAAGGAGATTCTTTTTGGGTGTTTTGTGAATTTTCATTTTTTTTGTGTTTTTGATGATATTTAATTTTTTTGGATTTTGGTGTATCTTCGTAGACAACAATCTACAAAATCTCTCCTCGAATCAAACTCTTGATTAAAGAAGCCTCAAAGGAATGAAAACGATCACGTGGAGTGAACGCCTTCGAATGACTTTAGAACTTTGGTGAAAACCAAATTGTTCAAGAGGGTTTAATCACAAAGAAAACCAAGCAAATATATTATACGTAATAATACTTTGGGCGGCAAAACCCTCGATTAGCCTTCAATCTCAAAATACTCACAAGCAAGCGGGGAAACGAGGCGGCGCGAAGCACTTAAGAGCCTTTTTCCTTAGGGTATATTTTATAATACCCGCCTTATACCCACCTTATAGTTTGTATCTTTCAAAATCGAGTTTCACGAAAGTATTTATCTATTTTTGCCTTTTTCTTTTTGTTTGAGATTCGAATACAATAATTAGGAGATCAAATCCCAATTAAGGTTGTGTTTTCACACTTTTGGAGATATTGTAACTTTATTGTGATACTTAATACAATATAGTAATAATATTTGTACAAGAAAAACCAAGAAAACCGATAATACGTATTAGTAGAGTTCTACTAATACAAATACTATATGGTTAATATTAAAAACAACAATGCAAATTAATCACGACACACCTCCCCGGCAGCGGCGCCAAAGTGATTGTTGTAAAATTACACCCTTTTAGGGAAAAGGCGTAAAAGCGGTAAGTATCGAGTGATGATTTAGGAAAATCAACACTAATGACCCTTAATGGTGTGAAAGTTCGTTTCCCAAGGAGGTATATGTGTGTGAAAAACTTGTCAAAAGTTTGTGATTAATGATTGGTTTAGAAAGGGGATTAGAAGAGAAAATGATGAAGACGTAAAAATAAAAATTAACACAAAATCACTACTAGAAAGTTAAAACGTAGAACCTTAAAAACCACAAAAATGAAAATAAATTCTAAAAATTACCAAAAATTCACCAAAAATCAAAAATAATAAACTAAGAGTTTACCAATGATCAAAACTTTTTTAAACCTTTTAAATAATTAAATATTCAATTTTTAAATGCTAATTAAAGCCCTAAAATCAAATAAATTATCAAAAAGCCCAAATAAAGATTTTTCAATTGATACACCTCTAAAATGACCTAAAAAGATTAAAAACTATTTTTAGAAATTTTAAAACTAACAAAACTATTTAAAATGATTTAAAAACTATTAAAACTTAAAATAATTATAAAAATTAATCTAAAAGTGATAAAATTATTCTAAAAGTTGATAAATTCCTATTTTAATGTATTTAACCTAAGAAAAATGTAAAAAGTTGGAAAATGTGAAATTTTAAAAATAATAATAAAATAATAATAAAATAATATTAAAAATCCAAAAGTTATAAAAAAATTCTAAAAACTTGCAAACTAGTTTATTTTAACCTAAATAATCAGAAAATCAAAGTGAAATTACCAAAATACCCCTAATGGGCCCTCAAATGGGCCAAATCCAAAAATAGTCAACCTAAATGGGCTTTTGGGCCCAAAAAGTCAAACTTGGCCCAATTGACTTGGAAAAGCCCTATCTGACTTAAAATTTAATTCTAAGAACAAAACTCTAAAGGCCCAAAAGCTGAAAATGTGCTTATCACAGCTTATTGAACACAAAGCTTATTCTTATTGGGCTTTTCAGCCCATTAAGCCAAAAGCTAATGCCATAAGCTCTAATTTGACACACAACCCTCTTTTAGGATGCTTAAGAGATCTGTCAAAAGAAATTTCCAATAAGCTCACTCAATAAGCCAGAAAATAGAAAATCAAAAATCCACAAAATGACAAAATAGTCGTTTTTGAGAAATAATGCACCTCAGAAGCTGATTCAACTTGCAAAAGCTTTCAAATGGACTCAATAAGCAATATCAATCAACAAAAATTCAATAAGCATAACCAATAAGCCAGAATAAGCTCAAATGAACTTATGTAAAAGTCAAAGGACTTGGTTTTCTAGTCAAACCTAAAAGTCAACCACCCAAATGCTCCAGGATGAACAAATGGGTCAAAATATGAGCACCTATTACAAAAACAAAGTTGTTGCTGGTTGGAATAAGCTATTATAGCTTATTGATAAGCTGACACCAAAATTGCACTAGCAGTGGCAACCAGCAGGGGAAAGGAGTTCCCACTGCTTTGACTAATTGACCAAGCTTATTTGAGAGTTCTAGTTTGATTCAATTGGAAACAAAGGCACCCTTGTGATCAGTGAACCACAAGGAGTCAATAGCAACAATAAAATCACAAAATGATCCACACAATAAGCCACAATAAGCCAAACAGTCCACAGATATGCTCCAGATATGCAAATAAGCAGTTAAGCACTTAATAAGCAGATTTAAGCAAAATAAGCCAACCAAACTTAACCAGATGCATACACAAGCTATATAAACTAACAATAAACACACAGAAACAAGAATCAAACACTGAATCAAAGAAATCAACAAGATCAAAGCACTAGAAGTTACTGATGAACAAAGAACAATATGCAGAAACAGTTTGCTGATATACTTGACACTTGATCCAATTTCAAGCCTCAAATCCTTTTACCCTGGTGTGATTAACTATGATTTAGCACTTGTTAGCCCTAGCCTAAGCCTAGATCTAGGTGTCCTCAAAATCCTAGCCAATTTTACCAAGTTATGAAGATTTTATAGCCAAAACAAGAATCTATGTGATCAAAGCCTCAAAACCTGCAAACAGATGAACATAAGCACCTAAATAACAGATACCAATACTTGCATACAACAAACAAACACTTAACAAGCCACAAATCCAACTTATGCAGTAATCCCAAACACCCCTTAAAAACCTATTTTCACAAATTTTCAAAGGCTTATGAAGATTCAACCCACAAATCAGATCAGTAACACCTCAATAACATCAAACCAAGCCAAATCATCAATAATCACCCACAATAACACAGATTCAAGCAATAATCCACAAAAATCACAAATAATCAGAAACTTAAAGAGAAAATGAAAAGGGAAGAAGGTGCAAACCTCCAAGACCTACATCCAGGCCCTGGATTGTTTGAGCTGAGGTACTAGCAAAACAAGTACCAGCTTCCAATGTTTCTAAGATGAACAAACAATAAGGTGAGATCAAATAAACAAGCACTTTCTGATTTTTGAAACCCAAGCTTTATCAACTAAAACTTTGCCTTAAAAACCTTCAAACATATAAATGGAACTCAGAATTAGGCTATTCCAACACCAACTTTTAATAAACAAGAACAAGATTTCTCAAAATTCAGAAAATCAAAATTTTATTACTTAAAAAGGAATTACAAAGATTGATAGCCTAAAACTGGAACAAAGGGACTCTCACATGTTGAGGTCTCCTTTTATAGGCAAATGCCTGGCTAAACACTATTCACAAACCCTAGAACTGAATTCCCTATTATGCCCTTGAGTCTTCTAGACGAATTCTTGGTGTGAGCTGTCCAAAGTGATCTTGGCTGTTCATTTTAGCTTTGGAATGAAGCAAGGACTCTTAGCTGTTGATTTTGCCATGTCAGATAACTTGGAGGCCAAGTTGTCATGTGATTGGTTAAACGGGAATTGGGGGTGGGGTCCATAGTGAGTGGGATTAAGGGTTTTAAGGTTGGGATAGGTTTCTGCATGTGTGAATCACACATGTGCAAAGGTAATTGAAAATTACCCTAAGTTTAAGTGGTGGTAATTCTGGGTGGGGTAAAAGATGAACAGTAAGCCTTTTGATCCGAAATTGGGGGAAAGGTGTTTGTTTGGCGCAAATTCGTTTCAAATGTTTCCTTTGCCCATGTTTAGCCCTTCTGTTTTGGAATTTTTGGTAAATAAAGACTTTCAGCCCTAAAACGTGTTTTGCTTTGTAAATTAGTTTCACATATTGGCAGTTTTGGCACAAAACTTTGGAAAAAGGATTTCAAGGGTTATTTTTGCCATTTTGAGATATTTCAAGGGCTGATCTTGGACATTCTTGATCTTCAAAGGTCTTCAATGTATCTTTGGCTTCATGAGGGGCCATTGTTGGCAATTTTGATTTGTTGAGGGACTAATCTTGCCATTTCTTCAAAGTTGAAGGACCATTTGTGTAATTTTGACAAACTTAAGGGACCAAACTTGTAATTATGAATATACAAGGGTTTTAAGTGTCATTTCTTCAATAAATGAGGATCAATCTTGTTTGTCTTCAAGTCTTCAAGGGTATTTGTTGAGAATTCCATGATTAAGGCCCGGTTCTTTGTACGGCTTCGTTTCTCGTGTCCGTTTTTCCTTGTAACTTGTGATCTTTTGTCTTTTTCATGATATCCATACCTAAAATACACAAGTAAACAAACACAAGCATATATATGGTATTTTATGACATTTTTATGCATTTAAAGCCCGAAAAGAACGATGAGATCATGTATAAATGCCATCTCATCAGTGTTTGAAGGTAGAGAACTCGAAGAAGAAGGTTGAGCGGCGGGCAAGAAACTAGCCAACAAGTTCTTTAATTCATTCGTTTGAGTGCTGAAGGAGGATTGAATATTATCACGAACCTCGGATCTAATCTCATTTCCTTGCTTGGTAATATCTCCTTTCAGATTGATAATTTGGCTCTGCAGGTTCTTGATTTGCTCACCTTGGGTTCTCATGATGGCTTCGACATCCGGATTACTGGGTGGGAGTTGTTGTGCGGGTGGGTGATAAGGGTTAGAAGCTCTTGGTGGGATTTGGTTGCTTCTAGTGTAGTTGTTGGCGGGGTTTTGGTTTTGAGGAGAAAAACCGGGTGAAAGGTAGTTGTTGGAACGGTAGCTCAGCAAATTTCTATCCCCTTGAGGTCGAGCTTGGTAATTTTCCGGTGAATAATTACCATAAGCTGCATACACATTTTCTGGATTTCCTTGAGTAGAAGGACAATCAGTGTATGAGTGAGGACCGCCGCATGTTTCACAAGAAGTAGCAACAGCTTTAACTTGTTGTTGTTGTTGTTGGTTTGAAGCCAAGAGTTTCATACTTCTGCTCATTTCAGTCAGCACACGGGTGAGTTCGGTCATATCAGGGTTTGCTGAGGTGGAAGAAACATTGACTCTCGGGTTGTTCCTTGAAGAAGCAGAGGAATCCCAGTTTTTGTGGTGAGTAGTCATGTTCTCAATTAGCTCTCTACACTCCTCGGGTCTCCTTTTCATAAATGTGCCACCGGCGGCTGCATTGATCGTATCCCGATCACGAAAAGTCAAACCGTTGTAGAAAGTATCAATTAAGGTCACAGGTAGCATGTTGTGGTTTGGACATCGATCAATCAAGACATTATATCTCTCCCAAGCATCAAAAAGAGATTCATCGGGATCTTGCATGAAACCGCTGATCTGATTGCGAAGCTCGTGACCATGGATGGTGGAAAGTAGCGTGACAAAAAGAGTTGAGTCATGTCATCCCAAGTGTGAATAGAATTCTTCGGGAGACGATCAAACCATTTCTCGGCATGATGTAATAAAGTATGTGGAAAGAGTTGTAGGCGAAGTTCATCCATTGTGGCACCAGCCAACTTCATGCTTTGGGTGATTGTAATGAACTTGTCGAGGTGTTTGTTGGCATCATCATCAGGCAATCCACTGAATGGGTTTGTTTGCACTTGCTGAATCATGTGGTGCTTCAACGAAAACTCAAGAGCGTTGATTTGCATCGGCGCAATCGGTCCTCCTCGTCCAAACATGGTTGGTTGACAAAGTTCCTCCATTGTCCGAAGATCGGGCTGTGGAAGAACATTGTTGTTATTATTGAGGTGCGGTGGATTATTGTTGTTAACACCTGACATAGCTAAATCTTCTTGAGTCTCGGGCTCTTGATAATTAGAAGATCTAGTACGCATACACCTGAAAATGCAAAAGAAAACAAAACCAAACACAAAGACAATATATATACACAATAAAGATAAAATCTTTTTGGATTTTTGAAATTTTTAATTTTTATGGGTTTTTAACAATTTTTATTTTTTATGGTTTTTTTTTTTTTTTTGTTTATTTTTTTTTTGAAATTTTTAAGCAAGTAAATAACGCTCACAAGTGAACGGATCCCAAAAAGCATCGCGTCATTCACAGAAAACCGTTAATCTTTACGAAAAGAGCCGGCAGCGGCGCCATTTTAATGAATAGATTTTACTAGTTGAAAAGTTCGTTTTCTCGGTGTCTTTTCGAATTGATTTCCAGCTTAAAGTACGACTCAGTTGAATTTGGTAAAACAAATATTTTTGGTTGTTTATAAATAAAATGTGCAAGACAATTGAAGTAAATGACTTAAAAGTAAATCTAAGTCTAATTTAAAGTAAATGGTGCAAGTAATTAAAAGCGAGACGAGAATTAAAAGGCACTAAATGAAAATAACGCAAACTTAAATCTAACTAAGGCAAACTTAAAACGCAACTAAAACTAAAACTTAAACTAAGGCAAGACTAAAATAATTCTAAGGCAATTAAACTTAAAGTGCAATTAAGTAAAAGGCGGGAAAAATAAAGCTAGAAATTAAAAGGGCAGAAAATTAAAAACTGAATTGAAAGATTCTGAAAATTACCCCTATCCGAAATAAACACCTATTCGGAAAACTGTCACCTATCCGGAATAAGTTTCTATTCGGAATAATAGGCCTTACACGGAATATTCCACTATGCGGAATAACACCCCTATTCGGAATAGTCAGCCTACTCGGAATAAGTCCCCTATGCGGAATATTGTCACCTATCCGGAATAAGTTCCCTATACTGAATAAACCTTCTATGCGGAATATCAGGCTCTATTCTGAATACCACGACTATACGGAATAAACCTCCTATGCGGAATAATAAACCTTACTCGGAATATAACCCCCTATTCGGAATATTCTTTCTATGCGGAATCCTAAGCCTACTCGGAATAACTGAATATTCCGAATAACCTTTATGACTAGAACCTTGATCCGGAATAAAGATTATTCCGAATAGAGTACACTGAAAACCCTTTACTCGGAATAATGAAGATCAGAACCTGGGAAGTTACAGAAACCAATTCCCGAAGAACAAGGAGCAAGAAATATAGCACGAATTTAACAGAAACTTAACCAAATCAACAAAAAGATTAAACCAAACTAATAACAAAACATCTATTAAGCATAAACAATCAATCCAAAACAACAAAACTAACAATAAAGATCAAGATAATCAAAACCCACTTAAATAAATCAACAAAAATTAAGAACATGAACATAAACAAATCAACACAAAGATTAAAGAAAGGTAGGATGAGATTAACAAGATAAAGATAAAGAATAACAAGAATTAAAAGAAAAACTTACTTGAAATTAAAATGGTAATTAAGTGCAAGACAAGGTAATTAAATTTGACAAGTATTTAAATGACAAGGTAATTAAAAGTGGAAGAACTAATTGTCACGATTAGCCAACAAAAATGAAAGTAATTAAGATCTAATCTATATATAGGGGAGGATTAGGAAGCTTCTTCCCCTCCTTCATTTCTTCTTAATTGCGTCATTAGGTCCTTAAGCCTTTAATCTTCATTAATTGCACCATTAGTCCTATATTCTTATAATCTTCTTTAAACTTGGACTCTAATGACTTGTGGCTCGGGATTTCTTTTGAACTCGTCTTTTAGTCAACTTCCGTCTTTTGACTTTTTCTTCGATAAATCTTCAGAATTGGTCTTGGACTTCCGTTCTTTTTGCACTCTTGACTTCTTGACTTCGTCTTTCATCTTTTTCTTCAATAAAAGTCCGTAAATGCCCGTGAATGTCCGTGTTTTCTCCACTTTTCACCTTTTCGTCCTAAATCACAACAAAAACATAAACCACGCATAATTCCGACATAAAAGACATAAAATACACGTTTTGGTCTGGTTATTATTGTAATTAAATGGTAGAAAAGATGTGTGTTTACACACATATCACTCCCACATGTATAACATGCCTTTTAGACACAAACTTAGGTCTAAATTGACTGTACCCAACCCCATTCACACTTGCTTGCCTTTGTGGTGATCTAGGTTTCCTATACATCTCTGCATATTTGACACTAGATTTACTTTTAGTGGGTAAACCAAGATCAACAGTTTTACCATTTGAAGGATTGGTATTTTAATTGGCTTAACTTCACTAGATTCTTCACTTAAGAGATCCCCCTTAACAGAGAGAAAGGGATTAGCAGCTTTCCATTGTTCCAAATCAGTTAGTTTCCTCTCATATTCCTCAATGGGGCTAACCACTCTTAGTGGAGGAATAAAGACATTCTCTTGGAACTCTGGAATACTAGTTCTAGATAAGTCATGTCTCCTAGAAATCCCATAAAAATCACTAGGGGGAGGTGGAATAGCAGCAAACTCCTTTTATTTCATACCAATTCCAAATATATCCTTAGCATTTCTTTCCTCACTCACACACTTATCTAAAATTTCACTTGCCTTTTCAAACTTCTCAATTTTAAAGTTCATGTTTTCCTTAGACTTAATGGATTCAGCTAGCTTGAGTTGTAATTTAGTTTTAGACTCTATTAAAGTAGTTTTAGATTTACTACTAAGTCTTAGGTCTCTTTCTAGAACTCTAATCTTATCCTTAATGTCAAGTTCCATTTTTCTATATTCACTAACCATCTTATCAGATTGTGCAAGACCCCTTTTATAGTTTCCTAAGGTGGCATCCATATCTAAAAGTTTTTTTATTTAAACTAAAAACCTCAGTTAAGATTTTTAGTGTTTTTCCTACACCCTTTTTACTACAAAATGCATCATTGTATACCTCATTATCGGAAGAGGATGATGGAGATGTGGCCATAAGAGCAAAGTGAACATGCTCCTCTTCCATAGCTACCAAAGCTTGACTCCGCTTAACCTCTTCTCCCATGTAGCTCCAATCCCATCCAATTCCATCAATGCTCTGCATAGCTACCATTGCCTTTGAATCAATATCTTCTATCTTGATGGTTCGACTAGTATCTTGTCCTCCATCATTCCTAAGTGGAGATCTGCATTCTCTCTTGAAGTGACCCATTCTGTGGCAATTGAAAAACTCAGCTTTGGATTTATCAAAACCAATTGATTCTCCTTTATTGAATGTAAGTCTCTTATCAAATTTCGTGTAGAATCTATTGGCTCTTATGCTACTAAGTGCCATGTTCCACTTGATGTCTATTTCTTCAAGATTATCATCACTTATTTGCTTAAAATCCTCATACATGACTTGAGAACCATTGGGCAAAGCAACAATGTATGCACATACAATATCTAAGTCGATTCCAACTGGTTTGACACTAGAAGATGTCAAGAAACAAGTGTCAGTGGCTATAGAGTTTAATTCGCTGACAAAGGTTCCCAGAAGTTGAAAAAGGTGTACTTCCATGTCTTAGCAAGACTTCAGGCTCCATGATCTTCAATTGGTGGTAGATGTCATCAAAGTTTTTGTCCTTGTGACTCTTGGTTGCAATGATTGAATTAGCTTGTACATGCCAAGCTTCACCAAGATCTCCAAGAAAGGCAGAGACAACATGTACATCTTCAAATTCCACACCCATGAATGCTAATTTGCTGATGAGATCTTGGAGACGACTTCTGACTTCACTCAACTTTTCATTAGGAAGAGCTTTGAAAACTATAAACTCTCTTACCAACTTCTTTTTCCTTTCCTTGAGAGTATCTTCATTACCACCAAAATTGGATTAAATGGCTTCCTAAAGTTCTTTAGCAGATTCATACTTTATGAACTTAAATTGCTCCTTTGGTCCAAGAGCCAATTGAAGACAACTAAGTGCCTTCATGTCATTCTTTCTTAGAGCTATTTCATCAGCAAATATAGCTCTTCCATCTTAAGGATTTGAGCTCTCAGCCTTAGATTTACCAGCTTTTATTCTTTGTGCTTTAGTAAGGGCTATATGTTCTTCCTTGTTAAAGGAGTCCCCAAATTCAATAATCTCCCAGATGACATAGTTGTCAACTTGAAGATATTGTTTAAAACTGAATTCCTATAGTTCAAATTTATCAGGATCTAGGATGGGGATTTTGAGGTTGTTTGTGTGGTGAGTGGAATTTGATGTGTTATCGGATGAGGTTGACATGGTGTTTTTGAGGTTAGGGTTTTGTGCGATTTAGGGTTTTATTCTATTGATCAAAGTTCCTCAACAAGCTCTGATAGCACTTGTTGATCCCAAACTTAGGTCGATTTAGCTTTTGTATTATCGAGATAAGATCAAGTATAATACGTAGAGAAACTTTGTGTATTCGACAATCAAAGTACTATGCGGGATATAATACTTAGAACAAAGAACAATACTAACAAAGTACGTATACCAAACTAATAACAAATAATGAACAATGTATATGAAAGCGTACATAATAACAAACCCTAAGGCTCCTTTTATAGATTAAGGAGCCTTGAACAATAAGCTACAAATCAACTATTTTAGGAAGAGATAAACATTAAAAATACAATATTTGAACATATCCAAACAAAACGCGTTGATCTTCATAACTTATGCAATCCTTCGGTAGCTAAGATTCTACTTGTCAGTGGCTACATTCTTTTTGTCAGCGTGTAGAACCTTATGTGTCAGCGGCTTAAGGACTTGGTCATTTTATTCCCGACACTTTTCTAAACCTGATTTACAACATAAAAACGCATTTGTAAGCATGATCAGAGGCAACAGAAAATACTCGAAGGCAAGCTGAAACTGATGCTCCAATAAAAGTAAAGTAGAGCAGGTGCTTCGAGAGGGAAGCAGCCTTACAACCATTTTTCCTGGTATTAACATCTTTATTCACCATGGTCTAGAAAATAAGTTTTACGTTCGAGATATAACAAATGGCTAATGTGCATTATGGAACCTATTTCTCTTAATTACATCCACTAGGTAGAAGTTACTGATAACTTACAAGAGTTCTTAATTACCTGTATATTGAGTTTTTCTTTTCAGATTCGTGGGAGAGTTAATGTAGTTACATGGAGAATTGTGTTTCTAGTTGGAATAATCATCGCTTGGTACATGAGAATATTCATGTATGTTGATCCACCATGGCAGCTTCATGTTTTTTACCAAGTTATGGCTTATGAAATTGGGGTTGCTGGCTGGGGTCTGAGACTCAAATTTGGATTTGAGTTAAATGGTGCTACTTTCAGCACCAACATTGGGATTACTCACTTTTGTCTTGCAACAGTCCATGTAATTTAACTTTCAAAGCTAAAATTCTCGGTGTTGCTTGAACTTACGGTCAATTTGAAAACCTACTGGTACAATGTAAATATTATATGAAGTTCTATTTAAATATTTGTAATTCTACTACCGACTAACAAGTTTTTACTACATAAGATAATGATGCAGCACAATATCAGGTTGTTCAAAGTTAATATGAAATTTTGGTGAGTTTAGGTTTCTTCATATCAAAGGTAACCTTTGTGAGTTAAAAAATAGAAGTGATTTATGTGTACCATGGCAAGAAAATGCTAACATGTGTAACTTATGTTGATGGAGGTTGAAGCAACCAGTTAGTGAGAAAAACTACAACCATTGCCCATATGCCCTTTTAATGTGTAATAAGGATTTAAATGTTAAGTCAATTCGAAGATATTAATCATCAAAGAATAAAGTCCACTTAATCTTAAAACAAGTATTCACCTTTTAGGACCAACAACTCCACTTGTTGACCTTAGAAGCAGATTCTGTAACGAATTAAAATAAATGAGTGACATAAAAACAACAATCAATTGCATCATACATGAGAGTGTCAAAATCAACCCCTATTAAGTTAGACGACTATCAAGATATACAAAGGTATATGTACTCGTTGAAAAGTTCATTTTCTCGGTATCTTCTCGAATTGATTTCCGGTTAATTGTGTGAGATTAGTTGTTCTTGGTGAAACAAATATTTTTGGTTTTGGGAAAATAAATGAGCATGACTTAATAATAAATGACGAGAGAGTAAAACAAGTTAAAATGTAAACAGTGCAAAGTTTAAAACTTTAAAAGTAAATGACAAAAAAATGAAAGGGCGTAAAATTTAAACTTAACATAAAATAAATGATGCAAATAAAAACTTAAAACTAGGAGTAAAGCAATTAAAAATTCAAATAAAGAAAAGGGCGAGAAAAATAAGATTTGAAATTAAAAGAAGAAAACTTAAAAATTAAAACAGAAAGAACCTTGATTCAGAAGTTTAAAACTTCCGAATGAATACAATTGATTCGGAAACTTCCGAATGAAGGAGTTTGGTTCAGAAGTTCAAAACTTCCGAATGAAGGAGCTTGGTTCGGAAGTTCAAAACTTCCGAATGAAGGAGCTTGGTTCGGAAGTTCAAAACTTCCGAATGAACAAGTTCCTTGGTTCGGAACTTCAGACTTCCGAATGAGCAAATTCCTTGGTTCGGAACTTCAAACTTCCGAATGAACAAATTCCTTGGTTCGGAACTTCAAACTTCCGAATGAACGACTGGTGTTGAAGGAATACAGTAACATTCAAACGAAGAACAAGGAAAACACAGTAACAATAATCGATCCACAAATTAATCAAAACTAAACGAAAGATTAAACCAAAACAACCAAAAAGCATCAACTAACAATAATCAATCAAAACAACTCATCAAAACTAACAAACATAACCAAATTAATCAAAACCCACTTGATCAAAATCATAAAAACTCAAGAACATGAACAATCAAAATAAGGAACAAATCAAACAAGAAAGGTAGAAGGAGATTGGCTATAAAATAAAGATTAACAACAATTAAAGGTAAACTTACTTGGTATTGAAAGAAAATTAAAGGTGCGATACATAAAGATTAAGATGCATAAATTTAAAGAACAATAGAAATGAAAAATGGGGAAGGGAGGCTCGTCAAGCCTCCAACAACTCAACAAGAAGGCTAGTCATGTGTATTTATAGGGGAGGAAGGGATT
Source organism: Glebionis coronaria (assembly GCA_025667525.1). Lineage (NCBI taxonomy): Eukaryota > Viridiplantae > Streptophyta > Magnoliopsida > Asterales > Asteraceae > Glebionis > Glebionis coronaria. The sequence continues at coordinate 63,428 of JANFOE010000261.1, forward strand.
AGTGGAAGGAAGCTTCCTCCCCTCTTTCCTCTTTTCCTTAATTGCGTCATTAGGTCCCTCCTTTCTTTAATCTTCTTAATGACTTTGGCTCGGGATTTCTTTGAACTCGTCTTGTAATTCTTCAATAAATTATACTTGAGTTCTTCGGCTTTTGGTAAACTTCCGTCTTTTGACTTTTTCTTCGATAAATCTTCAGAATTGGTCTTGGACTTCCGTTCTTTTTCCACTTTTGATCTTTCGACTTCGTCTTTTGTCTTTTCCTTTAATAAAAGCCCGTGAAAGCCGTGTTTTCTCCACTTTTCACCTTTTCGACCCTGAAACACAATAAAGACACAAACCACGCATAATTCTGCCATTTACGACATAAAATATACGTTTAGGTCCCGTTTTAATGTAATTAAGTGGTAGAAAAGATGGGTGTTTTCACACCTATCAAATCCCCTACACTTATCCATTGCAATGCCCTCATGCAATGCTTAGTGATGAAGCAAGGTTTACACTTCCCATCATAATCAACCTACTTTGGCCTTTATTAAACAACTAAGGAAAATCAAAAAGATAGAAAATAACAAGATGCAATCAAGGAAGAACATGTAAAGAAATCTAAGACTTCCATTAGGGCTTGTGTGTCATGAATGTTTATCACCCTCAAGTTTCACGTTCCCCATGCCAAGCTTGAAAACAAGATCATTGTTAGTACAAGTTAGCATAACAAACATTTACTCATGCGGTTCAATTAATCACTTAAACTCCCTTATTCCTATGGGTATCTCTTATATTTTATTGATGTCTTGAATGATCACGAGGATGCATTGTTGACTTATTTCGATAATTTATTTAAGCTGAAAGCAAAGTAGGACGATTTGATCAATAGTTAGCTAAAGGACAAAATCTCTTAAAACTGCTTCTCGGGATATCAAAAAGTTCATATCTTGGCATAACTTGGTTCGCGATTTGAGACCTTTCTCGGGCCGATATTTGGCAGCGACTTCATACTTCGAATCTTCGAGAGACGTTCTTGAAATAATGGTCTTCTCTTCATGATAGGAATTTCTTCACTTGAAGTTTTTGAGAGATTCTTCATCTTTGGACCACGACTTCTTCATTTTTCTCCAATCTTTGTTTTGGACATTGATATACAACGATCCGCCTCCTTTTAGGACTTGGATCTATTTATCCTCATACCTTGTTAGGGTCTTTTCGGATAGACTTCTCCATGACTTTTTGGGAGTTCTTGCTTTTCGTCGTGAGTCTTGATCCTTCATATTGATTTTAGGAATAATGCTTTTCACATCACTTGGATCTTCAGCAATAAAATGGAATCCTCATGCCTTGTTAGGGCCTTTTCGGACTCGCCAATCTTCGCGCCCCGCTTCATAAGTTATGCCTTGGCTATGAACTCTCGTCATTACCGAGCAACTTTTAAACGATCTTGGGCTAGAAGCTAAGTAACTTTTCAAATCGTACGACCTTACTTATTGCAGATAATTTATTAGCAAGTGATGGGAGAAAAAGATCATAATTAACTCACATAAGTTAATGAGAGAATACCAAACTTGTAACCAACTCTATCATTTCTCGTTCTCCACAATTTAAAATCTCAAGGAATGAGACTCGTGGATGCTTAGCCTAATAAACCAATTAAGGTCTACATGGTTAAGGATACTAGCTAGAGTGAACTTGGATAAGTAAACTCGGGTTGAGTCAAAATATTCACAACGGGCCTAATATATCTAAGATATCTAAACTTGCTAAAACCATTTTATTAAAATAAGAGAAAAATAGCACAAATAATGGGGACTACAACTAGGCCAAAATAGATTAAAAATTTTGAAAAATGTCGAAAAATTGATTTTCCGGTTAAATTGAGGGCAAATACAAGGAAAAGACCACTTAACTTCGATAGAAGTCCCCCCTACACTTAATATAATCCATGGGGAAGCCTCGAATGTGATACCGGGATCAAAGACCTTGTCCTCGTTCCCGGTTGACATCAACAAAGGAGAGGCGGGGGGATAGGTCTTGAAAGGAAGAAAGGTCCTTTCGACATACGTATAGTATGTGAATTCAAGATCCACGGGAGGTGGGTTGGGTATAGTAAGCACATTGTCATCCCCCAAAGACAATGGAGGCTGAGCATTCGGCAAAGCCGTGATGTTATCAATGATAGCATAATCAATGTCACCTCCTTGGTCAGAGCACTCATCCTCCGTGATAGTGGCTAAGAGGGAGGATGGAAGGTGCTCGGGAGGGGGACTTGGGTCAATATTTTCCTGCAGCAAATTATCAAAAATAATGTCCCCCTCCGTGTCAGAGTCATCAATACCTGGAGGGATGGAGTGGATATCGATTTCTTCCAGCAATGGGTCATTATCTTCAACGGGAGGAATAGATGGAGGTAAAGACTTGGAAGGAGAAGTCAACGCTTCGATTTGAGCAATAAGAAGGTGCACTTTCCGTAATCCATTGCGAAGAAGCACGTCTTCCACCTCATCCACAAGATCATGTTCATCGGTGAACTGCTCGTAAACCGGAGAGAATAAATCGTCATCGCCCGCATCTCCCGGTGGAGATTGAGAAATTTCAAAAGTGAAATTCTCATAGCAGAGAGAAGAATCGTCATCACTAGGATCGACCTCTTCTGTAAGAGCAACGTCGTCCTCAGGCTCCATAGCAGGTAAGTCACAAACCTCATCATCCAATACTTTGTCGAGACCAACATCACTAAGCTCATGCAACGAGGCTAGATCCTTAGACGCAGTAGGAACATCGAGAGTAGGAGCAGCAACTTCAGAAGATGAGTTGAAAGTGCATACAGCATCATCGTCATCATCATAATAGTATTGATGCACAAGCGGAGGGGTATAATCACTAAGATTAGATACTTGCTCTATTCGCTTTTCCTCGTCCCTAAATTCTTTAAGCAAAACAACGGCTTCTTGAAGTTGCAAAACAAAGGAGTGTGTTTCTTCATTCAAGGTAGTGAGTTGTGGGTCAAGATGAATTTGCTGAAAGGATTGATGATTGAGGGTGTGATGTGGGGGCTCATAGTGTTGAAAACCTGAATTATAGCAAGGTTGTGGCTCATAGTTGTTCATCGGTTTGGAATAATTAGAAACCGGGTTTGGTTCATAATAATCCATAGGTGAAGAAAACCGAGGACACGGATTTGGCTCATAACAATTCAGTGGTTGACAATAATAGGTATCGTGAGGACCCCCACAGTTGTTGCAAACCGGGTATGGAGAAAAATCAAGTGCGTCTTGTGGATAGCTATTATCATTGTCATAATTGTACCCCGGTTCTTGCCCGTGACCAGACGGGTATCGAACCGGGCACGAAACATGCCAATGAGAATCGCTTCCACAATAGATGCACGGGGGAACAGGAGGTAGGTTTAAAAAGTACGAATTAGTCGAGTTGCACAAAGGACAAAATCCGGATTGTGTGTAGTCGATATCGTTTCCGCACCGCTCACATGTACACCATTGACAAGAGTTGTTCCCAGATAATTGTTTCCCACACCGGACGCAATGGACATAAAAATCCATAAAGAAAGATAGATAAGCAAGAAGAATATTTTTGGTGCAAAACTTTTTGAAAAAGAAATGCTTTTTATGTTTTTTCAAATGTTTTTGGATTTTTGAAAATTTTTGACAAGAAAAATAACGTTCACAAATGAACGGATCCCAAAAGCCAGCGCTTCACTCACAAAAAACCTTCGATCTTCACGAAAAGAGCCGGTAGCGGCGCCATTTTAATGTAGAGGTTTTACTCGTTGAAAAGTTCGTTTTCTCGGTATCTTCTCAAATTGATTTCCGGTTAATTATGTGAGATTAGTTGTTCTTGGTGAAACAAATATTTTTGGTTTGGGGAAAATAAATGAGCATGACTTAATAATAAATGACGAGAGAGTAAAACAAGTTAAAATGTAAACAGTGCAAAGTTTAAAACTTTAAAAGTAAATGACAAAAAAATGAAAGGGCGTAAAATTTAAACTTAACATAAAATAAATGATGCAAATAAAAACTTAAAACTAGGAGTAAAGCAATTAAAAATTCGAATAAAGAAAAGGGCGAGAAAAATAAGATTTGAAATTAAAAGAAGAAAACTTAAAAATTAAAACAGAAAGAACCTTGATTCGGAAGTTTAAAACTTCCGAATGAATACAATTGATTCGGAAACTTCCGAATGAAGGAGTTTGGTTCGGAAGTTCAAAACTTCCGAATGAAGGAGCTTGGTTCGGAAGTTCAAAACTTCCGAATGAAGGAGCTTGGTTCGGAAGTTCAAAACTTCCGAATGAACAAGTTCCTTGGTTCGGAACTTCAGACTTCCGAATGAGCAAATTCCTTGGTTCGGAACTTCAAACTTCCGAATGAACAAATTCCTTGGTTCGGAACTTCAAACTTCCGAATGAACGACTGGTGTTGAAGGAATACAGTAACATTCAAACGAAGAACAAGGAAAACACAGTAACAATAATCGATCCACAAATTAATCAAAACTAAACGAAAGATTAAAACAAAACAACCAAAAAGCATCAACTAACAATAATCAATCAAAACAACTCATCAAAACTAACAAACATAACCAAATTAATCAAAACCCACTTGATCAAAATCATAAAAACTCAAGAACATGAACAATCAAAATAAGGAACAAATCAAACAAGAAAGGTAGAAGGAGACTGGCTATAAAATAAAGATTAACAACAATTAAAGGTAAACTTACTTGGTATTGAAAGAAAATTAAAGGTGCGATACATAAAGATTAAGATGCATAAATTTAAAGAACAATAAAAATGAAAAATGGGGAAGGGAGGCTCGTCAAGCCTCCAACAACTCAACAAGAAGGCTAGTCATGTGTATTTATAGGGGAGGAAGGGATTAGTGGAAGGAAGCTTCCTCCCCTCTTTCCTCTTTTCCTTAATTGCGTCATTAGGTCCCTCCTTTCTTTAATCTTCTTAATGACTTTGGCTCGGGATTTCTTTGAACTCGTCTTGTAATTCTTCAATAAATTATACTTGAGTTCTTCGGCTTTTGGTAAACTTCCGTCTTTTGACTTTTTCTTCGATAAATCTTCAGAATTGGTCTTGGACTTCCGTTCTTTTTCCACTTTTGATCTTTCGACTTCGTCTTTTGTCTTTTCCTTTAATAAAAGCCCGTGAAAGCCGTGTTTTCTCCACTTTTCACCTTTTCGACCCTGAAACACAATAAAGACACAAACCACGCATAATTCTGCCATTTACGACATAAAATATACGTTTAGGTCCCGTTTTAATGTAATTAAGTGGTAGAAAAGATGGGTGTTTTCACACCTATCAATAAGACACAAAAAACACTCTAAATGCATTGTCAATACAACATAAAGTTGGAACAGTGTGGATTTAGTAGATGTTGTATATGTATGTGTAGAGGAATGAATGATGACGTGTGAAGATTTCTGATCATTTATTTTCGCAGGCACACTATTGACATTCGGAAAGTGGTAAAGTGAACTGTACATTTATGGTCAAAAGGAGAACGAGATCGGCTTTGCCCTCATGCCCAACTTGAGCATCCTTTTTGGACAAAATATTGTTTTTGTAGTTCAACACCATATATTTTGATAATATATATAGTTCAAGAAGAACTCTTCAGAAAAGGAGACAGTAAAATAGATCCGATCAAGGAAGAAAAAAAACCGCCAGCAGTTGCCAATCACGAGGGCTGAAACTAGGTAATTTATGCGTCAACACTTTTCTATAAATGTTTAGCTGCAACTACAATAAGAAAAGGCACATAAGTTTGCTGCTAGACAAGTACTCAAGTGTAAAATTATAATTAGGCATTCTTAAATCCATACTAAGTTAGTCCTTAGGATAATATATAAATGTAACTGTGGCTTATGAACTTTTAAAATTAAATATGCCACCTAGAATAAGCTCCTAAGAAGATAAATTATAAATTACGTTGTAACCAATTGGATTTGAGAATATATGTGAATAGAAAAATCTTCCCAATCCTATTTTTGTTGGACGTTAATTGGTTTATTTTGATTGCGAGTTCACGATAATGTCACAATAAGCTATATAGTCTGCTTTACCTATCTTAATTACTACTACAAAACAATTGTATTTGAATTATATAGAGGATAGACTTTTATGTCCACTTGCACAGTTAACAACCTGAGTGGCCAAGTTATGAATGTGGCTAGATAAATTTGAGATAGCTCGTTGAACAATTAACACACACAAAGTTCCAAACACCGGTATATTGCAAAGCCTGTTTTCCCTTTGTTACACTTGATGTTCCACTTACTGCTGTAATTGCACTTGCATTTCTTTGCTAATCTGTAAAAGTAAATTACACAATAATTTAGTTGAAAATGAAACTTGGTAATAGTCGAATATATATTCTCTAAAAGAAATATCTAGCTAGCGAGATAAACGAAAACAAACTTGCATGGCTTCATATAGTCTCTTCATTTTATGTAAGATACTTATCATCGCTCTCTACATCATCCTTGATAAGTTGTTTTGGAGAATGGAGATGTATCATCCGCGTCATAGTCTTTATCGATCGTATGATTCTCGCATTTATGCAGTCCAACCCCCATTGTACTCATGTCTGCAAGTCTGCAACCCCAACTGCGGTCGTCAATGGATAGACTGGGAGCTCACCGAATTGGGTACCCAAGTCAAGGACCGAAATTTCTAATTGTTCTTTGAAACCAAACTCTGTAACTCTTAATTGAGACCTTTGGTTTGTTTTAAGATTTTGTTGAGCTTTGATACTACTGCTTAAATGGTTACAAAATCAGATTAATTATGTATAAATTGCAGTGCACCAAAATATTGTTCAATATAATGCGCAACTGAGTCATTTGTTTTCTAACATGCTTACTTTTCTCCAAACATCAACCATGTTGGCATATCATGAACAAAATTGGGATTAATCGTATACAAAGACACCAACGTGCGGGCTCAAAATCTAGTATACATCATTTATCACATTATATATTAGAAGCATATAAAAGATAAAATCATTAAAAATCAAACATTTGATAAGGATCACACATACAAATTAATTAGTAATAAACAATGATAAGGATCAAATATACCTTTAAAATACTATAAATCTTTAAGATGCATATAGTTGTAAATCATGTTTTTGATTTTGTTTCTATGGATTCGACAAATATAGATGAATGGGATCATGAAGATGTTTCTTGATTAAAAGTTATTTGGGGCATATTTCATCTGCAGATGAATGAGGTTGTGATGATGGTTTTTGATTAACATCATAGTTTTATTGCGATGATGTTTCTTGATTAAATTGGTGTTGTGGCAGATTTTTGTTGAGAAAAAAATTGAATGATATGAGTAAAAAAATCACACTAAAGCGTGTCATTATTTAAAGAATTCTGGGAGGAGATTAAAAAAGAAAATATTGTTTTATATAGAAGGTAGATAGTTAAAATTTTAGTGTGTATAGAGTTATTCGGTTTGGTTTGGCTTTAATTCTTTTCAAACCATAACTAAATCGAACACCAATTAAATACTTTGGTTCGATTTCAAACCAAACCATACACCAACTAACATTTTCGATCTAATTTTATTCGACTTCAGTTTAGTTTACTTTTCTTAGGGTTGAGCATCGGTCCGGTCGAAACCTCGAACCGAGACCAGACCAAAATGGTCCGATCCGATCCGGGTTGGTCCAGTCCGGTTCGATCCGGTTCGATTCTATTAGGCATAATCGACAAGATTTTAGTAAGACCGAACCGGACCGGACCGACCGGACCGAAGAACGAATTCGTCCAAAACTCCGAACCGATATTGTTCGATCCGGTTTGATTCAATCCGGTCCGGCTCGGTTTTGAGTCAACCGTGCTCAACCCTATTTTGTGTAACAGGGACTAAACGTGAAATCAACAACTACCCTCGGACCAGACTTAGAAAACATTAACAGAACCATTTGCTAGGGTTTTAACAGACAGACACTTCCTCCAGAGGGAGAGAGAGAGAAGATGATGAAGTTAGGTTGTTTAACATCGAAAGAGGTTTTGCAAGAAAACAAAACAAGTGATTCCGACGCCGTTACATCTCTCACCTTCACTCACAGAGCTCTATCGAATGTATTCTTTTACTTTTTTCTATTCCTTTTTTTTTTTTAAACTTTTTATTAATTTTTTTTATTTCTAAAAAATAATATCAGGTTTCATGTTTGGCTGAATTCAAGAAGCTGGAGAAGTTGGACCTCACTTTTAACAATTTATCATCTCTTGAGGTCTTTTACATTTACATCCATTTCCTATTATTTCTTTTCGACCCATTTGTGATAAGTAAGGTTTTATGCTAGATTCAAGTGTAAAATTATAATTTATCCAAGGGTTTTGGTACTAGAATAGCAACAAGATTTCTCAAATTCCTCATTTTGATAACGAAATGGTGCCATATTGGAACACTTATGAAACTTCCTTACATTTACCCAACTTTTTCAAAGTTCACCTACCAAATCGCTACATTTGAAAAAGTTCATTGCTATTTTATGACAAAACCCCTTTTTTCGAATAACTACTTTTTTAAAAACAATAATTGAATGTAAGCAAATTACCCAGATAAAAAGTTGAGCATGTCTAAGCACCCTCGTCTTTTTAAGTTGTTACTTGTTTTGAGGGTAAAATCTATAAGGATTTAGGTCATATAGTAGCAACCAACTTTTTTCCAAACTGTCGTTTTAGTATGCCAACTTCACATTAAATGTTACAAACTTTCAAAAAATGTTCCAATATGCACATTTTGGTGACTTGTCACATAAGATATGGTACGACAAGTCAGCAAAATGTTGTGCATATCGAAACACTTTTTTGAAGTTTCTAACATTTGATGGGTCATTTTGTAGTTCACATACCAAAATTTGTATAAAGTTCGTTGCTATTTTATGGCCTAAACTAAATCTGTAAATGAATAACATTGTCATGTTGGTGTTCTATTATAGATTACTTACTTTCTTAGATACCAATATGTTTAATCTACTCAAATTACGTCTCAATACAGTTCATGTTGCTCACATGTCAGAGTTGTTTTGGGTAGTTTTCAAATGCTGACGCGTCACCGTCACGTCAGCAATGTTTTTCATATTGGAACGAAATCTGAAAATATGTTTTTTATATTGGTATTTAAGATAAGAAAGTAAGTTGCTCACAAAAGCAAAACTCCTGTACATCATCTATTGACTTCATTATTTAATTACTACAAAGTTTGATGTCAAGTTAGTGATGTTACTATTCACTATGAAGTCGAAACATACTGCAGGTCACAATGAATGAATTGTTGTTTATATCTATTAACCTAAGGGATCTGTTTTAATTTGTTTTTAAATTTGATTCAATGGAAGTAGGGGCTAAAGGACTGTGTGAATTTGAAGTGGTTATCAGTGAAGCAGAACAAGCTTCACACTTTAAAAGGGATTGAATCTTGTCGTTCTTTAACAGTGAGTTTGCCGTGCCTCTAACTATTCTATGCCAATCAGGCTATGAAATTTATATATCTAGTTGATTTCTTGTATCTCCCAGTAATGCACGTTTGTTTCTAGGTTAAAGAACATGACTTTGATATATGTCCGCATTGACTTTAATTGCGTAAACATGTTCGTACTGCTTATAGTTGTGATGTCAAAAGTAACATTATGTGGGACTATATGTTTTAAGAGACTATATAGACTTTAAGAGACTACATAGACTTACTTGGTGCTTTGATTCTAGCAAATTATATAACTGCTTTCATTTTGAATTCCATGTCCTCAACTAAGTCACTAACTTGATATTTGGTTGGCTTATTACTTCATTAGTGCCCTATGATTTGACTACCCATTTTTTGTGTAGTGTATTAGCCGTGTTATTCTACTCTGTCTATTTAGTAAAATTGCATTATTCTTGAGCCGTATTAGAACAAAGCTCTTCAGTGTAACTGCAATCATAATGATACTATCCAACTCTGATGCCATAAACTACATAGTTCTGATACACTATGTATATTTGCGAACCATGAACAGTTTTACCTCCCCCATACCCTGCCTTGGCGGGATTGGGTATCGTTATTGTTGTTGTATTAGAACGAAAACATATTTTTACTTGGTATGTTTTGGATTTTCTAAATATTGTTAACCAGGTACTCAATGCTGGCAACAACATGCTCCATTCGATGGAGGAGGTCAGCGGTCTCGTGAGGTTACGTGCACTAATTTTAAACGGTATAATTTTTTGATTATGCTTTGATATGCTGTTTGGTATCACTGCATCTAGAGATGACTTATGCAGTACTCTCATTTTGGCAGACAACAAGATTGTTTCAATTTGCAAGCTTGATCAGATGAAAGAGTTAAATACCCTAGGTATGAGATATAAGGATCCAAAACTCTAATAAGCGTCAACTTCTGTAAACTTGTTTTCCTTTGAAATATGGTGCATATGGTGTGGTGTCAAAGCATATCCCATAGTTCATCTTTGACATTAATGACATGCCTGTGCCATATACCTTGATTGCTCTTAGATTCTTATACACACAAAGTTGACATTTGTATAGTCTTTACGGAGGAATGATAGGCGAAGAAATTCATATATAACATCTTCGGTTTAGCAGAATATTACAGTTTAAACTCGTTTAATTGCTGCTTGTGTCCCTGCAGTCCTTTCAAAGAATCCAATTCAAAAAGTTGGTGAAAGTCTGGTCAAGGTGAATTCAATTACGAAAGTAAGCATTCATAATGTTCTGGGTCCCTATATAGGTCTCTTCTTCATACTTTGTGAGTCTTCGTTTCTTTTTTGGGTATCATTAATGTATGCTTTGACTATAGCTGTCTCTTTCGAACTGCAAAATACAAGCCATTGATTCTTCAATAAGATCCTGCACAGAGTTAAGAGAGCTTAGGCTTGCGCACAATGAGATTAGGGTATGTTATGATCCAGCTGTAGTTATGCGTTTTTCACAATCTTACTTGCACATTGGCAATCACTGTTTCAGTTGTGGAATGATGGGCGGGTTACTTTTTGAAAACCGGCTTGGTCGGGTTGGGACCTGCGAACTTTTTCTCCATATTTTTGGAAATAGTCGAGAGGTTAATCTTGATTATAAATATAAACTTTAATACAACAATAGCTTAGAACTTTTAATAAAAAGTTTTAGAAGGTTGTATGCATTGAAAAGAAACTATTTGCAACTTTTGACCTATTTTACCCATTAACCCTTAAACCTCTATTCTCTAAATTTAATCCATAGTGCAACATTCTTAAGTACATGGGTTGGAATTGTGACCTCTATGTTCATTGTTATACTGATATTTGTTATTGATCATTTTTTCAGACTCTCCCAAGTGAGTTGAATCGAAATACAAAGATCCAAAATTTGGATTTAGGAAACAACTTGATTTTGAGGTGGTCAGATCTTAAGGTTAGCCGATTCAGGAAAGCTTCTTATATGTGTCTTACCATTTCTTCTGTTTTACATCTGAACTTACGGATTGATTGTGGATTTTTTAGATACTTTCTTCATTGGGAAACTTGAAAAATTTGAACCTAGCTGGGAACCCGGTTACTGAGAAGGATGTTACAACTAAAAAGGTAAAAGCATAACTTCAGTTTGAATATCCTTCTATATCTTCTTAGAGATTTTAAAAGGACAATTTTACAGCAGATATGAAATATTTATTTGACAAACTTTATAGTACCTGTATGAGCAAAATAGACAAACCATTTACCGTACTTTAATAACACTGGATATGAAATGGACTCAACTCGACGTTGTATCGATATATTGAAGTTGAATGATTATGATGAATGAATGATGGGTAGTTTACAAACGGTTGAGAACCGCTCATCTGTTTGGTAGGTACTTAGAAACTCAGAACATAATTAGAAGTTTACATGCCTTATTTCACAAATGACCCTGCTACTACTAGACTTGACATATGACTAGACCTATAGGAAAATGACTGGTGACATAGTTTGACACATCAGCTCCTTGAGACTAAAATGCCCATATCAACCGCCCTTCTTTTGAAAACGGACTTAACCTGAAGAACAAAATACAACCCTCAAGAATGTACATAGTTTGTCAGTCACATACTATTACATGCTAATACTCACAAACATATTATTGATTAAATACTTCATTTTAGCTAACTTCAGTGAGATCAACTAACACGTAAATGGTCTATTTGCGAGGTGAATGAGGGGGGCTCAGATTAGGGTTTAGAGGACTATTTATGTTTCTTGTTTTCCCAAGAGAGATAGATAGAGAGAGAGACCATATATTGAAATACAATGCTTTTCATCTGCAGATAAAGAAGCTGGTTCCTAGCTTACAGATATTTAATGCTAGACCAATTGATAAACCCATGAAGAACGCGAAGGCTGGTACAGATGATCATCTTCCTGTTGATGCTGGGGATAATGATACGAAAAGGGAACAGAAAATGAAGAAACATGAGCCAACAAACACAGACCAAAAGGAAACTACCACATTAACGGATCTGAAGTCCGAGAAGAAATCAAAACGAAAATCAAAGGACGAAAAGGACAGATCCATCATCGAGGAGGAATCAATTAATAAGTCGAAGAAAGTCAAACACGATGACGAGAAAGTACATATTGATGCCCCTGAAGATGGAAACGAAAAGAGAGATAAGGATGCAATGGAAAAGAGAAAGAAAGTTAAGAGCAAGACAAGAGGTTCTTCTGCTGCCCTGTTGCTTCGCCCAGAGGTCGAAGTCGGATTAGGTGGTCAATCTGCATGGGATGTGGATGGATAGTAGCCATATCAATCAGTTTTGATTTGCAGCAGTCTTACTAAAGAACCTGAAGATGCGAGGATGACTGGTGTGGCTTGAATCTTGTAGTTAAGCTTAAATGTTTCATGGAAGGGGCATTTTTTTTTTCCGATACTATCCAGAGATCCCTTTTGTGTTGTAACGTTATCGTGTGTCCTTTTAGGATAGCCCATGGGCTTTTTGGTTACTCACTTTTGGTTTTGTGGTGTCAGTCATCCATTTTATGTTGTAACATTATTGAGTAAAATGTTTGTCATAAAACTTTGCGGTTCAAATTTGGCTAATGATTCCTAGTTCTTTGTATGTTCCGTGTATTTCTTCTTCTTGGCCCTTCTTAGCATCAGCATTTAGTTAAAAACTAGGTTGGGATTCATGAAGTAATGCTTTTTTAAAAGACATCTAGTTCAATTTCATATCAAAGGGCCATGAATAAATCTGAAATATATAAGGCCCTTTTCTCCAGTTTTTTCCTTTTCCTTCTCATTTATCACGATCCAAACTCAAACATAGTTTTTAAAAAACATCCTCTCCCAGAAGTACAATAAACAAACTCAAACATAGTTTTTAAAAAACATCCTCTCCCAGAAGTACAATAAACGTACACATGACGATCCAAAAATCATTCATTAAATTCATCATTCATCATCAATTTGGCTTGAATATCATTAATTACAGAACCATTTTTGAAGTTCAGCTTTGGAGCCAACATGACAAACATGATCATAACCCGGTTTCATTTTGCCATAGGCAGATAAAAGGTAGCTTATAGCACTTGGATTATACCCATACTACATGGATCCCAAACGACTTTGTTCAAAATGGCGCCATGCGACATCTCTTTCGAACAAATCAATAAAGTTGAATCAGATTACTTCATGTCTTAGCTGCGACAATAGAGGTTGCCAAGATGAATCAAATTCGCACTCGGCAATCATTCTGCGTAGCTAAACAACACTAATACCACAAAGGCGGGAAAAATTTGAAAAACACGGCGACAAATACATTAGACTCTCATCAAGACACCCTTTCGTTTCGCCACAACCATATAAAACACAACTTATGGCATTTATGATCACACCCAACCAAAATCGGTTGCCGCTTTATCAAAATACCCCATACTGACCGCATTTATATATTAAAAAATACAAACACATATCCACAAATTTCTTATTACTTCTGGTTGCGATAATAGTGGCTGCTAAGTCGAGTCAATCTCGCATTCAACCATCCTACCATTTTGCACCGAAAAAAACTTCACCACAACGAAATAAAACACAACTTTAAGTAGTTATAAAATCTAACATATATTACCATAGCCTATGCAAAGACTGTTAAATTTCAACAGAAGTGACAATAACTTATGCAAACCGTATCTAATCAACACTTATAAGAATATGTCAGACTCAATAGGCTGAAAAACTTATAGCATCCAAAAAATAGGCTTCACCCATCATTTTTCTACAGCCGAATAAAACACAAATTATAGCACTTATGATCATATCTAGCCAAAAACGGCCACGACTTCACCAAAATGACGCCATGCTAACGACATTTATATAAAAAAGGGCTGCGGCTTTACCAAATCCACAAGTTTCTCATCACTTTGGCTGAGATAATAGTGGTTGCTCAGCCGAGTCGATCTCGCACCCAACCAGTAGAGGAAACCAGTAAATTGGGTTAGCGAGTGCAATTTTTTTTCCTAACAAAAGGAACAAAATACTATCTAAGAAAAAGGGTTAAATCAATATATTGGCAATATACTTTCCATCGTTTACACATATAAGTAATGTACTAATTTTATTACTAGTATAGTTATACAAACTTTTAAATTTGTATAGATAGGTAATATGACCGTTTATTGCAGGTTAAAGCAAGAAAATAACACACACGTCATTTATTTTTTTTATTTTTTTCTGCTGAGTGGGATATTACAGATCAGTCACATGTTACACATCATTCTTTATAAACATACATCCAAACACCCATATTAAACATCATCATCTTCACTTGTTTTCTCCGGCTGCACCAGCAGATTCCGGCGAACATGTCAAGAACATATTCAGCATCAACAATAACAAAATATGTGATCTACATGTTACAAGGAACAATCACGCTTCCACATTTAACCACAACTAAATTTTTGAAACTTACAAGAAAAGAAGAAAATCAATAGTGCTATTTATCTAAGCCACAACCCCAGATCTCATCTCTTTCACCTATATTCTTACAAAACCCAGTCGTGATATGTACATGTTCCGAAGTGTGGATCTGTACATTTTTCGGTGATATACCAATTTTCAGCGGGATTAATGTCTTGAACAGATGAGGGTTTCATATATGGGGTATCAATGGCGAAAAGTTGTTTTTTAGTTTATTTGGTCGCAAACTGTTTTTCAGTGACAAATATGAAATTTGTGGTGAAATGAAGGAGGAGTAGGTAATATGGGAAGCGGGGATATTAGAAATTAAGAATTGAAGTGAGTAGCTAACAAAAAATTGTAACTTTTGTACATTGATAATTTTAATTTATTTACCAAGATTTACTATAACTTTTTTTGGTTTGTGAACAAGTAGATAAATCCATGATATTGTATGTTATTACTAGGCTTCTAAAACAAAAAGTATTGTATGTGAGTGTGAATCGTGAACGAAAAAAAATCGAGCCCTTTTAGGTGGAATTGAATAAAGCTGTGGATAAATAAAACCTAAATTAAATATATATTGTACAATGAAGAAGATGAGGGCATTATAGTAATATCCGTCTAGGTGAAATTTAAAAAAATGAAAAGAAAAATCTACTTGGAAATTCAACAGGTCATATTACCGATATTGCAAAACATTAGCCGGTTTGTATAACCATATTAGTAATAAAATTAGTACATTACGTATATGTGTAAACGATGGAAAGTATATTACTAATATATGGACTTAACCCTAAGAAAAACTAAGCAATTTTCAGAAAGAAAATATATTACCGTACACAATAATTAAGCCATTAAGAATGACAAATTATTTGGCCTGAGTTTTTATTCAATACAAACTTAGGCCCAAAAACTAACCTTACAAATCATATCCATCTAGTTATGCCATCTTCCCAAGGTTATAAATAGCGTGAAGCGTGGCGTAGCGTTATTGCCAAGCTACAAGCTACAGAAGCTATAGCGAAGCTATGGCGTTTTCTGAAGCGTGACATATAGCGGCACAAAATATTTATAAATTATTATTTGTATAGCGAGTTTATAAAATGGAGCAATATTTTAATTTTAGTTGAAAACAAAACCTGCTATTAGTTACTCAAAGATTTATTTTCATAGTAAAATTACTAAGCCCAAGTCAACTAAATAGCCAAAAATTAGTAAACGAGCAAAATTCTTGTAAATCAACAAAAAGATTCGAAAAAGGCGCCACGTTACGCGCTATAGCGCGCTATATCATGCTTTATGACGCTTTTTAGCACGCTACGCCTTAAGACGCCACCTTAGTCTGTTTCGTAACGTGGAGGCCACGCTTCACGCTATAGCCCGCTATAAGGCGCGCTATAGCGCGCTATTTAGAACCCTGCATCTTCCTCATCCTTAACATGTGTCATCCTTTTTTTATATTCTTTTTTATAGAACTCCATAGTCTAATCTACGTCATCTTTCATCAACCCAAACCTTTCTTCCTTTCCTCTAACTGGGTGGAGGCACAAGGACTAAAGCTCACAATTAAACTTAGAAAATGTGAATATTGAAGAAACCATTAGGGGCACTCCCCCTATCATCTACATAAAACCGTCCCTACACCCAACCATTCTACCATTTTGCACAATAAAAAAACAGAATACCTAAAACACTATAATCGGAATGTTGGGATTAAAAGTCTTCCAAGATGCTAAGTACTTAATGCTGCTCTCTTGGTAAAGTTTATACTACTTAGTGAAAGTTAAGACTTCTAGTAGAATTTGAGAAAATATTTTAAGTGGTTAATGCTGCTAGTGTAGAAGTTAGTGCTACTAGAGGAAGTTAGCTCGGTTGATGAACTTTAAAGAAAATACTGTTAGAATTTAACAACCCTAATGAATCTAATATACATGCATCAAGAGTAAACGCAACGGATATGATCGGTTATCTATGCATACAATTGACATAAAGATAAAGAATAAATACCTTTTCTCCAAGAACGATGATCAAGAGCACGTAGATCACCAAAACCAAACGAAACCGTAATTCGTTATACCCAAATCCGATTCAAAAAAACCCAAAGATCAAGTTAGATCTTCTCTAAGATAGTCCACATGACACTTCAATCAACCCCCTTCGATTGCTAGATCTTGATTAAGTAAATACTTAACAAAAATCAAAACCCATAAACCCTCTTGGGGGTTTTATACTGTCGACCTACAAGGAAAAGAAGAAAGGATTTTTGGTTTAAAGTTATGAAACAATTGAATCACATCCCATTGTTTATATACTAGAGCCTTGGCTAATTATAGTAATGATCTTATCTTTGTCTCCAAGTAATTAACCTTCTAAAATTAGAATATTTTTCTTCCCCATTCATTTGCATAATTCGGCCGAATACCACCCTTGGGACGTTTAGTTTGACTTTTTGACTTTCTATAATACTTAGTTACGTAATTACATTAATTACCTTAAAGTATTAACTCTTATTAATCAATCATTGTTATACCTTTTTGTTGGGAATCTAAGTTTGTTAGATTTCCCTTAGTCATAGATTTAAACGTAAATTAAGCTGTTTGATATTAACTTGCTTGTGTCAAGGTAACAAGCAAGTCCCATAAGACTCACAAGATCTTAGTCGCTGTGAGCAACCACAGAGGAGTCCATGTCAGAGACATTGTCAAGGAAGTCTAAGATTACTTGAAGACATACTCATTGTCTGTGATGGATAACAACCAAGATGTATCATGGACTCTCAGTGGTTGAGTGTTAACATGGGAGGCAATACCCTGTTAACACTCAGTACACATTGGACATACCTAAGCGGGAAGTAATACAACCTAAAGTACGAGGTATGAAGAAAAGGGAAATTGTGTTAGCTTTGTTTCCCTAAAGCGTTGTGACAGACTGCCAAGAATAGAAGAGCATCTTGTGACAGATGTCTGACATTATCTGTTTTGTGTAGTCGCCATCAACTAGCTATGAAAGTCAACCTCGTACCACTATAAATAGGATATGTAGCCTAGAGTTAATGTCGTTCACTTTGTTAGATTTCACACATTAACTCTTTAGAACTTATTGAATAAACAGCTGTGCTTGTGGTCATAAGTTAGCTTTACTTGTCCAAAGTGTTTATGTGATTAAAAAGTTTATCTTTTTGATCATATCTAAGTTTTTGTGCAAATTAAGCTTTGAGCTTATTATGCTTATTGGCTTATTTGGTACTTAGCTTATTTGTCTTTTAAGTTTTTCTTAAAAGTTTAGTCTTTTCAAAAGTTTGATTCATAAAGTTTGCTTATTTCGTATTTTAAAAGTTGTCAAATTTATGCTTATTGAGTTGGTTAAGTTTCGGTTTAGTGTTCTTATTTGGAAGTGCTTATTGAGTTCTTAGCTTATTCCACCTTTTCGGATGGCTTGGTGTTTCATCGCAATCATAGGGTTTACTCATTGCGACGCTACTTTCCGACGGATTCAGTGTGATCGCAATAACCCTTAGGGTTTTACTTTGCGATCAAGAGTATCTTCCCCCTTATTCCGATCGTGATTGCGATCGCTCTTTGCGATCGTATATTGCGACCGGTCTTAAGGCTACATTGAGACGAAACGCTGCCCAATTTTTGTTAGCTAGATTCCGACATAAATCCTTGTATTCCGACACTATTATTCCGATCTTAATTATTCCGATACTGGACATTCAGATAGAAATATTCCGATAGACTTGTATTCCGATAGACTTACATTCTGACAGAATATTCCGATAGAGTTAATTTACTATTATTCCGATACTTCAAAATATTCCGATAGCTTTCAGTTGTTATATTCCGATGGTTTTGTTTTTAATACATTCCGACAGAATTCACTTTGTACATTCCGATGGTTTAAGTTTTTAAGTTTTACAAAGTTTTAAGTTTAAGTTCAACTTTAAGTTTTCAAGTTTTTTATTCATTGCGTTTTAATTTTCAAAAATTACACGCTTCCCGAAATCTCTATTTATACCAAGTGTTTTTCTAGTTTTTATTTTTAGAGAGAAAAAGTGACAGTTTTTCTAGATTTGCTTTTTAGCTTATTTTAATTACGTTTCACACTTACCCTTCTAGTAGAATAGAAAATCAACTCCCCCTTTTAGTGACCATTACCGACTATTCCACCATTAACCGTGATCAATTCGATTAGATACCGAGAACGATATCGAGTACACAAATGCTAAGTAAAAGTCATGTATTAACAGTACTTGGAAAGACTGTTTCGTGTGAAACCAAAATTGTCTTTGAGGTGGAGTTGAAGACACAGGAAATTGAACATTGATTTTCTCTAGCTTCTCATAGAAACTACTCCAATTCACTTATAGTTGTGGTGATTGAGATTGTGGCTGTGGCTGAGTCACCAAAATTTCTTCATTTTGTGGTTCCTCATGAGCAGTTGTGGTTCTTCTTGTTGAAGCTCTATGTTTGTAGGCTCCAATCTATCTTTTTCCACAATAGTCTCTATGCTATCACCATCTTCAAATTTTCCAATGACATCATCAGCTTCAAAATTGATGTCATTTCCAAAGACCCTTGTATGAATGTCAGAAGAAGGTCCTTGTTCTTCATCATTCCTCCCCTGTTTGGTTGCATTCAGTTGCCTTTTCTTGAGGTTCCTGAATCTTTGCTTCTTAAGAGCAGCTTTCTAAATTGTTCTGTTTTGCCTCATCCAAGGAAATACCTTATTCCTTAGCTTGATTAAACTGGCTTCTAATACATCAATTATCTTATCTTGAGCAAGCTTCTCCTTTTGCAATACCTGAACCTGTTTAGACAAGCTAGTGCACAAAGCAGTTAAATTTGCAACATCCACCACCTCTGTTGCTGGTGCTTGTGGTGAACCACTAGCAGCAATTGAAGCAGCAAGTGTGTGGATCATCTCATCTGAATATGGTTGATTACCAACATTGTGAGAAGAAGATTGAGTATCTTTAGAAGAATGGGGACTCTGGTGAGAAGGAGTTTGCTGAGAAGCACTAGCTGAGCTAGGTTACTCACCTTCTTGGTTGGCTGGTTGGGCTAACATGTTTGCAAATAAGGGTGTGACAGGACCTGTATAGGCATTGCCTTGTTTGGTCAAGAAATAGAAAGTTCTCTTTGTAAAGGTAGGAACATCCCATGTATTTGTCAACTCTGGTAGGTTAAGGATTTGGTCATTAACTAAAGCTTGAATGAATCTAGGATACATCAAATTATTTTTAACTTCTTCCAAATTCCTTGTCATGCCTTCAAAAATTAATCTTGAAAAGTTAAAAACTCTGTTATTTGCTAGACAGATACCAGCTGATGCCAATGCAGCAGGGATTTGATCAAAAGAAGTACTTTTTAAGCTTAAACAGTGAATAATGTCATGAAAAAACAATTTCCATTGTGGTGAAAATAAAGCTTTAAAGAAAGTAAGACTTTCCCTACCACCCTGATAACTCATGGCTGCAAGGCCATCATGTATCTCTGTGTTATTCAACATACTAAGTCCATTTTCATCATTAAGCCTTAAACTAGCCCTTAGCAGTACCTTAGTCACATAAATATTTCTATTATTCACCCTAGCCCTAATGCAAGGTTGATTATGATGAGTACCTAAGAGAATAGTATTCCAAAATTGTGTAACAATAGGAATAGAGACAATGGGACTTACAGTAAGCGCAAAACGAATATGACTTCGAGATAGAAATCCAAGTATCTCATGGAAACCAAGAGAATCATCATTCTGAGCAAGGTTCGCAACTAGGTTGTGCTTAGAGATCACTTTTAAAGCAGCCATTAGTATATTTGATGATCGAAAAATCAGAGAGAAGGTTATAGAATTAAGAGATAAGAATCAAAGATTAGGTGAATCAATTGTATAATTAGAGTAAGTATTTATGTAAATAACAAACCCAAGCGCAAAGAAATCGCCAAATTTACAAAAGAGACCCTCAACGGTACAACGGATATGTAGCGGTACATGGAACATACTCGGTACTTTGATTTGTGCTAGCGGTACTTGGACCCAAAACGGTACCTCATAAATTTGACCAGTTCATGCATTCCACTATCATTTTAACCTCTTTTATCTTATTCTATCAACCTGCAATCACATCAAAAACACAAAACACACACTATACAATAAAAATTAGCATAAAAATTGTACAACTATTACCTCCCTTTAACATATGCAAGAGTTTATTGGTTAAGCATACCAATATGTGTTACCAAGAATTCAAATCTCTTTGCATCAAATGCCTTGGTCAACAAATCAGCTACATTGTTGTCTGTATGAATCTTCAAGACTTGAATAAGCTTCTTGTCATAGGCATCTCTTATGAAGTGATGTCTTATCTCAATATGCTTGGTCTTGGAGTGAAAGACTGGATTCTTGATAATGCATATAGTACTTTCATTATCAATGTAGATCTTGGTGTTCATGAAGTTGAACCCATAGTCTAACAGCTGATTTTGAATCCAAAGTACTTGTCCACAGCAATGAGCAACAAATACATATTCAGCTTCAGTTGTAGAAGTAGCAATAATAGTTTGCTTCTCACATTGCCATGATATGAGTCTTCTGCCTAGGAACCTCCTGTTGTGGATTTCCTATCATGATTGGCTCCAGCATAATCACTATCTAAGTAGGCTTCCAAATCAAATGTTGAGTCTCTAGGGTACCATAATCCTAAATTAGGTTGACTTTTAAGATACTTAAAAATCCTTTTCACAGCATGTAGATGTGACACTTTTGGATTGACTTGGAACCTTGAACAGGCACACACAACAAACATAATATCTGGTCTTGAAGCAGTAAGATACATTAATGACCCAATCATTGACCTATATAGGTGAATATCAACATTTTCACCATGTTCATCTTTTGACAAAGATTTTTTAGCTTCAAAAGGTGTGCTTGTACTCCTTGTATCCGTACATGAAAATTTCTTCAAGATTTCAGCAACATATTTATCTTGGCTGATAAATATTCCATCCTTCCTCTGTTTGACTTGTAGTCCCTAAAAGAAGGTAACTTATCCCATAGAACTCATCTGAAATCTTCCTTTCATCAAAGCTTCAAACTCCTTACACCATGATTTCTTGGTTGAACCAAAAATAACGTCATCAACATAGACTTGTACTAGGATAATATCCTTAGCATTCTTTTTGATGAAGAGAGTTTTGTCAATGGTCGCTCTCCTATATCCATGTTCCAACAGAAAATTGGATAAGGTTGTATACCAAGCCCTTGGAGCTTGATGTAGACCATAAAGTGCTTTGATAACTTTGTAGACTCTTTTGGGGAATTTAGGATCTACAAATTATGGAGGTTGTGAGACATATAACTCCTCTGAAATAGTACCATAAAGAAAGACACTTGTCACATCCATCTGATGGACTATAAAACCCATATATGACGCAAAGGCCAAAAATAACCTAATGGCTTCTATTCTTGCCACTGGTGCAAAAACCTCATCATAGTCTATCCCTTCTTTCTATCTATAACCTTGAGCAACAAGCCTTGCCTTATTCCTCACAACCACTCCTCTTTCATCCTTCTTATTTCTGAAAACCCATCTAGTACCAATAACTCTTTTACCTGAGAGAAGATCCACAAGAATCCAAACCTTTTGTAGTTCAAATTGCATTAATTCTTCTTACATGGCATCTACCCAACTTTCTTCATTAAGAGCTTGAGAAATGTTCTTAGGCTCTACTTGTGATAAGAAATAGGCAAACAAACAATGCTGAGTATCCTTATGATTTGTTCTCTGCTGTTGTTTGACATAACTCACAAGGGCATGAGTTTCAGTATTGGCTTGAAGTTGTCTTCTGGTTTGCACAGCAGACTTAGGATTTCTGATAATTTGAGAAGTAGGATAGTTGTTGTTGACTTTATGAGTGGGAATAGAACTGACTGGAATTACAATTTCCAAATTATTGAAATCAGTTACTGCACCCTGCTCATCATAGGAAGCTTTAGATAATATTCCTTCATTTGGACTAGTATAAGCATCTTCATTGTCCATAGCTTGTATAATATCTTCTAATGTATCAATAGACTTTGCAGAATTTGACTTAGCAGTACTTGTAGATGAGGTACCGCTAGGTGTAATATGTACTGCTGAGTGTTGTGATTCCAAAGATTCTTCTCCTGAATGTTTATTAGCAGATGTAGCATTCTTATCTTAATCTTGAAGCCTCTGAAGCTCTTGGGAGGCTTGATCATCAATTGATGGCGTTGTTTGCTTCTGGGGAGTAGCATCCATAGGAGAAACAGTAGGCGTATTTGGTACATAAATGTGAACATCATCATCCTGAGAATCTGATGAAGAAGGTCTTCCTTGAGTATCTAACTTTGTTGTACCATATTCCTCACATGCATTGTTAGTTTCACAATCTTTTGCACATAATAGTAATCCATGGAGTTAGTTAGATAATCTAAATCAAACATCCAAGCATAAACTATTCCTGGGACATTGGGCTTATTTTCTAATAAATTAACATGGGAATTTTCTTCAACCTTTTTAGATGCCAAGTTATAAACCCTATATGCTTTACTTTGCAATGAATATCCTACAAGATATCCTGGATCAGATTTTCCATCAAACTTCCCAAAATGATCAAGAGTATTTAAAATAGACACATGACATCCAAAAGGTCTTAAATGACTTATGGTTGGCTTAATACCAGTCAAAAGTTCATAAGATGTCTTGTTTTGAGGCTTGGTCACTAAGACTCTATTTAACACATAACATGCAGTATTGATTGCTTCTGCCCAAAAGGTATTTGGCAAAAGAGAATCAACTAGCATAGTTCTAGCAGCCAATTAGTGTCCTATTTTTCCTTTTAGCTACTGCATTTTGTTGTGGAGTCCTAGGATTGCTAAATTGTCTCGTGATGCCTTTAGACCTACAGAATTCATCAAATTCATTATTCTTGAATTCTGTCCCATTATCTGTCCTAATGATTAAGACTTGTTTAGTGAACTTCTTTTCAACTAAAGTGATAAAATCCTTAAGTAATTCATTGGTTTCACTCTTAAGTGCTAAAAGGAAAACCTAACTGAATCTACTATAATCATCAATTATAACTAGGCAAAAGGTCTTATGACTAATACTCCTAACAGAAACTGGACCAAACAAATCCATATGTAAAAGTTGCAAAGGCTTAGTCACAGAATTTACAGTCTTGGTCTTACAAGAGGCTTTATGTTGTTTACCTATTTGACAAGTAGTACATGTGAAATCATTTTGAAAAGATTTGTTAGGTAACCCTCTAACCAAATTTTTATTCACCAATCTATTAAGATCTTGAAATCCACATGACCTAACCTCATATGCCATAAATTAGACTCATCATTAGAAGCCTTAGCCAGCAAACATGTAATACCACCTGTTGGAGTAATAGTATGAAGATTAAAGGTGTACATGTTTTCTTGTCTGGGTACCTTAAGCAATACTTGAGATTCTTTAGGCATCTCAAAGTCTTTGGAGAGCATCAAGCAGTCTGTATCTGTAAAAAGCACCTTGTTCTTTTTATCACACATTTGTGATACAGAAAAGAGATTGAATTCATTCAGTTCTTTTATAAAGAACACAATTTCAAACTCCAACTTCCCTGTATTAATTTTTCCTTTTCTAGTAATTCTACCTTTGCTACCACCAAAGGCTACTGGTCCACCTCTGAATTCTTCAAATTCAGCAAGGAAATCTTTTATAACACCCCCACCAAATGCTATGCGCAGCAGAACTACAACATTTGGGTGCTATACAGCTATCATCACACACAAGCTATTTCGAACGACTCAAAGAGACGTAGAAATTTAAACATAAATTAAAAATTGTTTAAAATAACAAAGTCTACTGTTTTCCAAACCCCAAAAATAATATAAAACAGAGTTTGCGTTTTGGTCCCCACTGAATCTCAACCCAAAATACAATTTTCGTTCACATGACATAATATAAGGTATTTAAGTGCTAAAGGGAGGAAAAACAAAGTAGACCGCCAAGCCACAACAACTTCCATCCTCGCATGCTCCACTGCTATCAACCTTGATTACCTGAAACACATGCTTAAAATCGTCAACACAAAGGTTGAGCGAATCTATAGGTTTATCAAATCATCAGTTGAACATAAGTGTTAAAAACCAATCATGATCATTCAATAGCATTGTGGCCATACAATCTATTATTCAAGGATATGACAATTGTGTTTAAGCTCATGACACTAAACCGTTAACTCAATCACCCGCGTAATAATTACCGGCGTGATTCAGATGAAACCAGTGCCCCTACTAAGGCATTAGTTGCAATTATACCTTATCTCTCATACAAGATAATCTACCCCAGAACTTACTCAACGTACAGCTTCTCGGCTAGCATTGGGTCGTTAGCCCCGTAGTACTACAAATTGTATAAGCGGCTATTTCCACCCCACACAAGGGCAAGACAATAGTTAATAGTTCATGAAATTAGGGCCTTTTGCAACTAGGTACTCAACACAATTTCGAGGCAACATTCGGGTCTAACAATCATTCATGACTTATGTTCATTTTCATTTAAATAGCATGTATCCCCCTCGCGGGTAAAAACATTTGAAATAAGTAAAGAGCGAGGCTATAGACTCACCTTGCGTAGTAGTAGTGGTTCTAGCGAAGACATAACGAGAAATGTCACCGACGACGTGGATGCCCGGGAAAATCAAACACTTGACCTAAAAATCAAGGTACGTAAACCAAATCATTACTCCGCGTACATTATTGTACTAAACACACGCAAATGCAAACACACTCAATGCTTATGAAAACTCACGCCAAAGTCAAACAAGTAGTTGTTACTAGACTTATACCATTTATCAATGTTATTAAAGTTACTATCCATTTTACGGTTTCGCCGATACTTACCAAAAGTATGGGCTGTTTTACTAGACTTAACCCTTGTTATAAAAATTAAGAAAATTCTCAAAAATACCTTAAGACCTTTAGAAAATATATTTTTAATCCCACTAAAAGTTTTTGCTTTTACGACCCGTTACTCCACACATTACTAAACCTACATTTTTCGGACTGAAATTGCACTTTGACCAAGTCGGACTCATTTGACCCATTTAAAATATATCATTGACCTCTACGACACCTAAGTCTAATAATAGACTCACATACACAGGTTTGAGACCAAAAATCAACTTTCAAACATTTACCAAACTCTATCTATGGTCCCCGGGATTTGACCCAAAACCAAACACAAATTCGGATTGTGTTGATTCTCATCTCCCGGTACACGTATTTTCAAAATAACATAACTTTTGACTCGTTTGGAGTTAAAAGCTCTATCTTATACCGAAACGAGCGTCTCGACGACCACTAAAACTATATCCTACAATCACAACCTGGACCAAAAATTAAAACCACGAAAATAGCCCTAAACAATCTGTTTGAAAACGACTCATTCAAAATCACCTTTCTACTTGTTTTAATTCATTCCACCATTACCTAGACCTATTCTAACCACTTATAATCATCCCCAAACACACTAATCAGTATAGAACACTATGAACATCAAATCCACATCAAAACCTAAAGCCTAATTCAAGCATGCAATGTAATTAAACAATTTAAAAACACTAAAAACACCATTTTAAACACAATCCCACAACACATTTCATCAAACACCTTGAACCCACCAAACACCCCAAAAATTCGTGGCTTTTAGGGGCTGTGGAGAACCAAGAACATAACACCCATCTTATTTTATGGATTAATTAGCATTACCCAATCACCAATTACACGAATTAATGATTTAATTACATCAAAACACATTTTTGAAAAATCTTTGATTCTTGAAAAATTAATGTTAATGCATGTTGGATTAAAAGGTGTAAGAATACTTACAATGGTAAATTAGGAGGTGGTATTTGATTAGATTTTTGCAAAACCAAAAAAAATGGATGTGGTGGTGGTTGTGTGGTGGCCGTCGGCCATGGGAGAGAAAAGGGGAAGGGGAGAAAATTTTTGAAATGAATTTTATGAATGTGTGTGTGTGATTTTCCTTTTTGTAATTTTGGGAGGTCCTTGTGTGCAATTTAAGCATTCTTTTGGCCTTAAGCAAAAACGACTCTAAAACTTTGCGGGATTGACTCACTAGTCATTTTAGAAAATTTTACGGGAGTCGGGAATCATCCCAAACACTCCAAAATGCTTTTGGGATGCTTTAAATGTACTCGGAAAGAAATAAAACCCACCCGACTCGACTTAACACGAACCGTAAGTAAAATTCTCGAAAAATTACATTATCGATAAAACGTCAATAATTATAGAAATTTGGGCATCCATCGGAATCGTATTCGTCATCGTCCTTCTTAAATCGTCAAACGTTAAAATTACGACCGTAAACGTTGGTTTCAACTTAAACCGTCAAATATATATATAGCAAACGAAATTTCTTAAAAATTTCAAAAATATCCGTAAAATAGGATTAAATAAATAACGTTGGGCTCGGGATATCACATCCACAAGTGAGTCACAACTTAAGAGAGATGCTCATACTGAACAGCTCTTGAGACAATAACTTAGCATCTTACGGCACTTTCACGGGTCTTACATCCTCCCCTCCTTAAAAGGAGCGACGTCCCGGCGCTCTCCGGTTCTTATACTCGCATTTCGTACTACTAGAAAGATGGGGTACTTCTTCATAAAGAGGTCTTCACGTTCCAATGTGGACTTCGGTTCACGTTTTGGGTTCCATCACACCTTCACAATGAGTATTATACCTTGCTTCAATCTCTTAACATCTCGATCCATGCTCTCCACTTCAATTGCCCCAAATTCTTCCTATGGTCATCAACACGTCTCTTCTCACAGCTTCTCACGGTCAACAAGTGATTCTTAATCTACACCATCTCTTCCGTAGTCTCTCAAATCATTTCAAGTCCATTCAACTGACTTTTTCCTACTTCATTTCATCCAACTGGCGATCTATATATTCATCAACGTAATTCTTCAAATGCTGCAGCTACAATGCTAACATGGTAAATGTCGTCGTACAAGGATACTACCAACGGCGAGTGTCGGTCCCAACAACTATCAAAATCAATCACACACGCTCGGAACACGTCTTCCAACGTTCGAATCGTCCTTTCACTTGGTTCGTCGTCTCATAAAAATAATTACTCATAAAGAAAATCACACGGGTCGCACATAACCCCATCGAAAACGTTCAGAATATACAAGACGAAGTAATTATTACTAGTCGTACAGAATCAACTTATCGCAATATTACGTACATACAAACCTATTTCATCAAAAACAAATTCATCGATACGGAATCATCCGACGTATACATAACTCTCTCAAAAACGTCACAATCCAATCAAACACAAAAGCCATAATAAAACACATACAACCACATTACGGCATGTTTGCAAAATAGCCAAACCATGCCAAGTAAATAAGTTCAACCAAGTTAACTCATGCTTGCTAATCAGCCAAGCCATGATAAAATAAGAAATGTTGACATATTTCTCGGATGAGTCCAGTCAAAAGAAAATTGCAAGTTTAAGAAGGTTCACAGCTTGCCAGCTATGGATGCATATCCAAAAGAAATAAAATGCAAACATATGCCATCGCAGAGTGCTCACACACGGATCCATACCCAAAATATTACAAGAACACCATCTCACTTTCGTCCCAAACGTGGTCAGAATCTCAATAACATCGCCGTTTACAGTTATAAGTGTATTACATGGCACATGTTCTTCATGATCGGACTTCATTGGACAATGTCGTCTCAAGTTCTCACAACTTACGATCACTTGACCAGATCACATACAACATAAACACATAAAAGACAAGGGTTCACCATAAAATCATCAACTATGGCTATCTATCGTTTAACCATCGATAGTCAAGGATGGTTGAGTCAAGCAAAGAGGATTCCTCACTTGAATAAATGAAGATGGCAACGGAATTGTCTTCCAACTACCGATGCACAGTTGGTAAACTTCAACAGTTTATCGCGTGTCGTTAAACATATCAAAAGAATGAGAAAAGAAATTAAATAAGGTACGATACGTTTGATGTAGGAGAAGTCTTCGTCATTCCCCTCAGAGTCACTTGAACTCTGATTTCCTCTACTTTGGCAGTCTTCTATTCTTGTTTAAAATTTCTTCTCAGTGTCGGTACGAGTCCCTTTGGTATTTCATCAACACCCTAACGATTCTGATGAAATTCGCACGTTACACACACACATAAAAACATTTTCCAAAATTACTCGGTCACAGTGACTTACTAAGTCAACGCCAAACAAAAGAAAAGATTTTAAACAACACAAGAAAATTCAAAAATTTTCTTTAAGAATCAAAGAAATTACGACTACTTGCAAAATGATCCACCATTTTTAAAAAGAAACGTTCTCATCCAAACGTTTATCAAAACACTACAAGTTTCAAGATGACCAATTTGTTTGACACGATAGTGCCCTTCCTAAACTATGCATAATTAGCTAGATCATGCATACTTAAGGATCAAGCAACAACAATTAACAAAACAGGACTCTTCCCGAATTATGCATAGTTAGCTAAGCTGTGCATAATTGAGGATCGAGTGACGACACAAACATTATTATTACATACCAAATATGACTACGAAAGTTTTCGACCTAATCTTCAAAATAATTAAACCATTTGAAATGAAATTTGAAATGGGAAAATATTGTTACCATCGTTTTAAGAAACACATCAAATATCTTTCATACACTTTGAAAACATATTTTTGCTTTGCCTTTTTATGAGAAAATAAATAAATAATTAAATAAAGAAATCGACACCCTTTGCATTTGGTTCACCAAAACATTTCACACACATACATATTTTCAAATAGATTATTCACAAAATAGCGGTAAGGTGGTTCAAGATTAAAGATCATTGCAAGCACAACAAGTAATAAAATCAAAAAATCAATGGGATATAACGAGGTAAACGAGCAATATAATTTCCAACTAAAATTTAACTACATTAGAAATGAAAATACTTCAAATATATGACAAAAGTCTCGGGATAACAACAGCGATCTACGAATACATAGAGAAAAAGAAAATGGAATATCTACACAAGCGTCAAAAATAAAACAACGATCATAATTCCCATCGTCTCGAGTTGCACACACATTCCACCAAGGGTATACGGGGAGAGAAGAATAATCACTTGGTTAAATAGAAACAATTTCACCAGGAAGATCGAGTTCTTTCACCTCTACAATTTGATAAAGCGGCTTCGTCTCCTTGCTTTTGTTCAATATAAATAAATAGCCAATTTAATGAAGATTTATAGCATCATTCAAGTAAATACATAATTTTAGGTTCCATTAACCGAAAGAAGAAAATTTACGGCGTCCATGAAAAGAACGAAAATACACCGGGTAACATACCCATATTTTCAAGTAATAGCGAAGTAGTATTTTAAAAATAAATAACGGTTTCATACCATAGACAATATTAAAATAAACAATTACATGACTACCCAAGCTCAGATATAGACTCGCAAAGTCGAAGAAGAGATGTCGTATGATCGAACCATTTTGACTCAAAACATTACATATACATCTTAAGAAAATAATATAAATATTCGTTTGTTGGGTAATCCATTTGTATTTTCTAGTTACTGTTACCTGGTACATTGTAAAAGCGAGCATTTACACATTTTTAATTTGTGTTACACCATTAAAGAATTTATACCTTTCATTTTCCAATCTTTACAACGTTTTCATTTCTGAAAAAAAAATTTCAATCTCTCAGATATTATTAACATTAGTAGATGCGGTGACTCGGTTATCATAATTGACAAATCATTAGGTTTGAAAATCTCCATACTTGTGTCAAAATCTCGTTAATGTTCATATCTTAAGTACAAAAAAAACGTAAATAGTAAAATTTTTCCAAGTTTCTCATTACTGTTATTAAGACTTATCTCATTACGTATATACAAATATCCAAAATAACTCAATCTAGTCCAATTAACTCTTAAAATCAACTTTTGACTTTTTATTATACATAAGTCTTCCTTAAAACTGGTTTGTTAAATCACATTCGCGCACTTCGACTCAAATGATAAAGAGGTTTTACGTAGTTTTATCTCAGATAATTTACTGATTTTAGTCGACACTTGAATCTCGATGATAATAATAAAATAATAAATAATTAAGATGCTTATTTCAATAATTCAAAGATATATAAAATTCAACTTTTATTCATTAGCCCATTATCAAGTGATTTTAAAATTAACACATCTCGCAGCGGAATAAAACAAAAGATTTTTCAAACGATTTTAAACAAGCATCATCGAATTATGCATAGTGATTCTCTATAACGACAATTAAATAAACAAATGATTTCCAATGACGTTCCATCAATGTTTAAAAATTTATTTCAGGCATTATAATTTCTTACTTAAGGTGTATATTCCGATTTTATCCCAGTTTATTCACTACAACAAGTAACATGTTCTAGTTTATACCAATGCATACATAACATAACCTTATGTTTAAAATAAAACAAATTTTTACAAAGTCTCTAGCTCCAAAATACGTGGCCAATTTTTCTACTCATTTTTCATATTACAAAATACGTCCATAGTTTGCTACATTGACCCGAAAATTAATTCATACTAAATCCAAGTTACATATACTCAATAGTCATATCGTAAATTCATTTATAACTCTCGTTCTCAAATTTAATTAAACAAATTCTTAACAAGTCCATCACAATCTTTTAGTATCAAATTTTAACATATAAAAACAAAGATTTTACGAGTAATAATAATTACTTATTAAGATTTACCAACCAAGGTTGAAGGAAAAAAAATATTTTCACTTTGTCCATTTACACTCTACACATATTTTATTGGTTACAAAACACATCATAAGTCATTTTTATCCAAAAGTTTCATCCGCCAAGTATTAAATATGTAAAACACTTTATGTTTAAACCATTTAATCGACAAAGTTTAGTGCTTACTTAACTCACACAATTGCCGGACCTCGTCATATATACTATCAAATTTAAAATAATAAGACAACAAGAACAAAAATGAAATAAACGAAGCGAGAATGCGTATGTCAACTAAGTGTTGTTATCGGCCTCGGATGAGTCTCAAAATCGTACACCACAAGATTAACACAAAAACCAACCAAATTCCAAGTTATCACGCTTGATCACAACGCTAGTCTATTTTTAAAACGCATACTTAAATCCAAGTAGGATGATAAAAACGATTAAATAGCGACACGCCTCCACCACATTTTATAACATACACATGTGATTCTCCGCTACGATGTACGCATCGTTGATTTTACTTCGTCTATATTGTAGTTACGCCAACCAATATATCAAACCCATAAGGAATAAAGGAAATAAAGTGATACGTAAGTAAATTACGTTTCAAAAGAAAATGTCCAAAATGACACATCACGGTGCGATAACGGCAATCGAGATCAATCTAGTCAATATACAATATGTTACGAAGCGTTATTTACGTATCTAGAGAATCAAACGAGGTTCATATTCGGTTATCCGAACAATAAATTAATTATCAAGATTGATAATTAGCGGTAAGGCCGAATTCTCAACAAAACCGCATTTTAATGTACGATAATTACCCAAGGACCATTGCTTCGCGTGCAATGCCTTTAAATACCATAGTATATACATACTTATACATACAACCATTCCTACATACACGTAGGATTACAACGCGGTTTTGCCATGTAATGCAATGTAGCCCGTTATGCCAAATACATGCAACATATACTATAATCTTTACAGGAATTTGCAAATTACGATGATGAGTACTCAACGTACAAAACAATATATCTCAATATATATCAAAGTATTTACTTACTAAATACTCGGGAATTCATATCAATTTGAGGGATACATCTAAAATATAAAGCGATGCTAAAGAAATCTTACCGGAGCCATGCTGGATAGTTGTGTGCTTGGACAATTTCTTACGACATTTGGGTGCTATACAGCTATCATCACACACAAGCTATTTCGAACGACTCAAAGAGACGTAGAAATTTAAACATAAATTAAAAATTGTTTAAAATAACAAAGTCTACTGTTTTCCAAACCCCAAAAATAATATAAAACAGAGTTTGCGTTTTGGTCCCCACTGAATCTCAACCCAAAATACAATTTTCGTTCACATGACATAATATAAGGTATTTAAGTGCTAAAGGGAGGAAAAACAAAGTAGACCGCCAAGCCACAACAACTTCCATCCTCGCATGCTCCACTGCTATCAACCTTGATTACCTGAAACACATGCTTAAAATCGTCAACACAAAGGTTGAGCGAATCTATAGGTTTATCAAATCATCAGTTGAACATAAGTGTTAAAAACCAATCATGATCATTCAATAGCATTGTGGCCATACAATCTATTATTCAAGGATATGACAATTGTGTTTAAGCTCATGACACTAAACCGTTAACTCAATCACCCGCGTAATAATTACCGGCGTGATTCAGATGAAACCAGTGCCCCTACTAAGGCATTAGTTGCAATTATACCTTATCTCTCATACAAGATAATCTACCCCAGAACTTACTCAACGTACAGCTTCTCGGCTAGCATTGGGTCGTTAGCCCCGTAGTACTACAAATTGTATAAGCGGCTATTTCCACCCCACACAAGGGCAAGACAATAGTTAATAGTTCATGAAATTAGGGCCTTTTGCAACTAGGTACTCAACACAATTTCGAGGCAACATTCGGGTCTAACAATCATTCATGACTTATGTTCATTTTCATTTAAATAGCATGTATCCCCCTCGCGGGTAAAAACATTTGAAATAAGTAAAGAGCGAGGCTATAGACTCACCTTGCGTAGTAGTAGTGGTTCTAGCGAAGACATAACGAGAAATGTCACCGACGACGTGGATGCCCGGGAAAATCAAACACTTGACCTAAAAATCAAGGTACGTAAACCAAATCATTACTCCGCGTACATTATTGTACTAAACACACGCAAATGCAAACACACTCAATGCTTATGAAAACTCACGCCAAAGTCAAACAAGTAGTTGTTACTAGACTTATACCATTTATCAATGTTATTAAAGTTACTATCCATTTTACGGTTTCGCCGATACTTACCAAAAGTATGGGCTGTTTTACTAGACTTAACCCTTGTTATAAAAATTAAGAAAATTCTCAAAAATACCTTAAGACCTTTAGAAAATATATTTTTAATCCCACTAAAAGTTTTTGCTTTTACGACCCGTTACTCCACACATTACTAAACCTACATTTTTCGGACTGAAATTGCACTTTGACCAAGTCGGACTCATTTGACCCATTTAAAATATATCATTGACCTCTACGACACCTAAGTCTAATAATAGACTCACATACACAGGTTTGAGACCAAAAATCAACTTTCAAACATTTACCAAACTCTATCTATGGTCCCCGGGATTTGACCCAAAACCAAACACAAATTCGGATTGTGTTGATTCTCATCTCCCGGTACACGTATTTTCAAAATAACATAACTTTTGACTCGTTTGGAGTTAAAAGCTCTATCTTATACCGAAACGAGCGTCTCGACGACCACTAAAACTATATCCTACAATCACAACCTGGACCAAAAATTAAAACCACGAAAATAGCCCTAAACAATCTGTTTGAAAACGACTCATTCAAAATCACCTTTCTACTTGTTTTAATTCATTCCACCATTACCTAGACCTATTCTAACCACTTATAATCATCCCCAAACACACTAATCAGTATAGAACACTATGAACATCAAATCCACATCAAAACCTAAAGCCTAATTCAAGCATGCAATGTAATTAAACAATTTAAAAACACTAAAAACACCATTTTAAACACAATCCCACAACACATTTCATCAAACACCTTGAACCCACCAAACACCCCAAAAATTCGTGGCTTTTAGGGGCTGTGGAGAACCAAGAACATAACACCCATCTTATTTTATGGATTAATTAGCATTACCCAATCACCAATTACACGAATTAATGATTTAATTACATCAAAACACATTTTTGAAAAATCTTTGATTCTTGAAAAATTAATGTTAATGCATGTTGGATTAAAAGGTGTAAGAATACTTACAATGGTAAATTAGGAGGTGGTATTTGATTAGATTTTTGCAAAACCAAAAAAAATGGATGTGGTGGTGGTTGTGTGGTGGCCGTCGGCCATGGGAGAGAAAAGGGGAAGGGGAGAAAATTTTTGAAATGAATTTTATGAATGTGTGTGTGTGATTTTCCTTTTTGTAATTTTGGGAGGTCCTTGTGTGCAATTTAAGCATTCTTTTGGCCTTAAGCAAAAACGACTCTAAAACTTTGCGGGATTGACTCACTAGTCATTTTAGAAAATTTTACGGGAGTCGGGAATCATCCCAAACACTCCAAAATGCTTTTGGGATGCTTTAAATGTACTCGGAAAGAAATAAAACCCACCCGACTCGACTTAACACGAACCGTAAGTAAAATTCTCGAAAAATTACATTATCGATAAAACGTCAATAATTATAGAAATTTGGGCATCCATCGGAATCGTATTCGTCATCGTCCTTCTTAAATCGTCAAACGTTAAAATTACGACCGTAAACGTTGGTTTCAACTTAAACCGTCAAATATATATATAGCAAACGAAATTTCTTAAAAATTTCAAAAATATCCGTAAAATAGGATTAAATAAATAACGTTGGGCTCGGGATATCACATCCACAAGTGAGTCACAACTTAAGAGAGATGCTCATACTGAACAACTCTTGAGACAATAACTTAGCATCTTACGGCACTTTCACGGGTCTTACATCTTTGTTCCTTGTCATGTGCCTTGAGCATCCACTATCTACTATGCCTTTATCTTTCAATTCATCAATTAGATGCCCCTGCACATACACAAAACTTATTAGTTTTTAACAGGGACCCAAGCCACATTTGGCTCGGATCTTGTGGGACCTACATATTTAAGAGTTTGATAGGTAGTTTTTCCAGTAAGACTACACACACTCTTATACTTCATGGTTCCAGTCAAATAATCAAAGACATAATTGGTTTTTTGTCCTTGAACCTTTTTGGCTTAAGTACTGTTTTAGCAGTACTTGCTTGAACATACGGTTTTCTCCTTTATGAACCCACATTTGCATTGGTTTGTTATTAGACTTACTTCTAGGTGTTCTAGCTTTCTCAACTACATTCTGAGAAGTTATGTGAACTTTGGTTTACCAGACTTTTGACCAGCGGTACTTGAGTTTGATCAAGCAGTACTTGCAGTTCTAGACTTGCTGATACTTGGTTTACCAGACTTCAATGGTACTAGACCTTGTTTCATAAGTATTGATCTTGGAACAAAGTCCTTGGTAGAGATACTATTAACCTTATGAGGTTTATCTACCCTTTTAGCATGATCAAACTTAGGTTTTTCATCTCTAGATCCCATTTTTCTATCAACCTGTGCATTTTTCCCATTACCTTTCTTTGTGACTGATGAGACTGCTTTTATACATAGTCTCATCATCCAAAACGGACTTAAAATGGTTAAAATATCATAAAAGTGCCATATATATGCTTGTGTTTGCTCAATGTGTATTTTAGGTACGGATATCGAGAAAATGACAAAAGATTACAAGAATCAATCAAAAACGAACACGGGAAACAAAGCCGCACAATGAACCCGGCCCTAGAGTTGATTTTTCAAGAAAAGTCCTTGAAGATTTGAAGATTTACAAGAGTGATCATTCATCATTGAATAATTGACACTTAATACCCTTGTATTTTCATAATTACAAGTTTGGTCCCTTAAGTTTGTCAAAATTACAAAAGAGCCCCTCAACTTTGAAGAATTGACAAGTTTGGTCCTCACAAA
This sequence comes from Glebionis coronaria, assembly GCA_025667525.1. Taxonomy (NCBI): domain Eukaryota; kingdom Viridiplantae; phylum Streptophyta; class Magnoliopsida; order Asterales; family Asteraceae; genus Glebionis; species Glebionis coronaria. Next base: position 100,294 of record JANFOE010000261.1, read on the forward strand.
ATGAAGACTTGTCAATATTAGTCCTCCTCAAATTGAAACATACCATGAAGACTTTCAAAGTTCAAAAATGTGCAAGATCAGTCCTTCAAATATCAAAGAAATACAAAACAAGTCCTTATAAATCCTTGTGGAAAAGCTTTGTGGCCAAAATAGAAGTTTAGAAACTTTATTTACAAAGGAAACCAAGTTTCGGGCTGAAAAGAAGGAAATGAAGACAATGTGCAAGATTGGGGACCAAAGCTGCCAAGATAGCCATATTTACCTTAACCACTCACACACTGCCACCTCACCCACCAAATCCCCACAACCAATCGAAACACACCATTCCTCCACATCACCATCCACTAACTGATTAATAGTTATTAATCACGTTTAAACAAAATTTGGCGCCTAACACTTTCTAAAACCCAAACAAAGATCAAATGCCAGTGTTCTTAGTTCATAAACACAAATTGGGTAATTTTGGTTAAGCAAAAATTAAGCCTTCATACCTTCCAGAATTATGATTAAGGCATCCCTAATCACATTTTCATCCTTAAACCACACCCCACACCTTTGGTCCCCTCCCACGTGTCACCTTGTGGGGCGTCTTCCACCTCCAAACAAAATTCACTTTAGCATCAACGGTTTGGAGAGTTTATGCTTGGTCCCTACTTCAAAACCAACACAGAAGATCATCTTTTGACAACCTTGCATCCATAAAACGCCAAGGAATTGTCACATGAACCAGAACAGCCAAAATCATCAAGGGCATACTTGGAAGTTTACAAGCTAGGGTTTTTAGTTTTCCTTTATGTTTCTAGAAGGGTACTAGTAGTATTTAAGGAGTCCTCAAGTTGTGAGAGACCTTGGTTCTTAGTTTTTTATTTGTCAAACCTTGTAAAGCCCTTTTCTGAATTTATGAAAGTGTGGTAGTGTGTTATGATTAAAACTGAGTTCCATTATCTTGTTATTGTGTTGAGTAGTTAGATGTCACGTTTTTGTACTTAATAAAAACCTTGAACAAGTCCAAAAGCTCCTATAAGCCTGTGAGTCCCTTTGTTCTTGCTGTGGTCAAGAATTTGGCTTGTGCTTGGAGAGTATTGTTCATTGAGGTGTTTCTTTAAGTGAAATAAGTCACATTTCAACTAGCTTAAGCAATATTGGAAGTTGGTTATACTTTTTTATAACAAAAATCTGTCTAAGTTGTTTGCTAAGGACTTTTGGTTCAACAACTTGTAGTTTTAACTTAAGGGTGATCATAGCCTCTTAATCTTGATTGATTAAGGGGTAGTGAGGCCTTAAGGAAAGGTACAAGGCTTTTGAGAGCCTAAGTGTCGCAAAGACTTAGTCTTTTGTCATCTTATCTCACCTTATTTGTGCTAACATAGGTTCAAGCCTTTGGCTGAGCTTGTTTCTTGTTCTTAGCAGTGGAAAGCTGGTGCTTGTTAAGCTATCACCTCAGCTCTTTAATTCTAAAGTGTGGATGTATATTTTGGAGGTTTGAATTCTCAATCTTCATTTTTCTGATTTAGTGATGTATGCTATGTGATATTGTGTTCTAAGCCTGAAATTTGTGAACTTTGTGCTTGAATCTGTCACTAGGGTCTATATAAGCTTGAATCAGTCATAATATTGTATGCTTAAAGGTTAAAATAACAAATTGCTTTGAAATCAGTTGTTTAAAGGGTTGTTTGGTTTTGCCTGTTGTTAGGATTTAAGGCCTTGGGCCTTTGTTAATTGTGCTCTTGCTTCATTTCTGAGGTCATTTTAAGTGCTAAAAGGTGTATGCTAAGTCTTGAAGATTGATAAACAACATTTTGCTTATTAACCACTTTTTCACTTGAAAATAGGTCAAACACATCAGATAGCCTTATTTGTTTGTTTGCTTGATTCAAAGTCTGAAACTTGGTCTGCTTATAGTTTTTGTTGGTGTACATCTCTGTATAACCTTGATTTTTATTTTGGTGGCTTATTGAAAAATTTCTAGCTTATTGAATCTCATACTTTTGGCCAAGTATATCAGTGAATGCATGTTATGTGATTTTGATGTTCTTGGACTGAATTGTGTTGGTTATTGCTTGTTACTTGTTGAGTGTTGCCTATTTGTTCTGTGTGAAGTGATTCCAGCTTATCTCATCAGCCTATAAGCTCACTGGCTTATTGGCCCGTTTTGTACCAAAAACAAAGTCATTTGGCTAACTGGCCTTCTGATTTCAAAGGATTCAACCTTGAATCCTTCACAAAAAGTGCTCAAAACCAGCTCATAGACAAGCCCTGTTAATTTGAAAACATTTGGGATACTTTGACTTTGGTCAAATAAGCTTAATTTTGCTTATTTTTCAGTTTAGCTTATTGGTGTGTGCAACAACTTATATTTTGTGATAGGTCTTATTTTTCTCAGCTTATTATTGATATTATAAGTTTGCAGCTCATTTGGTTAAGCTTTTACTAGAAAACTAGCTTATTTTGCTTTTTCAGAGTGCTTATTTGCTTCTACAGCTTATTTGACTTAGCTTTTTGGAAATTTTATCATTGATTATTCTTAGTTAAGTGAATTAAAACATTTTTAAAAAAGAATCAGCTCTTGAATCAGCCTAGAACTCGAAAACGACTATTTTGTCGTTTTGTGTAGAGAGTTTTTGCTTATCTCAGGCTTATTTATTGAGCTTTTTCAAAATTTCTTTTCACAAACTGCTTTATAATCTCATTAGAAGGATGTGTGTCAAATTTTAGCTTATGGCATTAGCTTATGGCTTAATGGGCCAAAAAGCCCATTAAGAATAAGCTGAATTTCATTAAGCTGTGATAAGCACTGATTCAGCTTTTGGGCCTTTAGAGTTTTGTGTTTAAAATCAAATTTTAAGCTAGACTAGAAGTTTTGGGCTTATTTGGACAACATTTTTCTTATTGGGCCTAAACAAGCCCATTAAGTAATCTGTTTGGACTTTTGGCCCATTTGGAGACCCATTAGGGGTAATTTGGTCATTTCACTTTCATTTTCTGTTTACTTAGGTTAAATTAAACTAGTTTGCAAGTTTTTAGAATTTTTTTTATAATTTTTGAATTTTTTATTATTATTTTATTATTAAAAATTGTTTTTAGATTAAATTAATATTTTTGCAACTTTTTCATTTTTCTTAGGTCAAATACATTAAGTTAAGATTTTTAAAACTTTTAAATTAAGTTTCTCATCATTTAATTAATTTTTAGGATTATTTTAATATTTTAATAGTTTTTAATCATTTTTAAATAGTTTTAATTAATTTTAAATTTTTTAAAAATAGTTTTTAGTTTAATGAAGTTGTTTTAGAGGTTTACAAAGTGAAAAATATTATTTTGGGCTTTTTATTAATTAAATTGATATTTAGGGCTTTAATTAGCATTAAAAAGTTATTATTTAATTAAAGGTTTGAGAATTTTTAGATTTTTTGTAAACTCTAATTGCATTTTTTAGGATTTATTGTGATTTTCTAGGAATTTTTAGGATAATTTTTAAATTTCATCACGTTTTACGGTTTTACGTTTACATCTTTCGTCGTAGTTTAATTTAAATCGTAACCGTCATCATTTTCTTCTTTTTCTCTCTTAATATTAATCACAAACATTTAATCAAGTCTTAATATACAACACACTAGCCTCCTTGAGAACGATCCCACACAAAGGGTCATAAGTGCTTACGTTTTCCTAAACGTTCACTTAGTACTTAATGCTTTTGCCTCGTTTTCCTAAACGAGTGTGAATTTACAACTATCATTTTGGCGCCGCTGCTGGGGAGGCGTGTTGTGTTTTGATTTGAACAAATTTTGTTTTGATATTAACCATAATAAGTATTTGTGTGATTAGCACTCTAATCATACGTATTATCGGTTTTCGTTTTTATGTGAATATTACTATATCGTATACGTATCACAATAAATTCACAAGTACTCCAAAAGTGTGAAAACACAACCTTGATTTGAGATTTCATCACTCAATCATTGTATTCGAATCTCAAACAAAGAAAAAAGGCAAAATAGATAATTACTTTCGAGAAACTTGATTTTAATTAACACAAACTATAAGGTGGGTATCAGGCGGTTGTATTTCACGACCTAAGAGAAAAAGGCTCTTAAGTGCTTAGCGCTGCCTCGTTTCCCCACTTGCTTGTGCGTGTTAAAAGAAAAAGGGCTAATCGAGGGTTTTCCAACCAAAGTATTATCTACGTATCTATATATTTTCTTGGTTTTAAAGATTAAACCCTCTTGAACGTTTTGGTGTTCCACCAACGTTCTAAACTCATCGAAGGCGTTCACTTCACGTGATCGTTTTCATTCCTTGAGGCTCCTTTAATCGAGAGATTTGATTTGAGGAGAGATTTGTAGATTTGTGTCTACGTAATACATCCAAAAATCCAAAAAAGTAAAAACAATCAAAAGCACCAAAAAAATTGAAAAAGTAAAAACACCAAAAAGAATCTTCTTTGCTCATCCCTACGTTGTACGTGACGTTTATACAAACTCGTAACCAAGCAAGACGTGCACGTAAACGTCGTAATCGAAAGGAACAATCACTAAGTGAAGAATCTCCAAGTGAGGAACCTATTATAGAACAAGAAGCTACCATGGCTAATCGTACTATGATGGAGTTGCTTCAAGCACCCACCGAGGGTTTTGGAGAAGCCATTGTGATTCCGGCCATCCTTGCGGAGAATTTTGAGATCAAGACGGGTTTAATGTCTATGCTTCAAGCAAACAAGTTTCGCGGACATGAAAAATACAACCCACATTATCACATTAGGCAATTCAATCGTCTCACCGCGACTAGCAAGTTTAAGGATGTGCCACACGATGCCATTAAGATGATGTTGTTTCCATATTCGTTAGATGGACCCGCCAAGATATGGCTCGAGAAAGAACCCCCAAATTCGATTTTGACGTGGGGTGATTTCGTATCTAAGTTTGTGAATCAATTTTTTCCACCATCTAAAACAACACATTTGAAAAACGAGATTTCAAGATTTACTCAAAGGTCTAATGAGAGTTTTTCTATGGCTTGGGAAAGATTTAAAGAAATGTTACATGAATGTCCACACCATGATTTTCCGAATTGCATCACATTGACACTTTTTATAATGGGCTTAATGATCATGAACGAGATTATTTGAATGCCGCCGCGGGTGGTAATTTTTTGTGCAAAACAACCAATGAGGCTTTAAAAATCATTGAGAATAGGTCTAAGGTTTATAACCCTCGCAACCCACCGAGTGTTGCCACTATGGGTTCATCATCGTCGTCTCGTAACATGAGTGCCTTGCAAGATGAAGCAAAGGAGGAAAATAGGTTTTTCGATAGGTTTTCGACTCTCATGACTCATTGGAAAGCACAAGATGCTTTGAATTCCGCATAGGTTAAGGCGGTTGAGAAGAGTTGTATTTCGTGTGGTGGAGCTCATAATTTTTCCGAGTGCATTACCGCGGATGGTAACACTTCGAGTGCTTATGTAGCAACGGGAACCTACAACCAAAACGGTCAAGGTTTCCCGCCCAAATCAAGCTCCACAAAATCAAAATACTAACAACTACCAAAACAACAACAACCAAGTTTCTTACCAAGGAAATCAAAAGAATTTTAACAAGGGTAATTACAACAATGGTGGGAACAATGGGCAATTGCAAAACAAAAATCAAAACCGTGATTTTCAAAACAATAACAAAGCTTTGCAAAATGTGAAATATCTTCCAAATGATTTTGTTGATTATGCAAACGGTAATGATGCTACATTTGATAACATACAAATGGAAATCATTAGCCTAAGATCCGAGTTTAACAATGATTTGAAAAATGAGTTGAAAAACGAACTTGCAAATGAACTTAAGACTCATGGAAACAAAATGGAAAGTAATGTGCTTAGGTTACAACAAAGTCAACAAAAGATGGAACAAGGCCAATATGAAATTAAACAAGAGATGCTTAAGGCGGATAAAAGGCAATCTAAGTTTGAGGATAGAATTTCAAGCATGTTTGAGGCCATAATGTGTAAACCGTCTTCTTCGGGTGGTCTTCCTAGTGATACCATTGCAAACCCGAAGGGATAAATGAAGGTTATTACTATTCGTAGTGGTAAAACTTTCAAGGAACCAATCTCTCGTCCAAGTACTTCTAAGGAGAAGAAAATCGAGAAAGAGCCCGAGGTGATGGTAGAAAAGGAGCATATCCGAATCCCACAAAGTACCGCTCAAACTAAACCTACGGTTGAACCAATACCAATCATGGAACCCGAGATTCCAAGGCCGATGCCTATGCCCCAACCCACACCACCCTTACCTTACCCATCGAGACAAAACAAGGAAAAATCGCAAGAACGTAACAGTTATCAATTTGAGTTTTTTTATGAAAATGTTCCGTGATATGCATTTTAATATAAGTTTTGCCGACGCTTTAATCATGATGCCTCGATTTGCCGCTAACTTCAAAAGTATGTTGAATAACAAAGAGAAATTACAACAAGTGTCTAGTTGTTCATCGGTTTTTCTTAGCCGCATACCTCAAAAAGTCGGTGATCTCGGTAATTTTGAATTCCATGTGGGATTCAAGATATGGAAGAATGCTACGCCTTGGCCGATCTTGGTGCTAGTATTAATTTGATGCCTCTTGATATTTTTATATCGCTATCACTTCCGGCTCTCAATCCATCGAATATGTCAATCGAGATGGCCGATCATTCTACGATTCTTGCATGTGGAGTAGCCGAAGACGTTTTCATGAAAGTTGGAATGTTCTACTATCCCGTGGATTTTATCATTGTAGACATTCCCATGGATCCTAAAGTTCCTCTAATTTTAGGTCGTTCATTTTTGGATACGTCAAGAGCGATTATTGATGTTCATGCTAGGACAATCACTTTACGTTTCAATGAGGAGGAACTCGTCATAAATGCAATTCAAAACTCCAAGCTTTCTCATGTTTATTCTATCTCAACTTTGAGCCATGTTGATTCAATCAATGTTTGCAAAGAATTTTCACAAAGAGTTTTAGGAATTGTCGATAAAAACGATTTTCCATCTCCTCCGCCGGTGGAGGTTATGAGTGTTGAACCTACATCTTTAATCACGGACGATCTTTCGGATGGCGAATATGTTGACCTCGAGGGGCGGTGTTCTTTATTGATAAACGTTTTGAGAACTCACCACCACCTAAACGTGACTTAAATGTGAGAATTTTTAGTATGCCTAACATCGTCTTAGAAACACCAAATATTTTTGATATAATCAAATCGGGTTTTGATAAAGAGTTTTCAAAAGATGAAAAAGGAAAAGATTTTGAATTGAATTTAAAAGATTTTTCTACAAGTCTAACTCCGTCATCACCTCGTGTTTTGAGTACTACAAGCTCGTCTACTCCTTTTGACGATGCTTTGTGTGGTTTTAGTGTGAGGGAAGCCCCTTATGTTCCCTCCCCTTTCTCCACCGAGGACGAGATATCGATCCCGGAATTGCTTGTAAAGGGACAACTCGGTCTTCCACCGATGCAATAAATAGAAATCTTATTCATTTGTTTGGTGTGAGTCTACCTCGAGTAGCTCATGGTTGTAGTGCCTTACCCATTGTCTCACCCTTCTATTTATCACCTCTTTTCTTTAACCCCTTTGGGGTTGTTTTGGCTTCAGTTGAAGTAGCGTTGTTTCATCTTTCATCCGAAAACGAGGACGCTAACTTTGACCCCGGTATACGTTTATCGGGTTTTTTCACGTACTTTTGGCCCTTATTTATCATGTAAGCCCCACCAAAATTGACCATACCATGATTATCCTTAAATGATCACATTTATGGGGATTCGAGTCGAGCTTTTGACTCGGTTATAAAAAACAAGGTGCCTCGTGGGGGAGTTCCCATGATTATCCATGTACATATTATTGCTTTCTAACTAGTTTAACATGAGGGGATTTTTCCCCTTCCAACCTTTGTTCCGTGGTTGTTTGTGCATTGTGGTTTTTAGATGATCATCTTCATGATTGGAGCCTCTCGTGTTTGTTTTATGGGAGCACTCGATCGTTTGCTTTGAATAATTTCTCGATATCCATATGATATATCCTTTGTTTTACTAACCTTAGGTCTTTTAGCACACTTCATAAACGGCTATTCATTTAATGGTTACACCCTTTCCATGCTAGATTAAGCATTCGACTACGTCTCTAGTATGGGGGTATCCCACCCTTAGACTCGAAACATTGAGGACAATGTTTAACTTTAGTATGGGGGGGGGGGGTGAATATTGCCAAACCTTCACGCTTTCCAAAGTTTATATTTTTGTTGCAAAATAAGGCTAAAATGGCCAAATTTTAAATTTTTTCTCATGTTTCATAATTATTTGAAGACACGAATGTAGATTTTCTGATGGCGAGAATAAGAGTAATTTTTGACTCGACCATGCGTGTTGAGAACTTAGCTTTGATTCCTTAACTTTATATTAGGCTAAGTCTCTTAGATGAGGACGAGAAATGATAGAGTTAATTATAAGTTACTAAGCTAAACGTAGAGTACTCGTATACTTTCAAAAACTCATGTGTTCTCGTTGTTTGCTTATTCTCCCTTCGCTTGTATATATATTTTGCTAACAAGTATTGGCTTAGCGGTTTAGTCTTGATTGTTGGTTTCTAGTCTTTTCTAGTAGCTTCCATGTAATTAAATTGGGAAATTATTAAGGTATCGCCAGCGTTACGGTTTTGAAGTATTGGCAACCCGAATAATCGAAAGCTTCACCTAATAATAAGATTTCAAGTGCTCACCTAAATCAAGCAAACAATTTGAAGCTCACAAGGCCGAAAAATCTATGCGAAATTGAAAGTGAATCAAGACATAATCTTTGAAGCTTTAAAGATCCAAAATTCGCTTTTAGCGTGAGGATATACGTCTTTGGCCATAATAAACACCTCATGGCGAGGTTAAACAAAAGGCAAGGCAAGACCAAAGTCATAATAAAAGCTCCATGATAGGTGTGAAAACACCCATCTTTTTACCACTTAATTACAATAATAACCAAGCCAAAACGTGTATTTTGTGTCATAAATGTCAGAATTATGCGTGGTTTGTGTTTTTGTTGTGATTTAGGATCAAAATGTGAAAAGGAAGGAAAACACGGGCTTTCACGGGCTTTTATCAAAGTAAAAGACGAAAGACGAAGTCAAGAAATCAAGAGTGCAAAAAGAACGGAAGTCCAAGACCAATTCTGAAGATTTATCGAAGAAAAAGTCAAAATACGGAAGTTTACTAAAAGCCGAAGAACTCAAGTCTTATTTATGATGAAATTTCAAGACGAGTTTAAAGAAATCCCGAGACAAAGTCGTTAAAGTCTAAGAACTTAAAAGACGAGGACTTAATGATAATTAAAGAAAGAAGAAAGAGGGGAGGAAGCTTCCTTTCACTAATCCTCCTCCTCCCCTATAAATAGATCATTAGTGTTAATTTCATTGTTGTTGGCTAGTTTGACAAACTATGCTCTTCCATCTTTAATTTTTGCACCTTAATTACTTGCACCTTTAATTACCTTGTCATGTACCTTTAATTCCTTTAATTCCAAGTAAGTTACTTTTATGTTTATTGAATCTTTATCTTTATTGTTAATCTCTCATCTTCCTTTCTTGTGATTGATTTAATCTTATGTTTATGTTTATGTTCTTGAAGTTTTTATTGAATTGATTAAGTGGGTTTTGATCATTTTGATTATTATTGTTAGTGTTATTGATTTGTTTTGATTAGTATTTGTTAGTTGATCATTAGTGGTTGTTTTGGTTTAATCTTTTGTTTTGATTTAATTAGTTTTGGTTAAATTCGTGTTCTTTTTCATTCCTTGTTCTTCGTTACTGTTACTTTGCCCAGATTCCGGATCAGTTCATTTTATTCCGAACCAACCTTTTCTTTCTTTTATTCCGAATGAAGGGATTTTAAGCAATATTTCGGATCAGTGGGATTATTTCGGATCAAGGAAATGTTCCGAATGAGCTTATCTTTTTAATTATTCCGAACCAAGTCCTTTTTATCTATTTTATTCCGAATCAGTGTATCCATTCGGAATACTTAATATTCTGGATAAATCATTTGTTCCGAATCAGTGTTTTAGTATAACATTCCGGATGAAGCCTTACATTCCGGATGAACGTTTTATTCCGAGTGAGTATTTATTCCGGATGAGCAACGCATTCCGAATGAATGTTTATTCCTGATGAACCTTTATTCCGGATGAAATATTATTCCGGATGAAGGGAAATATTCCGGATAAACAGATATTCCGAATGAGCTGTTATTCCGGATGAAAGAACTTATTCCGGATGAATCATTTTATTCCGGATGAAGGGTGTATTCCGGATGAGCAGTTCTTCTCATTTTTGTAATTCCAGTTTTAGTTTATTTTAAGTTTATGTTTTTAAGTTTTAAACTTTATTTTTCCAGCCTCTTTACTTAGTCGCACTTTTAATTTACTTGCCTTTAGTTTGAGTTTAAGTTTGTCTTATTTTATTTTTCAGTCTTTAATTAATTTCGTCTTGTAGCTTTATTTTTTATTTGTTGTTTTGCTTTGCTTTTCGTTTTATTATTTGCATTGCTCCTTTATTATTTGTCTTGGTTTATTTTTATTTCGCTTCGCATTTACCTTTTCAAGTAGAATAGATATCCAACTTCATTTTTCGTTACCAAGAACGACTGAGTCACACTTTGAACCGTAAATCAATTCGAGAAGATACCGAGAAACGAACTTTCAACCTAGTAAAATCCAGTTATCACTCCATGTCGGAGTTGAATAAAAGATGGAGGTAAACCTATGATAATAAGGCCCATCCGTTAGGGGGCGTATAAAAGTCTTGGTAATAAGTCTCATGTTCAAAACCGTTATAAAACCGTGTTTATCGATCCTTCTTGTTGACTTAATTTTTTGACATCGTTGTCTATTAGGGGGGTTATTAATTTGATGGTCTTGGTTACACTGTTATGACTCAATTTTTGGACCTTAATCTCTGTCATCGCATAAGTAAAAAATGTATCCTCGTGAACATTCAAGATAAAAATAAAATATAAGAGATACCACTTAGGATAATGGGAGTCTAAGTACGTGATTAGGGCATATGAGTAGTGTTAGCCTTACTAACTTATAATGACGATGATCTCGTTACACGCTTGGCATGGAATTGGGTGAAAATCGAGGACGATGAAATTATTTCTATCGAAGCATTCACGTGTTCTTGTTCTATGAACCTAAACGTCCCATTTTGCGATGAAAATCATACATTATGTCTAAAACACAAGTAGTAGCAAGTAGTAGTAGTGTAGTTTATGATTCAATAAAGGTCCATAAAATGAATTTTGGAGGTGCTACGATACTTTATTCTAGCATTGCCTGAGGGCATGACAATGGTTTAGTATGGGGAGTGATGAGACTGATTTTATACATAGTCTCATCGTCCAAAACGGGCTTAAAATGGTTAAATTATCATAAAAGTGCCATATATATGCTTGTGTTTTCTCAATGTGTATTTTAGGTACGGATATCGAGAAAATGACAAAAGATCACAAGAATCAATCAAAAACGAACACGGGAAACGAAGCCGCATAATGAACCGGGCCCTAGAGTTGATTTTTCAAGAAAAAGTCCTTAAAGATTTGAAGATTTACAAGAGTGATCATTCATCATTGAATAATTGACACTTAATACCCTTGTATATTCATAATTACAAGTTTGGTCGCTTAAGTTTGTCAAAATTACAAAAGAGCCCCTCAACTTTGAAGAATTGACAAGTTTGGTCCTCATAAAATGAAGACTTGTCAATATTAGTCCTCATCAAAGTCAAACATACCATGGAGACCTTCAAAGTTCAAAAATGTGCAAGATCAGTCCTTCAAATATCAAAAAATACAAAACAAGTCCTTATAAATCCTTGTGGAAAAGTTTTATGGCCAAAATAGAAGTTTGGAAATTTTATTTACAAAGGAAACCAAGTTTCGGGCTAAAAAGAAGGAAATGAAGATAATGTGCAAGATTGGGGACCAAAGCTGCCAAGACAGTCATACTTACCTTAACCACTCACACACTTCCACCTCACCCACCAAATCCCCACAACCAATCAAAACACACCCTTCCTCCACATCACTATCTACTAACTGAGTAATAGTTATTAATCACGTTTAAACAAAATTTGGCGCCTAACACTTTCTAAAACCCAAACAAAGATCAAATGGCAGTGTTCTTAGTTCATAAACACAAATTAAGTAATTTTGGTTAAGCAAAAATTAAGCCTTCATACCTTCCAAAATTATGATTAAGGCATCCCTAATCATATTTTCATCCTTAAACCACACCCCACACCTTTGGTCCCCTCCCACGTGTCACCTTGTGGGGCGTCTTCCACCTCCAAACAAATTTCACTTTAGCATCAACGGTTTGGAGAGTTTATGCTTGGTCCCTAATTCAAAACCAACGCACAAGATCATCTTTTGACAACCGTGCATCCACAAAACGCCAAGGAATTGTCACATGAACCAAAACAGCAAAAATCATCAAGGGCATACTTGGAAGTTTACAAGCTAGGGTTTTTAGTTTTCCTTTATGTTTCAAGAAGGGCACTAGTAGTATTTAAGGAGTCCTCAAGTTGTGAGAGACCCTGGTTCCCAGTTTTTCATTTGTCAAACCTTGTAAAGCCCTTTTCTTAATTTATGAAAGTGTGGAATTGTGTTATGATTTAAAACTGAGTTCCGTTATCTTGTTATTGTGTTGAGTAGTTGATTGTCACGTTTTTGTACTTAATCAAAACCTTGAACAAGTCCAAAAGCTACTATAAGCCTGTGAGTCCCTTTGTTCTTGCCGTGGTCAAGAATTTGGCTTGTTCTTGGAGAGGATTGTTCATTGAGGTGTTTCCTTAAGTGACATAAGTCACATTTCAACTAGCTTAAGCAATATTGGAAGTTGGTTATATGTTTTTATAACAAAAATCTGTCTAAGTTGTTTGCTAAGGACTTTTGGTTCAATAGCTTGTAGTTTGAACTTAATGGTGATCATAACCTCCTAATCTTGGTTGATTAAGGGATAGTGAGGCCTTAAGGAAAGGTACAAGGCTTGTGAGAGCCTAAGTTTTACAAAGGCTTAGTCTTTTGTCACCTTATTTAACCTTATTTGTACTAACCTAGGTTCAAGCCTTTGGCTGAGCTTGTTTCTTGTTCTTAGTAGTGGAAAGCTGGTGCTTGTTAAGCTAGCACCTCAGCTCTTTAATTCCAAAGTGTGGATGTAGAGGTTTAAATTCTCAATCTTCATTTTTCTGATTAAGTGATGTATGCTATGTGATTTTGTGTTCTAAGCCTGAAAGTTGTAAACTTTGTGCTTGAATCTGTCACTAGGGTCTATATAAACTTGAATAAGTCATAATATTGTATGCTTAAAGGTTAAAATCAAAAAATGCTTTGAAATCAGTTGTTGAAAGGGTTGTTTGGTTTTGCTTGTTGTTAGGATTTAAGGCCTTGGGCCTTTGTTACTTATGCTCTTGCTTCTTTCTTAGGTAATTTTAAGTGCTAAAAGGTGTATGCTAAGTCTTGAAAACTGATAAACAACATTTTGCTTGTTAACCACTTTTTCACTTGAAAATAGGTCAAACACATCAGATAGCCTTATTTGTTTGTTTGCTTGATTCAAAGGCTGAAACTTGGTCTGCTTATAGTTTTTGTTGATGTTCATCTCTGCATAACCTTGATTTTCATTTTGGTGGCTTATTGAAAAAGTTCTAGCTTATTGAATCTCATACTTTTGGTCAAGTATATCAGTGAATGCATGTTATGTGATTTTGATGTTTTTGGACTGAATTGTGTTGGTTATTGCTTGTAACTTGTTTAGTGTTGCCTATTTGTTCTGTATGAAGTGATTTCAGCCTATCTCATCAGCCCATAAGCTCACTGGCTTATTGGCCTGTTTTGTACCAAAAACAAAGTCATTTGGCTAACTGGCCTTCTGATTTCAAAGGATTAAACCTTGAATTCTTCACAAAAAGTGCTCAAAACCAGCTCATAGACAAGCCCTGTTAATTTGAAAACATTTGGGATACTTTGACTTTGGTCAAATTAGGTTAATTTTGCTTATTTTTCAGTTTAACTTATTGGTGTGTGCAACAACTTATATTTTGTGATAGGTCTTATTTTTCTCAGCTTATTATTGATACTAGAAGTTTGCAGCTCATTTGGTTAAGCTTTTACTAGAAAACTAGCTTATTTTGCTTTTTCAAAGTGCTTATTTGCTTCTACAGCTTATTTGACTTGGCTTTTTGTAAATTTTATCATTGATTATTCTTAGTTAAGTGATTTAAAACAATTTGCAAAAAGAATCAGCTCTTGAATCAGCCTAGAACTAAAAAACGACTATTTTGTCGTTTTGTGTAGAGAGCTTTTGCTTATTTCAAGCTTATTTATTAAGCTTTTTCAAAGTTTTTTTTACAAACTGCTTTATAATCTCATTAGAAGGATGTGTGTGTCAAATTTCAGCTTATGGCATTATCTTATGGCTTAATGGGCCAAAAAGCCCATTAAGAATAAGCTGAATTTCATTAAGTTGTGATAAGCACTGATTCAGCTTTTGGGCCTTTGGAGTTTTGTGTTTAAAATCAAATTTTAAGCTAGACTGGAAGTTTTGGGCTTATTTGGACAACAATTTTCTTATTGGGCCTAAACAAGCCCATTAAGTAATCTGTTTGGACTTTTGGCCCATTTGGAGGCCCATTAGGGGGAATTGGTCCTTTCACTTTTATTTTCTGTTTATTTAGGTTAAATTAAACTAATTTGCAAGTTTTTATAAATTTTTATAATTTTTGAATTTTTTATTATTATTTTATTATTAAAAACTGTTTTTAGATTAAATTAATATTTTTGAAACTTTTTCATTTTTCTTAGGTCAAATACACTAAGTTAGGATTTTTAAAACTTTTAAATTAATTTTCTCATCATTTAATTATTTTTTAGGATTATTTTAATATTTTAATAGTTTTTAATCATTTTTAAATAATTTTAATTATTTTTAAATTTTTCAAAAATAGTTTTTAGTTTAATTAAGATGTTTTAGAGGTTTACAAAGTGAAAAATCTTACTTTGGGCTTTTTATTAATTAAATTGATTTTTAGGGCTTTAATTAGCATTAAAAATATTATTTATAAAAGGTTTGAGAAATTTTTGATGTTTTGTAAACTCTAATTGCATTTTTTAGGATTTATTGTGATTTTCTAGGATTTTTAGGATAATTTTTAAATTTCATCACGTTTTACGGTTTTTCGTTTACATCTTTCGTCGTAGTTTAATTTTAATCGTAACCATCATCCTTTTTTTTTTCTCTCTTAATATTAATCACAAACATTTGATCAAGTCTTAACATACAACACACTAGCCTCCTTGAGAACGATCCCACACAAAGGGTCATAAGTGCTTACGTTTTCCTGAACGTTCACTTAGTTATTACCGCTTTTGCCTCGTTTTCCTAAACGAGTATAAAATTACAATTATCAGTGACCTTTTGTGCAGCCTTTTGTTTTATAATTTTATCTTCATGTAGAGTGCAATCTTTGATAAAATGATTTAGACTACCACAAGCATAACATCCTTTTCTTCTCAAAGAAGACCCAAAAGGTTGTTTTGACTTAATTTTCTCAAAACCTATCCCACCCCTCTTGGTATTATTTTGTTTTGCATTATTATCCAATGCCTTGCTAGGAGTTTTTACCTGCTTGGGAGTAGAAATAGTTTTAGACACTTGTCCTTCAGACACAAAATTGCTCATTAAAGGTGGATAAATAATGTTTTTGGTCACAACAGATTTATCTTGGGTCAAAGTACTAGAATTTAAATCATTTCACTTAACAGCTTTTGACTCATCTAACTCTATACTTGTATCATTACTATGGGGCATGAAGATTCCTGATAATGGTGGAGGAACTGCCTTCATTCCTTCAGCATATCTATCATTTTTAGGAGTATCATCTGACTCACTAGAACTATTAAAAATCCGTTTTGATAAGTCCTTGTCAGTTAAAATTATCCCAGGTTGGTCCTCAATATATCCTAGGTCTGATGTATCATAATACCCCATTTGTGAATTAATCAGCTTACCCAATCCTTTAGAGGATCTTTGCCAATGATTAATCACTTCCCTTCCATTATAAAGACTGGCTTTTAAAGCTTCATTTTCTGCTGTTACTTTTAAAAGTTGTTTTTCAAAAGCTTTAATTTCCACATCTCTTTCTCTCATTTGAAGAGTCAAAATTCTAATTTTCTCTTCATAGTTTTGTTGACCCTTTTTATACAAAACTATATTTTCCTCTAACTTAGCAACACCCTGTTTAAAAGCATTTGTTTCTACAGTACATGTGTTGACCTTTTGATACTGTTCATCTAGTTCTACTTTTAGACTATTAAATTTAAGCACACAATCTTTAGAACAAGGATGTACCTCAGTAACTTCATGAGAGAGAGCCATCAAACCAAGCTCTTCTTCTTCCTCATCTTCAGCCCAGTTCACCACTCCAACTACAGTTACCAATGCTTTGGTTCCTTTGGGACTCCTGCTGTCTCCTTTTGGAAAGCTTTCAGATATTCTTGGACTGGTTCTATAGCTATTCTTGGACTTTTGACTGCTTCTATCAGCCTTATCTTTAGTGCAATCCCTTGCAAAATGTCCATTCCTTCCACAAATATAGCATTCAACTTTAGACTTGTCATATCCTAATGTTTCATTAGGATCAACAGTCATCTTCCTTCCAGTCTTCTAAAGGAACCTATTAGATCTCATAAAGATCATAGCAGCTTGCCATTTGAGGTCCATCTCCTGAACATCAGTCACTGAGAGTCAACCTTGGTCTGTTGTCTTGTCCAACAAAGAATGAGAAGGCATCATTGTCACTAAACAATGGTGAAGTTCTTCCTTATGGATTTTGAGATACAATTGGACTGCCTTCAGTACCTTGAGAGTAAGTACTGCTTGTAAGTCCTCCAGCGGTATTTTGGAAAAAAGTACCACTACTTGATCCACTAGCGGTATTTTGGAAGTAAGTACCGCCATTACCTTCTGACACAAAAGCCAAGTTAGACTTTGTTGTTGCTGCTGCTTTGGTCACCTCAACGCCTTTAACATCCATCTTATAAGCTCTAAGATTGTTGTAGAGATGATCAAAAGGAATTATATCCAGATCATCCCTTGTGATGAAGTACATAGCCATTGCTTTCCATTCTTGTGTAACACTCCTTAATAATTTTAGATTAGCTTCTTCATTAGGAATTATTAGTCCATAAACTGCCAATTAAATGAGCAGCTTGCTGAACCTTCCATAGCTACCATGGATTCATTCAATACTAGAAATTGAGAAGTTATCAAAATCTTGTTTCAAAACAATCTTCTTCATCTTCTTAGATTTGTCATTGTCTCCAAATCTAAGTTTGATGACATCCCACATAGCCTTTGCATCCTTGTAGTGATGAAAGCTAGGTAAGATTTCTTCTGAAAGTGCCATAGCCAAAGCAGTTCTGGCCTTTCTTTCTCTGATCTCTGCTTGTACCTCCTCAGCAGTCACAGCAGGTAAAGCATAGCATGTACCATTAGGTAACCAGTGCAACTTCTTAGGTGTATTTCCATTCTTGATAACCTGCCACAGAGTATGATCTGTGTGATTCAAGTAATGTTCCATCTACATAGCCCACGTCTCATAGTTATCACCTTTGAGAACTGGGAGTTTGACAGCAGAGAGAGTATGGGAAGGTGTTGTAGTTGTAGAAGTAACTACAACATCTATAGCTTGAACACCTTGTGGTGGTGCAGGATGCACAACTTGAGGCTGTCCTTGTGGTATTGGATCAGGATCTAGAATGTCTTCCAAGTGAGGGTCATCACCAAGTTGAGACATTGAATTTTGATGTGAGTGGGGATTTTAGGGTTGTGTTCTTCTTATTCAGAGTTTCTCAACAAGCTCTGATACCACTTGTTGATCCCTTTGATTGGATTTATATTCTGTTAAGAATTAGTATAGTAGTTTGTAATCAAAGTAAAAAACTTTGAGAACTCTTACTAAACTAAATAAGTTATTCGGAATCTAACTTATAAAGCACAGAAGAACATAATTACTTTTAACTATTCGATTCTCTTATTAATCGACTTGAATGAGGTCCATGAATGTCATCGTAACTATGTTCCTTTTATAGAGTAAGGAACCCTAGAAACCTTATAATATTCTATAAAGATAAGTATATCACACACGATATATTATCAATATTCTAACTATTAAGTATATCACATAAGATATACTCTAACTATAACTATGACATATCTTTTACAAAGATATATTCGTCCTAATCAATATAGCAGCACTTGTACTTAACAATAACAATACTTGCTATGTACCGCGTTAACACTAACGGTACTTGCTAACACTAACATTACTTATACTTACACTAACAGTACTTGGTACTTTACAAATAATTCCCAACAGCGACACAGAGGGATATGGCTCAGTTAACTGCAATGGAATAACCTTCACAAGGGTTGCATATGTGAATGGTCTTAAGCACAATCTTATCAGCATCAGCCAATTGTGTGATGCTGACTAAAAGGTTTTGTTTACTCATAATCAAGGAACCATATTCAACAAAAACAATGACGTGGTGTTAATTTCACCAAGAATAAGAGATGTGTATGTCATCAATATGGCCTCTTGCTTAGAAGACAGTTCAAATTGTTTTCTTGCTAAAGCCTCTGAAAGTGTCAATAGGTTGTGGCACAAAAGACTCTCTCATCTCAACTTCAAGAACATCAACAAGATAGCCACACAAAACTTGGTTGCTGGTCTACCACTTGTGACTTTCACAAAAGACAAGACATGTTCAACTTGTGTTAAAGGAAAGAACCATAGGTCATCCTTTAAGACCAAGCAATATTTCTCTATTAACAAGTGCTTACATCTCCTTTACATGGATTTGTTTGGACATGTTAAACCACATACCATCAATCAAAACAAATATACCTTGGTTATTGTTGATGAATACTCAAGGTATACATGGGTTTTCTTCCTCAAAAGGAAAAGTGATGCAACTGATGCCATCGTGTCCTTCATCAGGCAGGTTGAAAACATGAATGAAGTTAGAGTAAAAGCTCTAAGAAGTGATAATGGGACTGAATTCAAGAATCAACAACTTGAAGATTTTTGAGATGAAAAGGGAATATCACAAAACTTTTCTTCAACTGGTACTCCTGAACAAAATGGAGTAGCTGAAAGAAGAAACAGAACAATGATTGAAGCAGCTAGAACCATGGTAAATGGTGCAGCTTTACCAAAGCAATTTTAGGGAGAAGGTGTCCGCACTGCCTGCTATACTCAAAATAGATCAATCATTGTTAAAAGACATGGAAAAACCTCTTATGAAGTTTTTAGAAAAAGAGCACCAGATGTTAGCTACTTCCATGTCTTTGGTTGCCCTGTGTTCATTTATAACTACAGGGATCAACTTGGAAAGTTTGACGAAAAAGCTGATGATGGTTTCTTCTTAGAATATTCTCCAATAGCCAAAGCATTTAAAGTATTCAACACAAGAAGACAAGAACTAGAAGAAACATTTCATGTCACATTCAATGAGGATGATGACGTGCTACAGAGAACAGGACAAAAGGTGATGAAATTGATTTCAACAAAAATAGGTCTTTCCCAACAGATGAGTTCTCTGAACCAAGACTTGTCTTTCATCATCATCCATACACATATACTCTTATTCCATATGTTCCTGCATTTGATCCGCTGTCAACTCACGACATTGATGTTCCTTCTACTCAATTACTAATTGAAGAAGAATATCAGCCTTCAACAAGCCCTTGTTCCACCTCAACTGAAGATGACTCACCTATAACTCATAATCAAGAGATTCTCTTGTTGGTTGTGAATCATCACCTCTTGAAATAGCTGATGTTGACACAAACACAAAAGTTGTTTTTGAAGAAAGTCCTCCTACTCAACAGAATGAAGCTCAAGTTGTACTCTCATCCTCCATACCTGTCCCTGTCTATGATTCCCCAGCTCCTCAAAGCAAATGGTCAAGAGATCAGCACATTCTTCTTGTCAACATTATTGGTGAACCAAATGCTAAGGTCATAACTAGACAGAGAATTCATGACTCAGAATCAGCCTCAGCCAATGAATGTCTGTTTGCTGAATTTCTATCACAAATTGAACCAAAGCGTGTAGCTGAAGCCCTGGTTGAAGAAGGTTGGGTAGCTGCAATGCAAGAAGAAATCAATCAATTTAAAAGGAACAAGGTATGAACTCTAATGCCAGCTCCACCTAGTAAGAATATCACAGGAACTAGATGGATTTATTGAAACAAGATGGATGAGATTGGAAACATCATAAGTAACAAGGCAAGGTTAGTTGCAAAGGGGAATACACATACTGAAGGGATTGACTTTGATGAAACATTTGCACCGGTAGCAAGACTTGAAGCTATTAGAATCTTCTTTGCTTACGCTGCATATATGAACTTCACTGTGTATCAAATGGATGTTAAAAGTGCCTTCCTCAATGGATATTTGGCTGAGGAAATGTATGTTACCAAGCCTGAAGGATTCGAGAACAACCAGTTTCCTAATCATGTGTACAGGCTACACAAAGCCATGTATGAGCTGAAACAAGCTCCAAGGGCATGGTATGAAACGCTGTCTACTTTTTTAACACATAATAAATTTGTCAGGGGTTCCATTGATAAAACACTTTTTACCTTCAAGGATAAAATTGATTTCATCATTGTATAGATTTATGTGGATGATATCATCTTTGGGTCAACAAATGTTAATCTTAGTAAACGTTTTGCTAAATTAATGACCAAGAAATATGAGATGAGTATGATGGGTGAATTAACTTACTTTTTGGGTTTTCAAATTAAACAATGTCCTAAAGGAATTTCTATTTGTCAAGAAAAGTATGTTGAAGATTTACTTAAAAAATATGATTTGGCTGATTGTGCATCAGTGAAACGCCCCATGCTTCCATCTAATAACTTGGGACCTGATGAGTCAGGAGTCTTTGTTAATGAGACTATGTATAGAGGCATGATTGGGTCACTCATGTATCTCATAGCCAGTTGCCCTAATATCCAATTCTCCACATGTCTCTGTGCAAGGAACCAAGCTAACCCAAAGGAATCCCATCTAGTGGCTGTTAAGAAAATTTTCAGGTACCTCAAAGGAATAACCTCTCTAGGTCTGTGGTATCCCAAAGAATCAGGCTTTGATCTCAAGGCCTACTCAGATTCAGACTACGCTGGATGCTGCATTGACAGGAAAAGTACCTCATGGAGTTGTCAAATCCTAGGAGGAAAGTTGGTAGGATGGAGTGCAAAGAAGCAAAACTCTGTGGCAATGTCATCATCTGAAGCTGAATATGTTACAACTGCCAGTTGCTGTGCACAAGTACTTTGAATGAAGAGTCAATTATCTGACTATGAGATTCTATATGACAAAGTACCAATCTTCTGTGACAATAATAGTGCCATTGCTATCTCAAACAACCCCGTGCTTCACTCTCGAACCAAACACATAGATATCATGTATCACTTTATCAGGGATCATATAATGAAGGGAGATATTGAGCTGAATTTTGTTCCCACTGAGCTGCAACTAGCTGATATTTTTACCAAGCCTTTAGCTGAACCTTCGTTCAACAAGCTAGTTGCTGAGCTGGGTATGCTTAACATCTCAAAGCCTGTGGCTGATATTTAATGTGAGTTAATAAAGTCTGATTAGATATTAAATGTTTTTCCACATGAAACTAGGTAGTTATTTTCCAATTAAATGCTAAAAACATTCTCAATATTTAATTCGTACTTTTTTTGATAAACGAGGTGACAAACAGTTTTGAAAGGTCAAGGGACCCACTTGTGTACAGTCCTTTTCCCACTACGCATTTAATGCTGTTAAATAACTGTTTTCAAAATTTGAACATATATATTCTCTCAAAGTTTTTCACCTAACACTTTCATCATTATTCACAATTGTATCTCTCTCTCTAAACCTCTCTCTAAAACCCTCTCAACATCTTCGTCTTCTCAACCCTTGCATCAATGGCGTTTCTTGTACCAAAGGCATCAAACGTATCATTCGAGATCAACGAAAGCATCTTGGCTTCTAACAACTCAATAGGATGGCTCAAATCTCCTAGACTCATACCTAGATCTGGTGAACTTTATGAAGAACTGCGACGTTGGTGAAGCATTCACTAGATCTCCATCCGTCTTCTACCAAGAATACCTTAGGGAATTCTGGTATTCTACTGAAGTACTTGATGATAACACCATTTCCTTCAACCTTTCTTGCAATGAACACCCATTTTCCTTCTCTGTTGATGATATCTCTTCCTTGGCTGGGCTTCGACATGGAGACGAATGCTTAAAGACTGTCGACAAAAAGGCTGTTAAAGATGCCCTTGCCACACTTTACCCCGTCTCTAACACTCACCTAGCCCTTACACCAGCTGAAGTTGTTCTTAAATCTCTATTGAAGATCAAGTTCTTTCCTTCTATGTGGAAGGTGCTGTTCATACATATTGTCAAGTCCTTGGGAGGAATGTAGGGTTCTCAAGATCAGATGTCATTTAATCATCAGACCATTGCATATGGGCTGATCTGGGGTACATATGTAGATGTAGGAAGTTTTCTTTTCTCCAACCTTATGGAAAAGCTGAAGGGAACCAATCAATCAAGGGAGAAGAATATATGCTATGTTTGCTTTCTTTCTCTTATCTTCGAAAGTCTCCTTGGTGATCTCTATAACAACCCTGAACTCTCAGCCATGAAGCCATACCATATCACAGGGGCTATCTACAAAGTGATTGGACCAAATTATGTGCCTGCGACTGCCCACATGAAGAATGTTGCTACAAAACAACCATCCGTTGTTCAGTCTTTGATCCCTTCCTCTGAGAAGGTGATTACAGCTAGTGTGTCTGGTAAGTCTGCGTCTTTGACCTTTGGGCAACAAACTACGATGTCCAAAGCAACAACTGGCCTACAGTCTAAGAAGAAGTCAAACCTCACTTCTTCCAAAACCCAAACTGTCATTAAGGCCAAGGTAAAGAAATTGGTAACCATCCCAACTCCCTCTATTCCAAGGACGTTTGTGGACACAGAGACTTCAACTAAACAACAAGAGTCTAATGTCTCTAATTTAGCAGAGACAACATGAAACCAGCCTAACTCCGCTGATATCTTATAGGTAATCAGTTTATCATTTTTAGAGGTACACAAGCAGGCACTTTCAAATGTATGTAGGTGAGAGTAGTGAAGTTAGGGTTATCCTCGACCCATAGGAGTCTATGTATGCACTTAGAAATCTTTTAAGACTTCTGTACACCCTGTCATTGCACCAGGGAGTGATTCATTTGTGTTTATAAAGCACCCCGATGACCCTGCACCCTCTAGACAGTATACAAGCAAACAACAACCTGTATACATATATGTCTCGACCTAGAGTAGCTGTACTTCACACAGCCTCTAGGTTCCTTCAAAAAAAGAATCCCAAAAGTTTAACTTTTAGGGGGAGCTAAATAATCATCCTCAGCTTTCCAAGGGATAGCGTAAAATGACGATCTTAAACTACATCTTTTTCACAAATAAAAGAATCCTAAAGGATTTATCCTTTCAGGGGGAGCTGAATCATCACCCTCAGCTTTCCTAGGGGCAGCGTAACAGGCGATTTTAACCCACATATGTTTCACAGATAAAAGAGACCCAAAGGATTTATCCTTTTGGGGGGCTGAATAATCACACTCAGCTTTCCTAGGGGCAGCGAATGGCGACCATTAACCTCATTATTTTCACACTTAAAACAATCCCAAGGATTTATCCTTTGGAGCGGCTGAATAATCATCCTCAACCTCTCTGGGACAGCGTACTGGCGGCCATTCCCCTTATCTATTTCCCTGTTACTAACTCACACAAATTGTAGGCTAATGTTGAACAGCCAACTGTAGACTCTCATGCTATAGCAGAAGGAGCTGATAATGTTATTTAGGAACCACCAAAATAAGATGAGCTTATGCTTGATGTTGAAGAGGATGTCTTAGCTCTCATAGAAAGCTTCTCTAAACTTGAATCAATGCCTGATGATGAGATTCTCCATGATGGTATGATTGAAGAAGAGGATGAAGAGGACGATGAACAACCTCCTCTGTCACCTCCCAAGAACACAGCTGAGTCTACACTAGCTGATACCACCACTCCACCTCCCAAGAAAGCTGCTGTGACACCTAATTCTGCTGTCTCTGTCACTACTGAACTTCCAAAGGTTGAGTATGATCCCATAGCTGAATTTTTATTGTTTGATCATCCACAATAACTCAACTTTGACATCTTACCAAGGGAGGATGACTATGCACAACAAAGCTTGAATATTCATAACTTACAGCCTTACCATCACCCCTTTGATATTGAACGTCTGTCACGCAAGTTGGATCGTGTTGGTTCTGAGATGAATTCATTTACATCAAATTTCCAAAAGATCATTACACTGCGGTTAAGGATGCTATCACAGAGCCTATCAAAGTTGGCACACGTAAGGGAGTTTCTCAAGGACTTAGCCATCTATCAACTAGAATCAAAGATTCTATTACCACAGAGGTCCCTGATATGCTATCAGCCCATGAGTTGGTCATGCACAAGGAGTTTGAAGCTGTGTACAGACGACAAAAACATCACACAAACTTCTTGGCTAAACATGTTGATAGGTCTGTCAACAGAAACTACAACAGCCTCCTCCGAATTGCCAAAGGCTCAAGAAACATACAAAGAAAAATGGTTTCATCTGTTGAGCAAGTTGCTAAGTATATTCAATCACGTTCAGCTAAACTTCTAGAGCGATAGGCTAAACGTGAGGGGGAGAAGGTTACTTTACTTAAACTTGAACCCATCAATGCCAACACAAGTTCAGTTGATAACATCATCTCTACACCCATCCCTCTCCAAGTCATCACACCTGTTGTTATACCTGATGATGATGCAACTAAGGGGGAGCAACAACCCAATAAGGAGCTGATACATCAAAATCCCTGTCTCTGGTTAACATCGATGAGACTATGGACAATGATGAACCAGCTGCTAAGAAACTCAAGTTTGATGTTAGCTCCCTTCCAAAGGCTGTACAAACTCAAGCTTAGATGGCATTCCTCAAAAATGATGAAGAGCTTAAGAAAGCAAATGAATCAGACGCCAAACTAAAGAAAATAGCTGCGATGCTAGAGGCAGGAGGATCTACAATAGAAATATCTCAATTCTCAACTTTCAAAGTCGTTGACGAGAAACCTCTATCAGTTGAGGAAATTGAAAAATAGGCACTTGAATTCAACATGTTGAATGAAATCAAGAAGGCCAAAGAGCTAAATGAAGCAAAGCTGAGAAGAATGTCTCCCCAACAGAGAGAGGAGCAAAGAAAACTCTTGAGACAAATGGAGTTAAAACACAAAGAGGCCCTGAAGAAAGTTAAAGCTGACTATGATGCCTGCATAAACTCAAGATATGCACCAGGAAAAATCACCAAGTTCAAATACACCATTAAGAAGTCAACTCACAGTCCACAGATGGTCATATAGAGAGACAATCAAGTGGCTAACATGGACATATTTAAGGACTTCAAACTTAAGATACTTGGTTTGTCTGAATGGTTTGAACTAGAAGCATTAGCTGAGAAGAAGTCTGGACATGCAAATTTCTTACTTCTAAAGACTCTGAAAGCTAAGTTTAACTGGGTGAATGAAACAGCCGCCAAACTCAAAATTGATCCTCCCCCACAGCTGTTTGAACAAGAACCTACAAAGGATGAAAAAAAAAGAAAGAGGCTGAACCAGTTCATGAAAGAAACCTTTGTAACAACAGACGTCCAAGTTGATGGAATGTTCAGGGGTCTAATTCTACCAAATGGGATTGTAGGAACTATTGATGGACAAACCTACACTGAGCCTGAAAAAGGTATGGCATTCATGAACAGGGGATGTCAGTATGCATTTCAAAGAGAAAGTGAGCTAGGGCTAGCTTCTACCATTCAACTTCTAGTCTGCAAAAAGGTGATAAAAATCAACTCTAAGTATTCCAAAGTGTTTGCCGAAGCTTTGCAAGCTGAATTAAATACCAGAACAGACATTGCTAAAGCTGAAGAGAAAATAAAGAATGATGATTACAGATGAATTCACAGCTGAATTTTACTTCCATAATTTTGTTGCACTTATGCTTTGTACTTGTAATATTTTCTAAGTCTTAAATTATGAAGTTTGTTTGTTAGATCTGTTATGAGTAAGAAGAAGCTTTTATCTCACTTATTGTAACTTATTTAGATCTAGCTATATTTATGTTTAAATAGAGGGAGATTGTTGGGAATCTAAGTTTGTTAGATTTCCCTTAGTCATAGATTTAAACGTAAATTAAGCTGTTTGATATTAACTTGCCTGTGTCAAGGTAACATGCAAGTCCCATAAGACTCACATTGATCTTAGTCGCTGTGAGTAGCCACAGAGGAGTCCATGTCACAGACATTGTCAAGGAAGTCGAAAATTACTTTAAGACATACTCATTGGTTGTGATGGATAATAGCCAAGATGTATTAGGGACTCTTAGTGGTTGAGTGTTAACAGGGGTGGCAATACCCTGTTAACACTCAGTACATTTTGGACGTACCTAAGTGTTTAGGTAGGAAGTAATAAAACCTAAAGTACGAGGTATGAAGAAAAGGGAAATTGTGTCGGCTTTGTTTCCCTAAAGCGTTATGACAGACTACCAAGAATAGAAGAGCATCTTGTGACAGATGTCTGACATTGTCTGTTTTGTGTAGTCGCCATCAACCAGCTATCAAAGTCAACCTTGTACCACTATAAATAGGATATGTAGCCTAGAGTTAATGTCGTTCACTTTGTTAGATTTCACACATTAACTCCTTAGAACTTATTAAATAAATAGTTGTGCCTATATTCATAAGTTAGCTTTTACTTGTCCAAAGTGTACACAACATATTGTCATCAAACTGTGTGATCCATAACACTTGTAATACTTGTTATACAATAATAAAGTCTTAAGTTGAAAAGTATTTACTTGTGTTATTTATCTTTCTTAATCGTTTCAAGCTAGGATTAGGGACTTACACTTTTAACTTATTAATTAATTAGTGTTAAGTATACACTTTTATCAAACTAAGATTATACAATACATATAGCCATATTATATTGTATAACTTAATAAAAGGTGATCTCGATGTCTAAGTGTGTGACCCCTTAGGACCACGTACTCCCGACCGTATAAAATACTATCTATGGCTTACGCACATCCCAACAACTCCCACTTGCGGAAGTCTCCATCATAGTGTATTTTAATACTAACATTGATGGATAGTCTAACAACACCATCAATGCTCCCAAAAGTACACGAGTTTGGTTTTTGGAAGACAAGCTCAACCTTATGGTATACATTACTACATCCCTATTTTTTCTGATATGGTTAACCATGAATATGGATCAAAATTCATTTCATGTATTAACGATTCGGTTTCTCGAATTTGTAATTGATCAAGATTACCAAATGTAATAAGAAACTTCTTAGCTACACTTTAGGTGCAGCCACACAAACATCCGATCAACCCTACGGGGGGCCCAATATGTATCATACTCCATTCATGGAGGAACAAAATTCCATTTTGACTATAACTACCTTTTAAACATGTAATAAACACTTCTGAAAAGTTTTATAACGATCTATTTTACGAACACAACGTTTACTATAAATCAAGAAATGCAATCCATCTATGCAAAGATCCAATTGCATCTCAAGTCCAAGGATAACAATACTTAACCATTAGTGTAAACTCTTAATAACGAAGATCCATAAAGTAGACTTACACGTTAGGGTAATCCAATAATTCAACCACATTGAATAACCTATGAGTTAGGAAGAATCATCTTTATGTATTTCCTAAAAATACAACCAACCCTCATATTTTTCTTAATTCATCAATACTCCCATATTGATGATTGCCAACGGATATTTAGAATGTATATAATACATATAAATATGCAGATACTTGATGAGATGACATTTATACATGATCTCATCATTCTTTTCGGGCTTTAAATGCATAAAATGTCATAAATATATAATATATTATGCTTGTTTTTTTAATTGTGTATTGTAGGTATGGATATCATGAAAAAGACAAAAGATCACAAGAAACAAGGAAAAACGAACACGAGAAACGAAGCCGCACAATGAACCGGGCCCTAGTTGTGATTTTCCATAGAAAAGACCTTGAAGTATTGAAGATATTCAAGAATGATCCCTAATCAATGAAGAAATGACACTTAATACCCTTGTATATTAATAATTACAAGTTTGGTCCCTTAAGTTTGTCAAAATTAAAAAAGGTCCCTCAACTTTGAAGAATTGGCAAGTTTAGTTCCTCATAAATGAAGATTTGTCAACAATGGTCCTCCATAATGTCAAACATACAAAGAAGACCTCCAAAGTTCAAGAATATACAAGATCAACCCTTGAATATCAAGAAATGTTCAAAACAAGTCATTGTAATCCTTGTTAGAAAGTTTTGTGGCCAAAGTATGAATTATGAAACTTAATTAACAAAGGAAATACGGTTTCATGGCTGAATAGACTTTGTTTACAACTTTTTCCAAAAGACAAGGACTTAAGTTGCCATATGAAACTTTCAAATCCATAAACACGCGCCAAACACAAACACACCACCTTTTTTGGATCAAAAGTTACCACTATTCACCTATCATCCCCAGATTTTACCTCACTTAAACCAAGGGGTAAAATCCAATTACCTACACCCATGTGTGATTCAACCTCACACGAACCCATCCCACGCCTCACATCAACCATCCCATCAACATGGACCCACTCCCAATTCCCTTTCAACCAATCAGAGAACAACTTAACCTCCAAGTCATCCAACGTGGCAAGATCAACGCTTTAAGCTTCATACTTGGTCCCAAAGGCAAAAAAAACGAACAAGATCATTTTGGACAACTCATCACTAAAAAACTTTCAATGGCAATTCTAGAAATGGTTAGCTAGGGTTTATGCATTCTAGAACAGTCCATTAGCACTATTAAAGGGGACCTGAACCCGTGAGAGTCCCTTTGTTCCTTTTTCTTTGCAATCTACTTGTAATTCCTTTCATATCAATATAAGTTTGAGTATTTTGCATTTATGCAATTGTAATTCCTTTATATTGAATGATGTTGGTGTTAGTTGCTTAAATTTGTGTTCCACAATCATATTGAAGTTGTTTTTTTGGTTTATGTTTGATTCGTTTGATTTTGTTAAGGTTTCAAAGTTTTTCAAAAAGGTTTTTGAAAGCAATTTTGATCCAAGGATTCAAGGCTTTAACAGTTGAAGCCCTTGGATTCTAGGTGTTTAGATCCACTCACTGGCTACCTAAGACCTTTGTTCTTGAGTGGTTAGCTTGGATTTTCATTGGAAAAGTTTTTACAAGTGTTTGAAAGGTGGTTAATACCCTTGCTGTTTTGATATACCCCTGTTTTGTTTATTACTTGTACTAATCCCTAACCAGAAGCCTTAAGCTCTTCCAAGCTTGTTAACACCAAGCTTGTGAAGGGTTTTAAGCCTTTGGATAGGCTGTTTGCTCTATTGTGTTAAAGATCCATTGATAGAAGGTCTAGGTTCAGCTGTTGAACCATCAACAGACCTTCTCCTTTGATCAAGGACCTTGGTCACTCTCTAGTTGTTGAGAGTGGTCCAAGGAGCATTGCTGAGTCTTCCTAGGAAGTTGTAGAGGATAGGTGCACTCTCTCATCTCTTTTCTCTTTTATAAATTTTGATTGAAAATCTGCTATGTTATTTGCTAAGTGATTTTGAGTTCTTGTGTTTGAATTGTTAGTTTTATTGTTTACATCTGTTAGTTGTCATCTAGTAGACCTCTAGGATCCATAAAATCAGTAGGTTGTTTGTAAAAACAAAAAGTTTGTTTGGAAAAGGACTAAAACAAGTCTGTTTGGGATTTTGGGATCAAAAGGCCTTGTGGCCTTGTGCCCTTGGTTCTTAAGGTTTGTTTACTCTAAACAAGTGTTTTGAAGTAGTTTTGGTCATTGGTTAAGTTTCTCAAAGTTTGGAAAAGGATTTGCATGTTTTGGAAAAAATATGTCATAATTTGTAAAACCCGCATGCTTTTACCATGAATAGTACCCTTCAGATCGTACATACATGATTAGAACTTTCCTTTTATAGCACGTTACGTTTCACGTATAAGAATTTCAAGTATTACGTACGTGTTAGAACACGATAAGTATTTATTACGTATGAACACACGATAATTATTCCAATAATAATTATAATCACGAACATGCGATCATGAAATCATGAACGTAATTTAATCACGAGCTAATATTAATTACGTATATATATTTATCACGAACACAAATAAATATATTAAGTCACGATCGTAAGCTAATTAGAACACGTAAATCACGAACACGATAAAACACGAGAACACACTATAATATTTAGACTCGGAAAAAGGTACGGGTTACCCCAAGTGGGCCCCTACCCGCGGCTACACCAAAGAAAATGGGCCAAGCCCATGCAATTTTTCTAAACATGCAAAATATGG
The DNA here is from genome assembly GCA_025667525.1 of Glebionis coronaria. NCBI lineage: Eukaryota > Viridiplantae > Streptophyta > Magnoliopsida > Asterales > Asteraceae > Glebionis > Glebionis coronaria. Next base: position 130,914 of record JANFOE010000261.1, read on the forward strand.
AAAAGGTATTTTCATTTATCACAAAACAAGAAAATAACGAAAACCCTAAAATTCCCTTTTCTTCTTTCTCTCTTTGGCCGCCGGATTCAAGGACACCACAAGGATGTTTCGGGTTGATTTTGATCTTGGAAATTGTGCAAGGATTCGTGTGTGTTCATCCTCTTTTTTCACGTATTCGGTATATCTTTTAACCCTTTTCTTTTATGTTTTGATTTAACCAATCACATAAAATCATGATGTTTTTAAAAAACTAATTAAAAACAATTATTTAAACATGATAATGATCATGGGGTAAATCAAACAAGGGTTTTAGGGGTGTTTGTTCCTAGCCGACGCCTAACCGAGCCCCATGGGGGTCTCGGCTTGGCTTATTTCACACCACCGAGACCATATGGTCTCGGTATGGTGGTGGTTGTGCCACGGCAGCAGCAAAACCAAGGGGAAAACCAACGTGGTTCGGGTTTTGATGTTAGTTACGGGTCCGATTCATGGTTTTTAGTCACGGGTCCGGTTAATAAATTATTTTCAAGGTTTATGATTTTCACTAGTTATGTTTAGACTTAAATTAAATTAATAAAAACATGACATGATTAATTTAATGTACATGACTTAGGTTACAAATTTAATTACTAGTTCATGAATTTTAACCTAAGTATTTATATTTAATTAGACTTTATAATTAACTAATTATTTAAAACCATGACTATAATTAATTAATTAACATGACTTAGGTTATATTATTAATAGTTAATAATACATGTTTTAACCTAAGTATTTTACCTATATTTAATTAAAATCATGTTATATTTAATTAAATACTTTTAACCTATAGTTTATTTAATTTACATGTAATAATTAATAAACTATACTTTATAATCACATGACTTAGAATAATAATCAGAAAACACTTAAGCTTATATAATTAGCTTATTTAACCAACTTATATCTATTTATGGAAACTTTCTATTTTTAGAAACTTATTTATTTAAGGCAGCTAATCTATTTATGGAAACTTTCTGTTTTTAGAAACTTATCTATTTTAAGCAGTAATTCTATTTTTGAAAACTTTCAATTTTTGGAAACTTTCTATTTTGGAAACTTTCTATTTTTGGAAACTTTCTATTTTTGGAAACTTTCTATTTTTGGTAACTTTCTATTTTTGGAAACATTCTTTTTTAGGAAACCTGTTATTTTTAGAAAGTTACTTATTATTACACAATAAGTATAATAATACATGAAATACAAGTAATACTTAATCAGAATAGACAGAATATAAGATAAACATAGTATAAAGCTTAAAACAGTAAAACATGACATGAACATATAAAACAAGCCAAGACATGATATAAAACCAGTTACGTATTTAGTAATCAGATACTTATACACGTATGTATTTATGTAGCATTAGTGATACCGAAGTAGGACTCTCTTCCGTTCGTCTTCTTCGTTCACTGGACATAAGGTACGGATTCCCGTCCTTTCGGTATGGACATTCTTTCCTTATAGGATTTCCCGTATGCAGCCAACTGTTTTCCCATAGTATAAGTTTATATGTTTGATTGCTTATGTTTAATTAGAATACCTAAAGCCATATACATAAATGACCAGTTTCACCTAGTTATGGAGGTACCATAACCATAACACTAGAGGCACTGGTGTTATGACTTCCCCACGACGGAGTGATTGCTCGTGGCGTCCCTTCAGTTTTTGGCCATATTATTATATTTATCATGTAGGGCGTATGGGTGCATCCTAGTTACATGTTTTTCAGCAGATTACTTAGCGTGAATGTGGTGTGTGCCTTGCATCCTTCACAAGGAGCTGATCCCTCCTACCCAAAAACCAGTATATTAAATTAGAGGCAGCCCCTCTAATTTGCATGACGAGGTCACCCCTCCAAGTATTCATGCACGTTGATTTTCATGACCTATATTGGCTAATGGTAAAATATGTTAAACAGTTTTTACAAGATAAACATAAGGCTTTTCAAAATATAAAACCAGTTTTACTAAGACTTAACCGGGTTATCCAGGACTTAGTTTCTTCCGCTGTTATATGCTTATATGCTTATATTATTCATGCTTTATTGTACATCCGTGCACTGAGCGTATTTCTCAGCCGTTTTCCTTTTCATGTTCCCAAAACGGCAGGTACTTAGGGACGCTCGTAGACTTTAAGCGTACGTGCATATGGACGGGAAGCTTTCTAGCCTTTCTTTACTTTTTGCATTATCTATACTTTGATACTCTTTCCATGGACATTGCTTAGTCCTTTCATTTACAGTACTTATGTTTGTGTGTGATGAGCTTTACTTTTGGACTACCGATGTAACACCCCCAAATTTATACAACTCAATACAGCGGAAGACTCGTTGGTGTTACGGGATAGCATATTACTCACATCATAGACAACGCATAAAAATCGCGTCGTTTAATAATAAATCATTTCCATTCATAAACATTAAAGTTACATCGGTCCCAAGTCATTACATTTCATACAAAAGTTTTACAAAGTGTTTGAATGGAAAATATTGTTTAAGTGCGGGCCATGAATTCTTGTCGTCTTCCCGAGAATTACCTTCAAGTACCTGAGATAAAACATGTTAAAAGAAAAGGTCAGCGATAACGCCGAGTGAATTCATAGAGTTTAATAAATTCCATCAATATAACTTTGGTATAAAATTAGTACCAAAAATCAATTCGTACAAATCATGGTAATAGGCCGTAAAATAGCCAAAAGCATTTTATACAAATCTTTGTAATAGGCCATAAAATAGCCAAAGTCATTTTATACAAACCTTTATCAAAATCATCATATAGGCATTTGCCTAAAAAAATCATTATACGAGCCAATGTCGTAAAAACATCATACAATACGTCTTATGACGTCGTATAAAATCAAATAAAAACCGTTATATGAATATGGTTATGAAAACCAAAACACAAACATAATATCAATAGTATGACCCCGTATTTCTAGTCAGTCAATACTTCGTAGTTCGGTGCGTCTAATAGTATTTCGTTAGTTTTGGATTATTATAAGCCGCATGACATTGTTACCTTACTAAACCAACAACGGGTAGCTAACCCGATACCAATTTTGCCCATCTAAAGTAGCGTGTCGTCACAAAGGTCACGCTATGGAAATCTTCTCATACATAAATTCGCTTACCAATCAATGTGGCACGACGGGGATCAACCGTCAAGGCGCGAACTGGGGTGATCGTCCCCAAATAGTACTATTAAATGCATAAGCGTCTACCAAATCCCGGTAGTTCACAATTCATGCTAATGGGACTTTTAGTGACATAACCTAACGTTAGTAATCCATATAATTTCATCTATCGGGTCCTTTAATCATTTATCGGGTCATACAATCGGGTCATTCAATCATTCGGGTCCAAATTAATAAACAAACAATCGGGACAAATGGTGTCCTAATTTATAAAAATACTAACATGTTATCTCCCTCGCGGGTTTATAAAACATTTATAAAAACATTTAAAAGAGTGCGAGGCTATGAACTCACGTTGATGTGGGAAGACGATTATCGGCGATTTGGATGAACGGTACGTGCTTCAATCACAGAAACCTAAACAAATAATACTCGTCTTAGACTCATGTCCAATGACTTATAAAAATAACAATTATGTATACATATGATGATTATATATATATATGATGATCAAGTGGGTTTACATATCCTCATTTACTCATTTTTGCGTTATGTGTCGATAACTTTTATTCTAGTTTTCTCGTTTTATCTATTTACGTGTTTTAGGTCAAATAAGCCTATTATAAGTTCTTAACTTGTATTAATCCTTGTTATACTTATATTATTAGTATCTATGCTTTACAAGTTGGGCCTAAATGGGTTAAGCCCAATAGATTCTTTTTACAAGTTTTTATCCTATTTAGTCCATTTATTAGTCCAATATGTTTATTTAACTCGTTAATGTCCGTATGTCCTATAGTCCGGGTTTTTATCGGTTTTTACTTGTTATACATGTCTATATATCAGTATATAAGTTTTATAAAGTTTTCATTAGACGGGTCCAACCATCTAAGTTTTATTTAACAAAAACGTTAATTTTACGGCAATAGCCGAAAAAGTCGTAAAAATCATGTTTATAGTTTTTATAACTTATAAAACTTAACAAGTTACCATTTTTATAAAATGTCCACTTATTTATCATTGTACATATTTATATAAATAAAATCCAAGAGTTAGTGGGTTTTAACTTTACATTTTATACAATATAATTTTGAGTGCTTATATAATAGTATTATACTTTATTTTCCAAAATCTGATTTTTGTTTTCATCTTCACCAAAACTGCCATATCTTGAGTTATATATGGAGACAGAAGCTCAAATTTTTATCACATAAACTACATGATATGTGCTACATTTAACTCTCTATAGCTACTGTTGAATCATCTTCTAAATAATTTCTAAAAATCGTCCAAAACAGTGAACTCAGATTTATACCTTAAACTTGTTTTGATCATATCTCACTCATTACTTTGATTCCATTGCATGGCCAACTCTCACATGTGTACAAGACTCATAGCTTACTGTATATCAATTCTACTTCATCATTTTATCAGTTTATAACATGTTTCTTTACTGTTTTATACAGCCATGTAATTTAAACAAGATTTTAACCTTGTTTCTTATGGTTTTTCACCTTTTTAATCATGTTTATCAACAACAAATCCCCACATAACATTTTTATCATCATATAATCATCATAAATATATACAATAGGAAATAAAATACATGTTTACATAATCAAAATAACAAGAAGATGAGGAGGACAATCTTTATACCACCAAGGTGATGAAATGATGAGTTTTTGGATGAACAAGACTTGGTTTTGGGTAACCAATCTTATGTGATATCAACACCACTTCTAGGATCACCAAGTATTTGTAGATTCCTCCAAAAATCAGCCCTTGTTCTTCATGCAAACTCCTTGAGAAATCAGCCCCAAACTCCCTTGAAAACTCCTTTTTACATGTTAAGATCACCTCCAATCAATAGAGCTTGAAGAGGTTTCCATTATATGTATGTATAACACTAAATATTGTGGTTGAAAATTGATCAAAGGGGTGTTTTTGGTTGAGGTGGGACGAATTTTAGAGAGAGGGAGGAGAGTTTTGAGTAGTTTGCATGTGAGAAATGGAAGGAAGTGGTAATGGCTAGTGGTTTTGACAAGTTAGTTAACTTGTGTAGCTTAAGTATTAAGCTAGTTACAAGTGTCTTGGCTTCCTAGTGAAGCTTGGACACATAATGGGTGAGGTGTAGCATGCTTGGGCTGTCCCATATTAGTGGGGTGGGATAAACTTGTTTTGTCCTATCCCGCTAATTTACGGGTATTCCTCGATTCTAGTTTCCTCGATTTGCGTGCCCTCGGGTCGTTTTACGAAAAATGTTTTTATAAATTATGAATCAACGGCACAAAACGAATCTAATAAAAATTGTCTCATCAAAAATGGTGTTCGAAAACGTAAATACGAAATCCTAAGGTTTCCGGTTTAGTCGTAAAGGACGTTAAATTAAAATCGTAAGTCCTAGTCTCTTCTCGTAAATTTGTGAGTTTATGAACCAACACAAATTTAAAACTCCAAAATAATATTCACAGATAAATTTATTTTCTGAAATGTCGGACTGTCACCAAAGACGGTGTATGTAAACGTAAGCACGTAACGTAGAATCCTCCGGTTTAAACGTAGTCGATGCTACTTCAAGACGTAAATCCAAATTTATTCCCAAAAATAAGTGAGTTCATATTGTAACATTAAAATAATATTTTTAGATAATATTTGAGAATAAAATATCAATCGTAAATTGACGGATTGTCACAGCATTTACCCCTAAACAGGATCTTTGTCCTCAAAGATCATCTTACCTTACTACTCGCTTCTTATAGAGTTAAAGCCATGTGGGTATTTCCTCCACATTCGGTCTTTTCTCACAAGTGTAATCCATTACAATACGCCAGTTTCATCAAACATAACTACGGGAATAAGATCAGGCTAAATGTTGACTTACTTTCTCTATCCATGATGTTCACGGGTTTCTGATGAATGCAACTTTTCGCCGATCCAAGCTCTACTAAGAATAATCAGAATTTCACTTGATAGATATTCCATCATGTTCGATATACGAAACATAATTCACGCAGTCTTTGAAGTCCTAGGGTAGATCCAGCTTATATGCCTTTCAAACCAATCTTTTATACCATCTCAATGGTCCCATACAACGGGGACTTATATCCCATGATTTGTCAGATCATGAATTCATTTTTTTTCCAAGTTTAAAAATTGTGGCATAACTTTGCTACCCATTTGGCACTTCAAGATCTACATTTCACATTCACATAACCTCTTGCCCACTACCGGCTGTCAATAATCAAATCCTAATTTCAACAATCATTTCAGATCTCGCGGGTCGGGTATTTTGCAAGAATAGGTTCGCCATCATAGGAAACCTTAAACCTAAAAGACATGTCCAACTCACAATGGGTGTATGTCGGGTGTCTTCATCTCAACTCTGGCTTACAGATGCTCTAACATTTAGATTCTAACAAGATTCGATCTCAATCCTAATACGATGATTATCAAGGATAATCTCTCCAAAGGAAAACGATTATACGGTCTATTGCCAAAGGTCAATCATTCAAACATAGAACAATGCTTATAGTATTTTGTATTGTTACTTTACCTCGCCCCTTCGATTTGGGGTGGTACGTAGTACTCTCATCAAGGTTCGTTCTCAATGATTTCTGAGCAAATCTCTAGAAATTAGTTGCGAAGCGAGGATCTTGATAAAGATGTTTGATACAAGCACACTATGTTTACATAACTCTTTTGCATTTATCATTAACGGGAATGATATTAGCAGATTTGGTCAGTCTGTCGACGATGAACCAAATCGAATCAAATTCAGATGATGACCTTTGCAATAGCTAGGTGTTTACTAATGTATGAGGCGATCTCTGCCTTCATAATTTGCCATTAGTACAACTTCTTCAGACAAAGATACTTTTAGTCATAAATGACATAAATAGAATACTTATACTTACAAAGTTCCAATATAACTATATCTCACAATCCTTCATATTTAGGCAACCATAAGTGGTCTTTAAAACATTTAACGCTATCGGCTTCTCAATTTTAATTGTTCACATTATCCGCGAACCCCTTTTTTTTTAACTATATTATCCCTTTTATAAGCATCGGTTATATTTTAAATTGTTCGGCAATTTATACTGCACCTTCATTATTAAGAAATATATCTTAATGGAATCTTTATACTTTCTATATAATATGTCGGTATCTATATTCACCTCTCATGATGATATAATTATCATGTTCACAATTCACTCAAATATTCTTTCTATATTATGCGTCAGTAATTATGTTCACTTTCTCCTGATGAACTAAATATCATAACTGTATTTATTCAATAATCATTTCTTCACATTTCTATGTTTTAGTTTCGTTTCATCTATCATTTTTATCAGTTTTTCTCAATCCGACGTTTTAAGCGTCGATAAGTATTACAAGTAATTAAAGGTTAGATATTTAAATTTTTATGAAACGTAAACGTAAAATTTTAAATTTCCTAGTTCGACAAATTATAAAATGTTCAAAATAAATTTGAATTTAATTAACAAGATTTTTGTTGATTTATCGAAAATATTTAATAAGATTCGTAAATGTTTGAAAAATCTTTGTTTATACTTTGGTCAAAATTTCCTTAGTTTGAAAAGCGTAAATTATCGTTTCAAATTTCAAATCATGTTTTAAATGGTTTCCTCAATCCCTCTTAAGTTGTCTTAAGGTATGCAAAAACATTTACCCCTAAACAGGAGTTTAGTTAAATGTTTTGTGTATAAGGGAATAATCCCTTTAAAATCCTTTGTTAAAACATTCGTCAAAACATATTTCCATTTCTTTTTGGTAAAAATCCAAAGTCTTAAAAGGGCTCTTAATTTTTGAAGAGTCTATATGCCTACATCTTACCATTATTAATCCAACGGTCATTTTATGTAAAGGATTAAGTTTTTAATCCCTAAGCGTTAATGGTTCTAATCTTTGAAAAGTCAGTATAGCTTCCATTATCTATTAATCACACGGTTAAATCATGTAAAGAATTAAGTCCTTAATCAAATGTTAAATATTTAAGGTATAGGTTTTCATTGTTTAGCCAATTCAGGGCAATTTATAACTAATTATTAACTCATTATTATTCTTATATACAAACAATTAGTCCTTAATGATCGCAAGCATGAATTTATCAAATTACAGCCTACACACGTGATTCACCGAATTTATGAATGCTACATGTGCATTGGTCAATCCAAACGACATCACGTGGAACTCATAATGTTCATTACAAGCACCGGATGTAGTGATTGGAATAGATAATCTCTTTCGCAGATGCGAAGTTGATGATAACCATGCTATGGATCAAATCTTTAAAACATACGCTACAACCTTGTAAATGATCGAACAAATCTTCCATTTCGAGTTATGGATATCGTTTTCGATTGTCAATTTACTCAGTTCACAGTAATCTATAAATATAAGGAATGATAACACCATAGCTCTTCATGATGACAGGCTTGGTAGAATAAAATCTTTCCCCGACAACTCTCTCAGTTGTATGGTAATTCCTTAAATTCAGATGGTGCTGACGTACAGTGCACAAACCACAAGTGCAGCACCAGAAATATAATCAATACCAAATTCAACTTGCCTAAATGGTGAAAGTCTAGGTAATTCACCAATAAATACTTGCTAAAGTTTCAGATAACAGAAACATCTTTTAATGAATTCATATTAGGTTCTTTCTAGATTATAACATCTATGACTAATTCACAACCAATCACAATATAATTTCAAGTCTAAATACAGGATATCGTCATCCACCAAGAATTATTTAGATCACTTTTGATAATCAACATCTTATCTTTTAGGGGATTTCTACTCGAGTTCCCATCAATTAAGACAATGTCGTCACGTCATAATCAATCAATCCATTCTACTGGCATTACCAACTTTTCAGTTTTATTGCCGTCGATAAGATGTGAACTTCTCAAAAGTCTAATAATAACTCATAATCCTTCACAAGTTCAAGGATATATGGAGACACAACTATCATTAAAAGAGTAAGGTCAACGCATAATCTATACGAGAGAATTTCAAATCAGATACAAACGAAAACATTTAATGAATATGAATATATCCCATGTTTTCATAATTTGAGTACGCATTCGAAAGCTCCTCAGATCGTTACCCAGGTCATTCAAATGAAATCAAGTCAAAAGAAATGATAGGAACGTCGATACATCCAGTCGGGTATCAACACTCGGTAATCAAATACTTTTCCTAAGAATCTCACTACGGGAGAATTGGACAAGAAAGAATTGTCAGTTGTCAAATAAGACAATTTCCACAGATGAGTAAATTCAACTCAGAAGAATAGATGCTATAGGCACATATGTATGTGTCCCTAACATTATGTCCTCATTTTTCACTTCTTGCAGATCTCATAAATTTTAATCTTTCACAATCTTCAAAGGAAATGTAGTGTTTATTAATCAGTTTTATGGTGACTACTAATCAGCCTTGCATAGTCCATTCCAAATTGTATGTAGGCGCGCAACTATATACAATTTCAAGATTAACGATGCAATACTCAGTTCGTCAAAATTTTATCATCCATGTTTATAGTAAAATCATTTTCATGCTTAATTTTTAGATAAGAATCAAGAATAAATTTACAAAGATTTTCTTTGTTATGGAAATAATTAAGTTTCCAAAGCGTTTCATAAACAACTTCATTTTAATATCAATCACTTATAGATCTCACTTTAAATAATATTTATTGTGATGAAAATTAAATTTTCTCAAAGGATACCGTTTTGACTTATAAAAACAATGTGTGATCTGCAAAAGAGTGATGAAAGCTTGTTCACCAAGAATTAACTACAATACGATAGGAAATGAGCTTAGCCAAACAATCATGAGGTTCATGACTTCGATGGCACTCAGGAATACAAAGAGAATAATCCACAACGTAACTCAAATCAAGATGAGTACTTGTTCAATGGTTGCATCACTAATGCGAACATTAGGATGAAGCAATAAAAGATAGATAACATTGATACATGTAGGATTTAGCAATCAAAGGTAGTCTTTTCATTAATCACAAACAAGTCAAAATTGTACCGTAACACATTACGTGTCACTATGTCATACAATTCTCAGAACTCATCCTACCAACTGATGTCTCAGTTAAGTTAGGGATTTTTAGAAGATACCACAATGAATACTAATCTACAAGAGTTATGGGGGTTCCACCTGTCCCGGAAGATCCATTGGTCTCAATTCAGAAGAAGATTTATTCAATTTATTTCTTGGACACTGGGCATCCTCGTTAGTGGACAATGGCAAAGGAACAACCCTTAACACGAATCAACAATCAATTAAAACCTTATAATTCAATCACCAAAATTAACGACTTATATTAACAATCTCATATTCCATATAGGTTAAGTTTTACTTTATTCAAGTTTTAACCAAATTTTATACTCAATTCGATATCCTACCTCATTTTCCAATACTTTCAATCTTATTCTTACACCTTAAAAGGGCAATAAAAGCTCGATATGATCAACACTTAATTTCCAATCCTATATCTCTTACAACTAGTCATCAAATGAGTCACTAGTATGAAATGACTCGATCATTCAATTAGACTTCTCGGAAAGGTATTAGTGGCATGAGGCTTTTGGGTAATGGTTCTAATGACAGCCTCAAGTGCAACATTCACCCTTTCGATTTTCAATTTAAGAATTGGATGACAACGAATCAGATGACACCTTTCCAGGTGGTAACGTTTTGTCAAACTCCACTCTATAAGGAAAGATCGTCATGACATCGATATCAGATTTAATCTCGCCAATTCTTTTTCAATATCACAATCAACTAATATCTACATTTCTACGAATATCAACCATTTTGTTGGGATCATAAATATCCACAACTTGGTTTAGATCTAGGATAGCTAGAATTCCTACGAGAATAGCTTCAACTAATTTTCTAGGGGATTTAGGGTTCCTTGTGACAATCTACGTCGTATAAATACCTCGTATAAATATCAAAATAATCATCAAACAATCATGTAATAAAATTACATCATATGTATATATATAATCCAAGTTATATATATATATTAAAATAACACTTCTCAGTCTGGTCTTGTCGGTAACTCGGGAATTCTTCGGCACCGTTATAGTCAAAAGATTTTTAGACATTTTTAGAAAAATGTTTATAGTTAAAAGATTTTGAAAAGTTTTATTCAAAACCTTAATTTTAAAAATCTTTCGTTCTCTATAACGAGAGCTCTGGTACCAAACTGTAACACCCCCAAATTTATACAACTCAATACAGCGGAAGACTCGTTGGTGTTACGGGATAGCACATTACTCACATCATAGACAACGCATAAAAATCACGTCGTTTAATAATAAATCATTTCCATTCATAAACATTAAAGTTACATCGGTCCCAAGTCATTACATTTCATACAAAAGTTTTACAAAGTGTTTGAATGGAAAATATTGTTTAAGTGCGGGCCATGAATTCTTGTCGTCTTCCCGAGAATTACCTTCAAGTACCTGAGATAAAACATGTTAAAAGAAAAGGTCAGCGATAACGCCGAGTGAATTCATAGAGTTTAATAAATTCCATCAATATAACTTTGGTATAAAATTAGTACCAAAAATCAATTCGTACAAATCATGGTAATAGGCCATAAAATAGCCAAAAGCATTTTATACAAATCTTTGTAATAGGCCATAAAATAGCCAAAGTCATTTTATACAAACCTTTATCAAAATCATCATATAGGCATTTGCCTAAAAAAAATCATTATACGAGCCAATGTCGTAAAAACATCATACAATACGTCTTATGACGTCGTATAAAATCAAATAAAAACCGTTATATGAATATGGTTATGAAAACCAAAACACAAACATAATATCAATAGTATGACCCCGTATTTCTAGTCAGTCAATACTTCGTAGTTCGGTGCGTCTAATAGTATTTCGTTAGTTTTGGATTATTATAAGCCGCATGACATTGTTACCTTACTAAACCAACAACGGGTAGCTAACCCGATACCAATTTTGCCCATCTAAAGTAGCGTGTCGTCACAAAGGTCACGCTATGGAAATCTTCTCATACATAAATTCGCTTACCAATCAATGTGGCACGACGGGGATCAACCGTCAAGGCGCGAACTGGGGTGATCGTCCCCAAATAGTACTATTAAATGCATAAGCGTCTACCAAATCCCGGTAGTTCACAATTCATGCTAATGGGACTTTTAGTGACATAACCTAACTTTAATAATCCATATAATTTCATCTATCGGGTCCTTTAATCATTTATCGGGTCATACAATCGGGTCATTCAATCATTCGGGTCCAAATCAATAAACAAACAATCGGGACAAATGGTGTCCTAATTTATAAAAATACTAACATGTTATCTCCCTCGCGGGTTTATAAAACATTTATAAAAACATTTAAAAGAGTGCGAGGCTATGAACTCACGTTGATGTGGGAAGACGATTATCGGCGATTTGGATGAACGGTACGTGCTTCAATCACAGAAACCTAAACAAATAATACTCGTCTTAGACTCATGTCCAATGACTTATAAAAATAACAATTATGTATACATATGATGATTATATATATATATGATGATCAAGTGGGTTTACATATCCTCATTTACTCATTTTTGCGTTATGTGTCGATAACTTTTATTCTAGTTTTCTCGTTTTATCTATTTACGTGTTTTAGGTCAAATAAGCCTATTATAAGTTCTTAACTTGTATTAATCCTTGTTATACTTATATTATTAGTATCTATGCTTTACAAGTTGGGCCTAAATGGGTTAAGCCCAATAGATTCTTTTTACAAGTTTTTATCCTATTTAGTCCATTTATTAGTCCAATATGTTTATTTAACTCGTTAATGTCCGTATGTCCTATAGTTCGGGTTTTTATCGGTTTTTACTTGTTATACATGTCTATATATCAGTATATAAGTTTTATAAAGTTTTCATTAGACGGGTCCAACCATCTAAGTTTTATTTAACAAAAACGTTAATTTTACGGCAATAGCCGAAAAAGTCGTAAAAATCATGTTTATAGTTTTTATAACTTATAAAACTTAACAAGTTACCATTTTTATAAAATGTCCACTTATTTATCATTGTACATATTTATATAAATAAAATCCAAGAGTTAGTGGGTTTTAACTTTACATTTTATACAATATAATTTTGAGTGCTTATATAATAGTATTATACTTTATTTTCCAAAATCTGATTTTTGTTTTCATCTTCACCAAAACTGCCATATCTTGAGTTATATATGGAGACAGAAGCTCAAATTTTTATCACATAAACTACATGATATGTGCTACATTTAACTCTCTATAGCTACTGTTGAATCATCTTCTAAATAATTTCTAAAAATCGTCCAAAACAGTGAACTCAGATTTATACCTTAAACTTGTTTTGATCATATCTCACTCATTACTTTGATTCCATTGCATGGCCAACTCTCACATGTGTACAAGACTCATAGATTACTGTATATCAATTCTACTTCATCATTTTATCAGTTTATAACATGTTTCTTTACTGTTTTATACAACCATGTAATTTAAACAAGATTTTAACCTTGTTTCTTATGGTTTTTCACCTTTTTAATCATGTTTATCAACAACAAATCCCCACATAACATTTTTATCATCATATAATCATCATAAATATATACAATAGGAAATAAAATACATGTTTACATAATCAAAATAACAAGAAGATGAGGAGGACAATGTTTATACCACCAAGGTGATGAAATGATGAGTTTTTGGATGAACAAGACTTGGTTTTGGGTAACCAATCTTATGTGATATCAACACCACTTCTAGGATCACCAAGTATTTGTAGATTCCTCCAAAAATCAGCCCTTGTTCTTCATGCAAACTCCTTGAGAAATCAGCCTCAAACTCCCTTGAAAACTCCTTTTTACATGTTAAGATCACCTCCAATCAATAGAGCTTGAAGAGGTTTCCATCATATGTATATATAACACTAAATATTGTGGTTGAAAATTGATCAAAGGGGTGTTTTTGGTTGAGGTGGGACGAATTTTAGAGAGAGGGAGGAGAGTTTTGAGTAGTTTGCATGTGAGAAATGGAAGGAAGTGGTAATGGCTAGTGGTTTTGACAAGTTAGTTAACTTGTGTAGCTTAAGTATTAAGCTAGTTACAAGTGTCTTGGCTTCCTAGTGAAGCTTGGACACATAATGGGTGAGGTGTAGCATGCTTGAGCTGTCCCATATTAGTGGGGTGGGATAAACTTGTTTTGTCCTATCCCGCTAATTTACGGGTATTCCTCGATTCTAGTTTCCTCGATTTGCGTGCCCTCGGGTCGTTTTACGAAAAACGTTTTTATAAATTATGAATCAACGACACAAAACGAATCTAATAAAAATTGTCTCATCAAAAACGGTGTTCGAAAACGTAAATACGAAATCCTAAGGTTTCCGGTTTAGTCGTAAAGGACGTTAAATTAAAATCATAAGTCCTAGTCTCTTCTCGTAAATTTGTGAGTTTATGAACCAACACAAATTTAAAACTCCAAAATAATATTCACAGATAAATTTATTTTCTGAAATGTCGGACTGTCACCAAAGACGGTGTATGTAAACGTAAGCACGTAACGTAGAATCCTCCGGTTTAAACGTAGTCGATGCTACTTCAAGACGTAAATCCAAATTTCTTCCCAAAAATAAGTGAGTTCATATTGTAACATTAAAATAATATTTTCAGATAATATTTGAGAATAAAATATCAATCGTAAATTGACGGATTGTCACAACCGATGTTTTATTATGGTATTTCTTTTTATGGTCATGTAATGTTTTTGAGACATTTATCCTTGTATGCTTTGATGACACGCCATAATCACGCGTGACATTCCATTTATCAAAATGGGGTGTTACAATTATGGTATTAGAGCCAAGGCTTCGACATGTAGGCTCTCAAAACATGACCTGTGATTAGTGGGTAGTCACTATGGTCTTCCTAGAACTGACAGTCGGTTTTCATGCATTCATCATTTTCATGCATACATATATATGTCATTGTCGCATGTTTGTGACTAAGTAATGGTTGGTACAGGACTGGCCCTATTTAGTCGCATGTGTTTTATCGAAACTTTTAAATTTGGGACTGACCCATAGGCGTCCCCTCGCCATGTCTTTTATTTTGAGTGAACTGACCATAGGCGTTCACTCTCGAGCATACAAAAGTTTTCATAAAACTGCATCATGCATTCATGTACAAATTTTCTTGCATAAAATTTTTCTCTTGATTTATTGGTATAAATTTTTATTCATGTATATATATTTTATGTTTTCATCTGTTTAATCATGTATTTTATGTTATACTGTCAGATGGTTCTCACACGCGAGCAGGAACAACTCAATACAACAATCCAAACTGCAATACAAGCTTTGCTTCCTCAACTGAGGAATGACATCAGGGCTGAGGTTCAGGCTGCCAATAATCAGCAGCAAAACCAAGCACCTCCTCCTCCTCCTCCAGTGACATTGGCAATATGGCTGGAGAGATTCAACAAGCTCCGTCCTCGAGCTTTTGAGAGAACAGATAGCCCCAGTGAAGCTAAAAGCTGGTTGGCTCACATCGAGAAGATCTTCGATGCTATGGGTTGTGACCCCGTGTTCAAGGCGAGGTTGGCATGTTACCGGTTCGAAGGCGATGTGTTAAATTGGTGGTTAGCATTGAAGCAGTCTGAGGGAGGTGATAATTGGGTGGCTGGTTTGACATGGGCTCAGTTCAGAGATAGGGTGATGGAGCAGTTCTTTCCCAAGGCTGAGCAAGACAAGCTGAAGAGAGAGTACCATGGGATCGGACAAAGAGCTGGGGAGAATAGCAACGAGTTCATGCAGCACTTTCTCCGCTTAGCTGGTTTCCTTGGTGCAGCGGCAGGTACTCCTGAAGAGCAGGCACACCACTTCAGGTGGGCTCTTCGCACATCGGTCGCAAACAACTTGGTGTGTGCTACGTTCAACACTGTAGCACAAGTGGCCGATGCGACACGTAAGCTGGAGATGCTGCATGAGAGAGATGAGTTCGGGGAAGCAGAGAAACCCGATAAGAGGTAAAGATTCGTAATCAAGCGGTGACCAATCCGTATTCTTTCTATGTATGTCAAATATTTCATCTCTTAAATCGTATCTTCCAGGCAGAAGACTGGGGACCGGTTTCAGCCGGCTACTCAGCAACAGCCTAATCAGCCCAAGGGAAACGGTCAAACTAACGACCGTTCTGCTACGGATAGGTGTCGCGGTAATGATAATTACCGTAACAACGCTGGACACTCCAACGGCAACAGGTCCTAATACTTACGCATTTTCTTATGATTTCATGTTATAACTCATAATTCTGACACTTTAGCAAATCTTCTACCAGGAACCATGGAAATGGTAGGGACCAGAACCAGAGAGGTTCACAGCCTAGCCGTCCAGCTATCACTGGTATTCAGTCTTACGATTATCCGCATTGTCCTTTGCACTCTATTGTCATGTATCGTGTATAATGTTTTATCAGGTTCTCAGCCAGCCAGAGCACCTGCTGGAGGATATACTCATCCTCTTTGCTCTACTTGCCACCGTAGGCACCCAGGGCCATGTCGTCACGACACTGACGCATGCTTCAAGTGTGATCTTCTTGGCCATCGCATGAAGGACTGGCGTAAGGGCGAGATGAAGGGCACATCGGGACATGCTGATACCAAGCCGCCTCCTACCACTGGACGCGTCTACACGACATCCCGAGATCAGGCCAACAAGTCTACAGGTACCATCACTGGAATCTTGTATATGTATGGTCAAGCTGCATGTGTTCTATTTGATACGGGTGCTACTCACTCGGTCATTTCTACTGCTTATGCCAAGAACATTAGGATACTCCACATGCCACTAGAAAATATACTGAGTATTTCCACGCCTTTGAGAGACTCTGTACGCATAACCCATGTGTACAAGAGTCTTCCCCTAGAGTTTGACGATAAGGTTCGTCCTGTTGACGCACTTCCGCTGGACATGAATGACTTTGACATGATTTTGGGCATGGATTGGCTATCCAAGCATCATGCTACCATAGACTGCCATTCATATCGAGTCATCTTCGGTGATGTTAATGCACCAGAGTACATTCACAACGGGTTCGTACCCGGAAGGTCTGTACAAATCATATCTACCCTGCAAGAACGTGCACTACTGTCACATGGCTGCGAGGGTTATCTAGCTACGGTTCATGACATGGATGCTGAAGCCCCATCAATTCAGGATCAGCCGATAGTGTCAGAATTCCAAGATGTATTCCCAGAAGAAATTCCGGGCATACCACCTGCACGCGAAGTGGAATTCAATATCGAGCTCATCCCTGGAGCTTTCCAAGGCTCCTTATCGCATGGCTCCCATAGAGTTAAAGGAGCTGAAGGATCAACTACAAGAACTTCTAGAACGAGGTTTCATTCGACCGAGCGCATCTCCATGGGGCGCACCGGTCTTATTTGCTAAGAAGAAGGACGACAATATGCGTCTTTGCATAGACTATCGCGAGCTCAACAAGATTACTATCAGGAATAGGTATCCACTGCCACGTATAGATGTCACACCCCACCATGGCGGAATATGGGGCGCGACGTATGGATATCATCACAACATGGCGTGTCTATAGAGATAACTATATGAAATAAGAAATGTCATAAAATGGAGACACAAAGTCATGACAATATCTCATTAGACTCAGGAGTCTAGGTAAGTAGGTAACAGTCCTACCGCTTACCCAAGACAAACAAATAACATAACCAAACAAATATATGTGTGCCACGGTATCACTTATTAAAAGAACAAATAAAAACTAAGAAGGAAACGGGGATTCTCCTTCTATATGCATTCCTAAGCTTCTCCAATCCTAGCCACTTATGTTCTCATGCTTAACCATAGTATCACCTGAAAGAGACACTAAAACACGTCAACATAAAGTTGGTGAGAGTCATAGGTTTAGACTCCAACGCTAAATCAATTACAAGCTGTGATTAACAACCATCAACACAATAACATATGGACAATGTGCTACAATTATGTATTAACAACTAGCATTCAAGATCAATCATTCCAAACCAAAATCCAAGGCTCCTACCTTGCCAAACAACATCATGGTACCATAGATGATCACACTATGTACCTATCCTAAGGCCACTACCTTGTCAAACCACAAGGCCACTACCTTGTCAAACCTCAAGGCCACTACCTTGTCAAACCACAATAACTGAGACGGTGCGTGTCTCCCGATCCAAATCATAAACACAATCAAGAATCACATAGCAGTTAATCACATAAATGTACACACAAGTCCATCACAAACCATAAAAACATTCACAACATCAATTTAGAAAATAACTCAACACAGTGTCTCTTCCATCCCATCTGGAAGTCAAAATAAATATTAAACATGGGACTATGAAACTCACCTGATAGCTTCTTCACAAGTCCTCGCACTAGCAACAAGCTAACAAACCAAAAACACGAAATCAATACACGAACCAATCACTAAGATGACTCATCAACCTATGATGGACATCTAGTCTATTCCCGTATAATTACCTCATTTTTAAGCTCTAATTACCCCATTACCATTCCTTAACAAGTCCCTAACTTGGTTAAGTTTAATAGCTATCCCGTTCATAATTTTACACAAAACAGTCCCAGTTTTAGGTCTCAAAACTTTAAGTCAAACATCCAGTTAAACATACCCATGGTTTCTGTAAAAGGAATATTCACACTTTTATACATGTTAGCTAAAACCTCCCACTTGCCCTAACCTTAAAGCTACTGTTAAGGCCCAGATATATGTGTATATATTGCTACCTATCCAGAATTCACTGATTTTAAACGTATGAAAAGTTCATTACCATTAGAGGGTCTTACCCTAAACCACAATCTTAGCCCAAGTGCAGATCCTTACTACAATATATAAAACATCTCTCATGTTCGTGAGAAGATCCCAATACAACCCTAAGTACCCCAAACAACCCAAAACTTAAAAAGAAAACAGGATGAATTCAAAACTGTTTTGACCTCCGACTGTTGTAACCTGTTTTTGACCCACTTCCCGACCTCCAATTTAGTTCTCGTTTCTTGATTTAGAAAGCCAACTCAATTACCTATCCAGTTCTAGTTTTATCGCATCTTGAATGTTCCTAGAACTCGAGATATGATCAAAACAATAGACTCAAAATTCTGCCCAGTTTTTAAAAACGGGTTTTAAACAAATTGATCTAATTAATCACCTATAACCCTTCTAATACAAGCCCTAGATTATATGATCATCATATTATGATTAATACATCATTAATCTACTGTTTTTATATAAACCCTAACCCTTAATCCATCATAAGAATGATTAATTAAACATAAAAACAATTTAATTAAAAAGGTTAATGAAGGTTTTTACCTTAAATCAAGGAAGATGAAGAAAACCTAATTTTTTTGAAGAACCCTAATTCTCCTCTATGAAACCCACGAATTTTTCTTTGTCTCCAGGGATTTATGTTTTATTTTATTTATTAGATAACCTTATATAGTGTGTACATAAAATCCTAGTCCAAGTATAACACCCAACTTTCCTTTTTTTTCCCTTTTTCCCTTTTTCTCTTTCTTTGGTGCGTCTAAACCGACCCAAACACCCAATAAATTCGTTTTTTTTTATTTTTATTATTTAATATTATGTTAATAATATTACCTTAATTTTCCTTAATTTATTTCAGCTCCTAAAGCTTCCAAAACCTCAAAACCGTAAAACTAGTCAAATTTACGCGTTTTACCGTAAAAGACGTAAAATATACACTTTTATAAAAAATATAAAATTTTGAAATAAACTTTATAACTAAGTCCTAAATGACTTAAAACCATCCCGAAAAATATTCATATGGATAATTACCTCACCCGAGACCTCTAAATGCTAAACCGTAAATCCTAAAAAAATACTATTACTATAATACTTATACGTATACGTAAACACCACAATATCACCATTTTCATTTCATAGTCACCACTTGTGAGCTCATGAACATGAAATAACCGTTCCTCGATTTACTTATGAGTACTCTATACTCATAAACGATAACCACACCAACCTCGTTCACACAAAATAAACACGTAAACACACAATTCAAGTAAGCACACATAAAATAACCTAAAAGTAAGACCAAGTGACAAACCCAAAACCACGGTTGTCACATCACTCCCTCCTAATAGAAATCTCGTCCCGAGATTCACTCCCAAACTCAAACTTATTCTCAGCAAACAAACGAGGATGCATATCCCTGATAAAACCTTCACGTTCAAACGTAAACTCAGTTTACACGAAAATAATCTCAACCAACAACACATGAGCCTTAACCGTCCACGAGGAAACTTATAAAAAGCATAAAGTTATGTAACCAACCTAACTAAATCTCGCAACTCATCAAACAAGAACTGTCTTGAAACCAAGTTAGGAGCCGTCACATAACTCAACGGGTTTAAAACTGTCACCCCGATTTCAGTCTTACTCATAAATACCATAAATCAAAACTCATCAAAATATAACCACGTATAATAAGGTCTAAAGAACTCTCAAATTCCTTCCCAACTCATCTCTATGTTAACCCTCTAAGTGTTCATTACCGAAAATTACCCAAAACACGAGTTTAAACCATGTTGTCCGAAAATTAACCTTGAACTCAACACTTGTACAATTAATTCGACCAAGCTACTGACTTCCAATTACGAAAATTTCTGAATATTTGAAAAGTATGTTCCGAGTACATAATTTTAGGCTTTTGAATCACCCAAAAACCTTTAAAAATGAATAAGTTATGACCAAAACGATTTTTCTCAAAATCTGCCTAGGCATTAGCGACAGTTTCTGACAGTTAGCGACATATTTTGACAGTTTAGCGAGAGTTTCTGCCTACTCCGATTTATACCAAAAAAAAAAACGATTTTTAAACCCTAAAACCCCCCATTAATTACCAAAACTTGAACCTAATTTATTTTAATTCCAGAAAATTAAAACTCTACATGATTTTAACATATTTCACTAAATAAGAACAAATTTTTTTACTTAAGAACAATAACTTTAGGTTATCAAAACCAAAATATTTTAAAATAACCGAGTCATGCTTATATGTTAAAGAATTTATATTCCACCTTATTTGAAACATGATCCCGACACTTCCTTATTTCATCGACTACCAACAACTATATTTTTTTTCAATTTGCAAGTTCTATATTTTACCATGTATAACTCGAAACAAAAGACATCGTTACCCCAAAAAGAAATCTCCACCATCTCAAAATCCTTCACGCCAAAATTACCGTACAAACAAACACGTGAAATGAGGACCCGAGAAATGCGCTACTACAGAAGTTGAACATCTCAAAGAGAAACGAGCTAGCAACCATCCCAAGAATACAACCGGTAAGTAGAAAATAATTTTACATACATAGGCATAAGCGTACATACACTCAAATCCATCCAACATATACTATACAAGCATGTATTAACTCTCTTTCATGCAATCATACTTGAAACTCCAGTGGTGTTGTGGCACATATATAATTATGTAGACCTCCATAATTATACATGTTCCCTTTCACCAATGTACTCACTCCTATGATGACACTTATAAGAAATTAATACTACACATAACACATAATCCAACAACTCACAAGCACATAACCACACAAGATAAGATCCAAAACCCCATGTATTAAAATAACATAGCCAATGCACGAAACACATAAACTCGTAGTCCAGCTGAACCAGCGTAGACAAAATTCAAAATGTATAAAGAACATGAAAACATAATTAAGCGAAATCCAACAATGACTAGCGTATACGACCATGGTTCCACCCGCACTAATTAAAACTCGTAAAGAAAATAACATGTAGTTAAGTATGAACCATAGTAGTTCATAACCTAACAAATACTACGAAAATAATATTCAAACACATCAATTACTATAAAATGCACAGATACTCCTATGACGCCTATATGTAGGGACCCTTAAGCTATAGACTAGGCTACATGACTAGGCAACCTAATTCTCTATAACCAGGCTCTGATACCATTCTGTCACACCTCACCATGGCGGAATATGGGGCGCGACGTATGGATATCATCACAACATGGCGTGTCTATAGAGATAACTATATGAAATAAGAAATGTCATAAAATGGAGACACAAAGTCATGACAATATCTCATTAGACTCAGGAGTCTAGGTAAGTAGGTAACAGTCCTACCGCTTACCCAAGACAAACAAATAACATAACCAAACAAATATATGTGTGCCACAGTATCACTTATTAAAAGAACAAATAAAAACTAAGAAGGAAACGGGGATTCTCCTTCTATATGCATTCCTAAGCTTCTCCAATCCTAGCCACTTATGTTCTCATGCTTAACCATAGTATCACCTGAAAGAGACACTAAAACACGTCAACATAAAGTTGGTGAGAGTCATAGGTTTAGACTCCAAGGCTAAATCAATTACAAGCTGTGATTAACAACCATCAACACAATAACATATGGACAATGTGCTACAATTATGTATTAACAACTAGCATTCAAGATCAATCATTCCAAACCAAAATCCAAGGCTCCTACCTTGCCAAACAACATCATGGTACCATAGATGATCACACTATGTACCTATCCCAAGGCCACTACCTTGTCAAACCACAAGGCCACTACCTTGTCAAACCTCAAGGCCACTACCTTGTCAAACCACAATAACTGAGACGGTGCGTGTCTCCCGATCCAAATCATAAACACAATCAAGAATCACATAGCAGTTAATCACATAAGTGTACACACAAGTCCATCACAAACCATAAAAACATTCACAGCATCAATTTAGAAAATAACTCAACACAGTGTCTCTTCCATCCCATCTGGAAGTCAAAATCAATATTAAACATGGGACTATGAAACTCACCTGATAGCTTCTTCACAACTCCTCGCACTAGCAACAAGCTAACAAACCAAAAACACGAAATCAATACACGAACCAATCACTAAGATGGCTCATCAACCTATGATGGACATCTAGTCTATTCCCGTATAATTACCTCATTGTTAAGCTCTAATCACCCCATTACCCTTCCTTAACAAGTCCCTAACTTGGTTAAGTTTAATAGCTATCCCGTTCATAATTTTACACAAAACAGTCCCAGTTTTAGGTCTCAAAACTTTAAGTCAAACGTCCACTTAAACATACCCATGGTTTCTGTAAAAGGAATATTCACACTTTTATACATGTTAGCTAAAACCTCCCACTTTCCCTAACCTTAAAGCTACTGTTAAGGCCCAGATATATGTGTATATATTGCTACCTATCCAGAATTCACTGATTTTAAACGTATGAAAAGTTCATTACCATTAGAGGGTCTTACCCTAAACCACAATCTTAGCCCAAGTGCAGATCCTTACTAAAATATATAAACCATCTCTCATGTTCGTGAGAAGATCCCAATGCAACCCTAAGTACCCCAAACAACCCAAAACTTAAAAAGAAAACAGGCTGAATTCAAAACTGTTTTGACCTCCGACTGTTGTAACCTGTTTTTGACCCACTTCCCGACCTCTAATTTAGTTCTCGTTTCTTGATTTAGAAAGCAAACTCAATTACCTATCCAGGGCTAGTTTGATCGCATCTTGAATTTTCCTAGAACTCGAGATATGATCAAAACAATAGACTCAAAATTCTGCCCAGTTTTTAAAAACGGGTTTTAAACAAATTGATCTAATTAATCACCTATAACCCTTCTAATATAAGCCCTAGATTATATGATCATCATATTATGATTAATACATCATTAATCTGCTGTCTTTTACCTTAAATCAATGGAAGATGAAGAAAACCTAATTTTTTTGAAGAACCCTAATTCTCCTTTATGAAACCCACGAATTTTTCTTTGTCTCCAGGGATTTATGTTTTATTTTATTTATTAGATAACCTTATATAGTGTGTACATAAAATCCTAGTCCAAGTATAACACCCAACTTTCTTTTTTTTCCCTTTTCCCTTTTTCTCTTTCTTTGGTGCGTCTAAACCGACCCAAACACCCAATAAATTCGTTTTTTTTATTTTTATCATTTAATATTATGTTAATAATATTACCTTAATTTTCCTTAATTTATTTCAGCTCCTAAAGCTTCCAAAACCTCAAAACCGTAAAACTAGTCAAATTCACGCGTTTTACCGTAAAAGACGTAAAATATACACTTTTATAAAAAATCTCAAATTTTGAAATAAACTTTATAACTAAGTCCTAAATGACTTAAAACCATCCTGAAAAATATTCATATGGATAATTACCTCACCCGAGACCTCTAAATGCTAAACCGTAAATCCAAAAAAAATACTATTACTATAATACTTATACGTATACGTAAACACCACAATATCACCATTTTCATTTCATAGTCACCACTTGTGAGCTCATGAACATGAAATAACCGTTCCTCGATTTACTTATGAGTATTCTATACTCATAAACGATAACCATACCAACCTCGTTCCCACAAAATAAACACGTAAACACACAATTCAAGTAAGCACACATAAAATAACCTAAAAGTAAGACCAAGTGACAAACCCAAAACCACGGTTGTCACAATAGACGATCTGTTTGAGCAACTCCAAGGGACCAAACACTTCTCCAAGATAGATCTTAGGTTAGGCTATCATCAACTACGGGTTAAGGAGCAGGACATCGCCAAGACTGCTTTCCGTACACGCTATGGCCACTACGAATTTGTAGTCATGCCATTTGGCCTGACCAAACTCCAGCAGTGTTCATGGATTTGATGACCAGAATCTTCCATGAATTTCTGGACAAGTTTGTCATTGTCTTCATCGATGACATCCTGATTTTCTCAAAGTCCAAGGAGGAACACGAAGACCATCTTCGTACAGTACTACAGATTCTTCGCCAGAAGCAGCTGTATGCTAAATTCTCCAGGTGTGAGTTCTGGTTAGACAAGGTGGCATTCTTAGGTCACATTGTTTCAGCAGAAGGAATCACTATGGATCCAGCGAAGGTTGAGTCTATTACTAAGTGGCCGAGGCCGACATCAGCGACTGAAGTCCGTAGTTTCTTAGGCTTAGCTGGCTATTACTGTAGGTTCGTAGAGAACTTTTCCAGCCTAGCACTACCATTGACCAAACTGATGCGGAAAGGTGAGAAATTCGTTTGGACTGAAGAACGAGAGAAGAGCTTTGAAGACCTGAAGCAGAAGCTAGTATCTGCACCTATTCTTACTCTCCCATCTGGTACGGGTGGATTTCAAATCTACAGTGATGCATCGGGGAAGGGACTTGGCTGTGTTCTCATGCAACATGGGAAAGTGATCGCGTACGCTTCACGGCAGCTTAAGCCTTATGAAGAAAATTACCCTACGCATGACTTGGAACTTGCTGCAGTCGTGTTTGCATTGAAGATATGGAGGCACTACTTATATGGAGAATCATGTGACATTTTCACGGACCACAAGAGCTTGAAGTATATCTTCACTCAGCGTGAATTGAACATGAGGCAGATGAGATGGTTAGAGCTGTTGAAGGATTATGACATTAATCTACAGTATCATCACGGAAAGGCGAACGTAGTAGCAGATGCACTTAGCAGGAAGTCCGGAATGATCAACGGCATTAAGATTGAGGAGGAAATCATAAGAGACTTGGAGCAACTAGACATAGAGATCATGGTACGCGGACAACACGGTTACTGGGCTAATCTTAGAGTAGAACCCGAGTTACTCTCTAAGATCAAGGAAGCTTAGAAAGATGATGGAGAAATCTGGGCGATAGTTCAGAATTTGGAGAAGCAGACGGAATTCAGAGTAGATGTAGATGGTATCGTATGGCAGGGCATGAGATTTTGTGTTCCTGATGATCAAGAACTCCGGGAAGCATTGTTAGCTGAAGCTCATACCTCCCCATTCTCTATACATCCGGGTTCGACTAAGATGTACCATGACATCAAGTAGTACTTTTGGTGGAGTGGTATGAAACAGGATGTTGCCACTTACGTCTCCAAATGTCTTACCTGCCAGCAGGTTAAGATCGAGCATCAGCGATCTGGCGGTCTCCTTCAACCGTTAGATATTCCAGAGTGGAAGTAGGACAAAATCACCATGGATTTTGTTACTGGTCTTCCGCCAACAAAGAGGAAGCACGATGCAATTTGGGTTATCGTAGATCGACTTACCAAATCAGCTCATTTCTTACTGATCCGCAAGGAAGATTCGGTCAGTAAACTCGCTGATACATATAGAAGAGAGATCATGAGACTGCACGGTGCTCCATCCAGCATCGTCTCAGACAGAGATCCTCGATTCACTTCATGATTTTGGAAGAGTCTGCAGAAAGCTTGGGGTACACAATTTAAGCTTAGCACGGCCTTTCATCCTCAAACAGACGGGCAGTCAGAGCGAACGATTCAGACATTGGAAGATATGTTGAGGTCATGTGCGTTGGAATGGACGGGTGATTGGGACGATTATATCTGTTTGGTGGAGTTTGCATACAACAATATGTGGCACGCAAGTATCAAGTGTGCTCCTTTCGAGATATTGTATGGCAGAAAGTGTCGCGCCCCAATCTGCTGGGATCAGGTTGGCGAGCGAACACTTGAAGGACCAGAGATCATAGAGATGACTAATGAGAGGGTCGCAGTAGCTAAGCAGAAACTTCAAGAAGCACGGTCACGTCATAAGAGTTACGCCAACAAGCATCGTAGGGACATACATTTTAACGTAGGAGATCACGTCTTTCTTAAGGTTTCGCCGGCACGTGGTGTTAGACGCTTCGGAGTTAAAGGGAAGCTCAGTCCTCGTTTCATCGGATCGTTTGATATCATTGAACGAGTCGGTAAAGTATCTTACCGTTTAGCGTTACCTCCACAGCTTTCGCATATACACAATGTGTTTCATGTGTCCTTACTCAGAGGATACCAGTATCATCCCCTTCACATGGTTCAGTATCCACTGGAACAGATACGTGAAGATCTTAATTTCATAGAAGAACCCCAACGAGTTCTTGACAGACAAGAACGAGTCATGAGAAGGAAGACGATTCCATTCGTCAAAATCCTTTGGAGGGATCATACCGAGCGGGAAGCCACTTGGGAAACAGAGGAGTCTATCCGGGCTTCTTACCCTCATTTCATATTTTGAATTCGGGTATGTTCTTCTTTTCCAGTTTACTTTATCTATAATTCGGGGACGAATTATTCTTTTTAGGGGGAAGAGTTGTAAACCCGCATGCTTTTACCATGAATAGTACCCTTTAGATCGTACATACATGATTAGAACTTTCCTTTTATAGCATGTTACGTTTCACGTATAAGAATTTCAAGTATTACGTACGTGTTAGAACGCGATAAGTATTTATTACGTATGAACACACGATAATTATTCCAATAACAATTATAATCACGAACATGCTATCATGAAATCATGAACGTAATTTAATCACGAGCTAATATTAATTACGTATATATATTTATCACGAACACAAATAAATATATTAAGTCACGATCGTAAACTAATTAGAACACGTAAATCACGAACACAATAAAACACGAGAACACACTATAATTTTAGACTCGGAAAAAGGTACGGGTTACCCCAAGTGGGGCCCCTACCCGTGGGTACACCAAAGAAAATGGGCCAAGCCCATGTAATTTTACTAAACATGCAAAATATGGAAAAGGTATTTTCATTTATCACAAAACAAGAAAATAACTAAAACCCTAAAAATCCCTTTTCTTCTTTCTCTCTTTGGCCGCCGGATTCAAGGACACCACAAGGGTGTTTCGGGTTGATTTTGATCTTGGAAATTGTGCAAGGATTCGTGTGTGTTCATCCTCTTTTGTTTCACGTATTCGGTATAGCTTTTAACCCTTTTCTTTTATGTTTTGATTTAACTAATCACATAAAATCATGATGTTTTTAAAAAAACTAATTAAAAACAATTATTTAAACATGATAATGATCATGGGGTAAATCAAAACAAGGGTTTTAGGGGTGTTTGTTCCTAGCCGACGCCTAACCGAGCCCCATGGGGGTCTCGGCTTGGCTTATTTCACACCACCGAGACCATATGGTCTCGGTATGGTGGTGGTGGTCCCACGACAGCAGCAAAACCAAGGGGAAACCCGATGTGGTTCGAGTTATGATGTTAGTTACGGGTCCGGTTCATGGTTTTTTAGTCACAGGTCCGGTTCATAAATTATTTTCAAGGTTTATGATTTTCACTAGTTATGTTTAGACTTAAATTAAATTAATAAAAACATGACATGATTAATTTAATGTACATGACTTAGGTTACAAATTTAATTACTAGTTCATGAATTTTAACCTAAGTATTTATATTTAATTAGACTTTATAATTAATTAATTATTTAAAACCATGACTATAATTAATTAATTAACATAACTTAGGTTATATTATTAATAGTTAATAATACATGTTTTAACCTAAGTATTTTACCTTTATTTAATTAAAATCATGTTGTATTTAATTAAATACTTTTAACATATAGTTTATTTAATTTACATGTAATAATTAATAAACTATACTTTATAATCACATGACTTAGAATAATAATCAGAAAACACTTAAGCTTATATAAATAGCTTATTTAACCAGCTTATATCTATTTATGGAAACTTTCTATTTATAGAAACTTATTTATTTAAGGCATCTAATCTATTTATGGAAACTTTCTATTTTTAGAAACTTATCTATTTTAAGAAGTAATTCTATTTTTGGAAACTTTCTATTTTTGGAAACTTTCTATTTTTGGAAACTTTCTATTTTTGTAAATTTTCTATTTTTGGAAACTTTCTATTTTTGGTAACTTTCTATTTTTGAAAACTTTCTATTTTAGGAAACATGCTATTTTTAGAAAGTTACTTATTATTACGCAACAAGTATAATAATACATGAAATACAAGTAATACTTAATCAAAATAGACAGAATATAAGATAAACACAGTATAAAGCTTAAAACAGTAAAACATGACATGAACATATAAAACAAGCCAAGACATGATATAAAACCAGTTACGTATTTAGTAATCAGATACTTATACACGTATGTATTTATGTAGCATTAGTGATACCGAAGTAGGACTCTCTTCCGTTCGTCTTCTTCTTTCACTGGACATAAGGTACGGATTCCCGTCCTTTCAGTATGGACATTCTTTCCTTATTAGGATTTCCCGTATGCAGTCAACTGTTTTCCCATATATGTTTGATTGCTTATGTTTAGTTAGAATACCTAAAGCCATATACATGCATGACCAGTTTCACCTAGTTATGGAGGTACCATAACCATAACACTAGAGGCACTGGTGTTATGACTTCCCCACGGCGGAGTGATTGCTCGTGGCATCCCTTCAGTTTTTGGATATATTATTGTATTTATCATGTGGGGCGTATGGGTGCATCCTAGTTACATATTTTTCAGCAGATTACTTAGTGTGAATGTGGTGTGTGCCTTGCATCCTTCATAAGGAGCTGATCCCTCCTACCCAAAAACCAGTATATTAAATTAGAGGCAGCCCCTCTAATTTACATGACGAGGTCACCCCTCCAAGTATTCATGCACGTTGATTTTCATGACCTATATTGGCTAATGGTAAAATATGTTAAACAGTTTTTACAAGATAAACATAAGGCTTTTCTAACTATAAAACCAGTTTTACTAAGACTTAACCGAGTTATCCAGGACATAGTTTCTTCCGCTGTTATATGCTTATATGCTTATATTATTCATGCTTTATTGTACATCCATGCACTGAGCGTATTGCTCAGCCGTTTTCCTTTTCATGTTCCCAAAACGGCAGGTACTTAGGGACGCTTGTAGACTTTAAGCGTACGTACATATGGACTGAAAGCTTTCTAGCCTTTCTTTACTTTATGCATTATCTATACTTTGATACTCTTTCCATGGACATTGTTTATTCCTTTCATTTACAGTACTTATGTTTGTGTGTGATGAGCTTTTCTTTTGGACTACCGATGTTTGATTCCGGTATTTCCTTTTATGGTCATGTAATGTTTTAGACATTTATCCTTGTATGCTTTGATGACATGCCATAATCACGCGTGACATTCCATTTATCAAAATGGGGTGTTACATAATTGGTCTAAAATTGGTCAAACACATCAGAAGAGATAACTTGTTCATAAGTTGGAATTAAGGGCTGAAATTTGGTTTGAGAATAGTTCTAGTTGGTGTGCATCTCTGCAGTATTTAGTTGTGTGATTTGGTAGCTTATTGGATAAGCTACAAGCTATTGAAAGTTGCAGCAAGTGCCAATTGCATCAACAAAAGGCACTTGAGATTTGACCTCCACATTGCTTGCACCCCTTATGCCATGCTATTCTCTCTATTGATACTTCATTTTCAGCTGCTTGTGAGTGTATTTGGATACTTGCTTTGCTTATTTGCTGGCTTATAAGCTAACTGGATTATAGCTTAGTATTTGCCAAAACCAAGTCAAGATAGCCAACTGGCTAGACTGATTCACTGGCTTCAAACTGAAAGCTTCCTCCACAAAAGCTTCAAAACAGCTTAATACCATCCCATAATAATTCCCTGCAATTTTGGTGAAATTTGGTGACAGTTGACTTTCGTTGACCAAGGGAAAAAGTGCTTTTTGGCTCATTCAGCTTATCAAAACGTGCAACAACTTTACTTTTGTAAATTTCATCAATCATTACACCTACTAAGCTTAACTGGAAGAAATCAGATCTTAAAAAGAGCTTTTAACTAGAAAATCAACTTATTTTATTTTTAAGAAGTGCTTATCAGATCCCACAACTTATTCTACTTGGCTTATTGGTGTTTTCTTTGTTGATTCGTCTTAGTTAGCTTATTTGTGAGCTTTTGCAACAAACCAGAGCTTCTGAAACCCCCTAGAAGTAACCCGAATGTTTTTGTGTTTTAGTGGATTTTTACTTTGCTTATTTCTGGCTTTTTGGTTAAGCTTTCTCAAAATTTCTTTTTACAGATCTCTTTAGTATCCCAAAAGAAGGTTGTGTGTTAAATTAAAGCTTATGGCACTAGCTTATAGCTTAATGGGCTTATTGGCCCATTAAGAATAAGCTTTTGGTATTTTAAGCTGTGATAAGCTCAAAACCAGCTTTTGGGCCTTAGGTTTTGTGTTTAAATTTGAACTTTGAGTCTGACCGTTCTTTTTAGGAGCTTATTGGACACTTTTGATTTTTGGGCTGAAAAGCCCATTACTTTTGGACTGTTTTTGGTTTTGCCCATTTGGGGGCCCAATAGGGGTATTTTGGTAATTTCGACTTCATTTTCTGTTTAACTAGGTTAAAATAAACTAGTTTGTAAGTTTTTAGAATTTTTTTATAAATTTTGATTTTTTAATATTATTTTAATACTTTATTTTTAGTTTAATTCATTTTAAATAGTTTTAATAGGTTTAAAAATTTGGAAAAATAATTTTAAGTTTAATTAAGTCATTTTAGAGTTTTACAAATTGAAAATCTTTATTTGGGCTTTTTATTAATTTATTTGATTTTTAGGGCTTTAATTAGCATTAAAAAATTAAATATTAACTAAATAAAAGGTTTGGAAAAGTTTTGATCATTTGTAAACCCTAATTAGATTTTTAAGAATTTTTGGTAATTTTTTGGGAATTTTTAGTGCAAGTTTTTATTTTCTATTTTTACGGTTTTACGTTTTGTACGTCGTAATTTAATTTTCTCATATCCGTCGTTCTCTTTTCTCATCTTTTCTTTCTCAAAATATTAATCCAAAATCATACAAGTTTTTCACACACGATAAAGCTCTTTGGGAAACGAACTTTTCACACACCTTTGGGTCATTGGTGGTTGATTTTCATTAATCGACACTTAATACTTACCGCTTCATTTACTTCTTGTTTTCCTAAACAAGGTTGTAATATACCACAATCATTTTTGCGCCGCTGCCGGGGAGGTGCGTTGTGATTAATTTGAACCATTTTGTTTTTAAAATATAGCCATAAATAGTATTTGTGTTAATTAGAACTCTATTAACACGTATTATCGGTTTTTTGTTTTCTTTGTGAATTATTATTACTATATTGTATATGTATCACAATTAATCCATAATATCTCCAAAAGTGTGAAAGCACAACCTTAATTAGGATTTGATCTCCTAATTATTGTATTCGAATCTCCAAAAAAAAAGAAAAAAAAGGCAAAAATAGATAAATACTTTCTATTAGCTCGATTTTGAAAAATACGAACTTTAGAGTAAATAGATAGGCAACGTGCTATAAAAGGCCGTTAAAGGGAAGCTAGGTACTTAAGTGCTTCGCGCCACCTCATTCCCCCCGTTCACTTGTGTGTATTTGATCTTGAAAGCTAATCGAGGGTTTTACCGCCCAAAGTATTATTACGTATCATATATTTGCTTGGTTTCTTGTGATTAAAACCTCTTGAACGTTTTGGTGTTCCACCAACGTTCTAAAGTCAATCGAAGGCGTTCACACCACATGATCGTTTTCATTCTTTGAGGCTCCATTAATTAAGAGTTTGATTCAAGGAGAGATTGGTAGATTTTTGTCTACATAATACACACAAAATCCAAAAAAAAATACAAACAATAAAAAACACAAAAAAATTGAAAATTCACAAAAACCCCAAAAGAATCTTCTTTGCTCACCTCCACGTTCTACGTCACGTTTATGCAAACTCATAATCAAGCAAAACAAGCTCGTAAACGTCGTCAAAAGGAAAGAAATCAAGATCCTTTGATTGAAGAAGAACATCCAATTGTCGAACCCGTTGTAGAACCAATAGTCACTATGGCTAATCGTACTATGATGGAGTTGCTTCAAGCACCCACCAAGGGTTTTGGAGAAGCTATTGTGATTCCCGCCATCCTTGCGGAGAATTTTGAGATCAAGACGGGTTTAATGTCGATGCTACAAGCAAACAAGTTTCGCGGACATGAAAAAGACAACCCACATTATCACATACGGAATTTCAATCGTGTCACCACAACAAGAAAATTTAAGGATGTTCCACATGACGCCATTAAGATGATCTTGTTTCTATACTCTTTAGATGGACCCGCAAAAATTTGGCTCGATAAAGAACCGCCAAATTCGATTTTGACATGGGGTGATCTCGTCTCTAAGTTTGTGAACCAATTTTTCCCGCCATCTAAGATGACACACTTGAAAAATGAGATTTCAAGGTTTACGCAAAGATCTAATGAAAGTTTTTCAATGGCATGGGAACGATTTAAGGAAATGTTACATGAATGTCCTCACCATGATTTTTCCGAATTGCATCAAATTGATAATTTTTATAATGGGCTTAACGATCATGAACGAGACTATTTGAATGCCAGCGCGGGTGGTAATTTTTTGTGCAAATCAACCGATGAAGCTTTAAAGATTATCAAGAATATATCTAAGGTTTATAACCCTCGTAACACACCGAGTGTTGCCACTATGGGTTCATCGTCATCGTCTCGTAACATGAATGCCTTACATGATGAAGCAAATAAGGAGAATTGGTTTTTCGATATATTTTCGACACTTATGACTCATTGGAAAGCACAAGATGCTTTGAACTCCGCATCGGTTAAAGTGGTTGAAAAGAGTTGTATATCTTGTGGTGGAGCTCATGATTTTTCCGAGTGCATTACCGCCGGTGGTAACACTTCGAGTGCTTACGTAGCAACAGGAACTTACAACCAAAACGGCCAAGGTTCCCGCCCAAATCAAGCTCCCCAAAATCAAAATGTTAACAACTATCGAAACAACAATCAAAGTGGTGGTTATCAAGGAAATCAACGTAGCTATAACAAGGGTAATTACCAAAGTGGGAACAATGGGAATTGTAAAATCAAAACCAAAACCGTGATTTTCAAAATACTACAGAAGGTTTTCAAAATGCTCACACTAAAAATCTTCAAGGAGAATTTTGGATTATGCTAAGGCAAATGATGCTAAGTTTGATAACATGCAACGAGAAATGATTAGCTTAAGACCCACTTGAAAAACGAGCTTAAAAACAAACTTGCTAATGAATTGAAAACTCATGCTAATAAAATGGAAGGAAACGTTCAATGTCTTCCACAAAATCAACAAAAGATGGAACAAGGTCAACATGAGACTAAACAAGAGTTGTTAAAAGCGGATAAAAGACAATCAAAATTTGAAGATCGAATGGCTAGTATGTTTGAAGCTATCATGTGTATACCTCTTCCTCGGGTGGTCTTCCTAGTGATACCATTGCAAACCCGAAGGGAGAAATAAATGTTATTACTACTCGTAGTGGTAAATCTTTCAAAGAAGCAATCTCTCGTCCTAGTACTTCTGCGGAGAAGGAAATCGAGAAAGAACCCGAGGTGATGGTAGAATAGGAGCATATTACAAGCCCACGAAGTACCGCTCAAACCACACCTACGGTTGAACCAATACCAATTGTGGAACCTGAGATTCCAAGGCCATTGCCTATGCCCCAACCCACACCACCCTTACCTTACCCCTCGAGACGAAACAAGGAGAAGTTACAAGAACATAATAAACAACAAATTGAGATTTTTATCAAAATGTTTCAACGAGTGCACTTTAATGTGAGTTTAGCCGACGCGTTGTTATACATGCCTCGTTTCGCTTCCACTTCTAAAGGTATGATGAACGATAAAGAGAAGCTTTCAAAGCTATATAATTGTTCTTCGGTTTATCTTAGCCGAATACCGGAAAAAGTTGGTGACCCCGGGAAGTTTCTCATTCCTTGTGATATTCAAGAAATGGAAGGATGCCTCGCCTTGGCCGATCTTGGCGCGAGCATTAATTTAATGCCCTTTTCCATGTGGAAATCACTTTCACTTTCGGCTCTTACTCCATCGAAAATGTCTATCGAGATGGCCGATCATTCTACGATTCTCGCATGTGGTATGGTCGAAGACGGTTTTGTTATCGTGGGGAAGTTCAACTATCCTGTTGATTTTATCGTAGTAGACATTCCCATGGATCCTCAAGTTCCTCTAATTTTAGGTCGATAAATTTTTAGATACCTCGAAATCGATCATTGATGTGCATGCTAGAAAAATCACTTTGCGATTCAATGAGGAGGAACTTGTTATAAACGCTACTCAAAACTCTACACCTTCTCATGTTTATGCAATCGCTACCATCAACCATATTGACTTAGTCGATGTAGTTTGCGATGAGTTTTCACAAGAACTGTTAGGCTTTTCCGATAGTTCGACAAGTGTCAATCCCACTATTATGGATCCGATTCTTGCTAATTCTACACCAAATCTCACTCCATTCCAAGGAGGCGATTTTATTTTGAATGAAATCGACAATGAATGTGACAATCCGTCAATTTGAGGTCGTTATTTTATTCTCAAGTATTACTTACAATCATTATTTTATTGTTAGTTTATGAACTCACTCACTTTTAGGAAGAAATTAGGATTTACTCTAAATTTAGCATCGTCTACGTCTAAACTGGAGAGCTCTACGTTACGTGTTTACGCTTACCTACTCCGTTTTGTGACAGTCCAACATTTTCAGGTAGTAAACTTATTATCGTTTATCATTTTGAAATTTTATTTTTATGTGGGTTCATGAAAACACATATTTACGGGATGAAATTAGGGCTTACGTGCATAATTTAACGTCTTTTACGTTTAAACCGGAAACCATAGGTTTACGTATTTACGCTTTTGTGCTTCGTTTTTGATGAGACAATTTTTATTAGAATTGTTTTGTGCCGTAGTTTCATAATTTGTAAAAACATTTTTTGTAAATCGACCCGAGGGCACGTAAATCGAGGAAAGTAGAATCGAGGAGTACCCGTAAAATAATTGGGATGAAACAAGTTTACACTTGTCCCACCCCTATAATGGGCGGATACAACAAGGGAAGACACCCCTTTGGTGTCAAAATTATAGCAAGTGTTGAGACACTTGTCTCATAACTTGTTCAAGGTACAAAAGCCTAAACTTTACACACATCTCACACACTTGCATGTGTAAACAAGAAAACATTATCAATTCTCTCTCTCCCTCTCCCTCTTTGGCCGTCTACCCCTATCATCCTCCCACCATTTTCATCAAATTTTAACCATAAACTTAAGCTATAATCCACATATGATGATAACCACTTAAAAGGAGGATGATTGGAGGTGATTACAACTTGTGAAATGAAGTTTTCATGGAGTCTTAGGGCTGTTTTTCAAGAAGGAGTTCATATACTTGAAGATTTCAAAAAGTTGTTTTGCAAAGTTAAAGATTTGGTTACAATATCAAACCTTGTTCATCCAAAATCTCATCATTTTCATCATTTGGTTGGTATAAGGATTGTCTTCTTTCTATCATCCTATTGTTTTTGTAAATGTACTTGTCTATTTATTTCCAAATGTGTATGTAAGAGATCTATTAATGATGATCAAGTGATTTCATAGGATTTTATGTCACTAGACTAAGTTGATGAGGCTAAATTTACAAATAAAAGATGTTAAATCATCACTAGATAAGTAGGCAGTTAAAAACAGTAAGTTTCAACATTTTTTGTGACAATCCGTCAATTTATGGTTGATATTTTATTCTCAATTGTTATTTGAAAATATTATTTTAATGTTATATTATGAACTCACTTATTTTTGGGAAGAAATTTGGATTTACGTCTTGAAGTAACATCGACTACGTCTAAACCGGAGGATTCTACGTTACGTGCTTACGTTTACATACACCGTTTTTGGTGGCAGTCCGACATTTCAGGAAATAAATTTATCCGTGAATATTATTTTGAGATTTTAAATTTGTGTTGGTTCATAAACTCACAAATTTACGAGAAGAGATTAGGACTTACGATTATAATTTAACGTCCTTTACGACTAAACCGGAAACCATAGGATTACGTATTTATGTTTTTGAACTCCGTTTTTGATGAGACAATTTTTATTAGAATCGTTTCGTGTTGTAGATTCATAATTTATAAAAATGTTTTTCGTAAATCGACCCGAGGGCACGTAAATCGAGGAAACTAGAATCAAGGAGTACCCGTAAATTAGTGGAGATAAGACAAGTTTACACTTGCCTCACCCCCACTATGGGTGGCAAGTTGACATAAACCACAAGGACACTTGTCCTCCTATTTCTACAAAACTAGCTAACCAAAACCACTAAACTCCTAACCACTTTCTCATACATGTAAACTAGCTAAACTTTATCAATCTCTCCTCCCCTCTCTCTCTATGAACGTCCACATTCATCCAAAACACCACCATTGATAAAAAAATCAACCATAAATCATATGTATAGTTTACATATGATGAAAACCCATTGAAAAGATGAAGATTGGAGGTGGTTATAACATGTGAAAAGGAGTTTCCATGGAGTTTAGGGGCTGATTTTCAAGAAGGTATTCATGCATATGAAGATCTCAAGAAGTTCATTTGACAATTTAAAGAAGTGGTATTGATATCTCATAAGATTGGTTATCAAAAACCAAGTCTTGTTCATAAAAAAACTCATCATTTCATCACTTTGGTGGTATAGAGATTATTTATTCCTATCATCTTGTTACTTTGAATATGTAATCTTGTATTTTCTTCATTTATGTATATTTATATGATGATGAATAATGATCAAAATATTATATGGGATTTGGTGTTGATAAATTTTGTTAAAATGATTAAAAGCTACATGAAAGGATGTTAAAATCACGGCTAAATATGTAGGCTGTATAAAACAGTAAAGATCTAGATAATAACTTTTTAAAGTGGCTTGGATAATTTAATATACAGTAAGGTAAGTGAAATTTACATATGTGAGAGTTGGCCACACAATGGAATCCATAAAATGAGTGAGATATGATCAAAACAAGTTTAGAGTGCAAATCTGCCTATATTGTTTTGGACGAATTTATTAAAATATTTAGAAGTTGATTCATCAGTAGCTATAAAGGAATAAAATGAAACAAATATCATGTAGTTTCTGTGATAAACATTTGAGGTCCTATATCATTATAGAACTCTAGATATGGACATTTTAGTGAACTTAAAATTTAGGACAGATTTTGTGAAATTAAAGTTTAATATTATTATATAAGCACTCAAATAAATATAGTATAAAATGTGAATTAAAACCCACTAACGTATATATTTCATTTATAAAAACATGTATAAGGATAAATAAATGGACATTCTATAAAAATGGTAGTTTGGTAAGTTTTATAAGTTATAAAAACTATAAACATGATTTTTACGTCTTTTCGGCTAATACCGTAAAATTAACGTTTTGCGTCAATTAAAACTTAGACGATCGGACCGTCTAATGTAAAATTTTTAAAAGTCGTATACTGATATATAAGTACTTAATACAAGTAAAAACCGATAAAACCCTAACTAAATAACATATGGACATTAACGGGCTAAGTTAGCATTATTGGACTAATAAACCAACTAAATGGGCTAAACACTTATAAATTTACTTATTGGGCTTAACCCAATTGGGCCCAACATGTAAAGTATAATACTGATAATAAAAGTATAAAATAGATTAATACAAGTTAATGTACTTATAATAGGCTTATTGGACCTAAAACATGTAAATAGGTAAAACTAGTAAACTAGTATAAAAGTTATCAACACATAATACTAAAATGAGTAAATGAGAATGTATAAACCCACTTGATCATCATCATATGTATAAAATCATCATATGTATACATAATTGTTATTTTTATAAAGTCCTTGGACAAGAGTCTAAGACAAGTATTATTTGACTAGGTTTCCGTGATTGAAGCACGTACCGTACATCCAAATCGCCGATAACCGCCTTCCCACATCAACGTGAGTTCATAGCCTCACACTCTTTTAAATGTTTTATAAACCCGCGAGGGAGATAATATGTTAGTTTTGATAAAATAGGATACCATTTGTCCCAATTGTTTGTTTATTGATTTGGACCCGAATGATTGTATGACCCGATGAATGATATATGACCCGATAAATGAAATGAAATGGATTATTAAAGTTAGGTTATGTCACTAAAAGTCCCATTAGCATGAATTGTGAACTACCGGGATTTGGTAGACGCTTATGCATATAATAGTACTATTTGGGGACGATCACCCCAGTTCGTGCCTTGACGGTTGATCCCCGTCGTGCCATATTGATTGGTAAGCGAATTTATGTATGAGAAGATTTACACAAGCGTGATTATTGTGAC
The DNA here is from genome assembly GCA_025667525.1 of Glebionis coronaria. Lineage (NCBI taxonomy): Eukaryota > Viridiplantae > Streptophyta > Magnoliopsida > Asterales > Asteraceae > Glebionis > Glebionis coronaria. The sequence goes on from JANFOE010000261.1 coordinate 170,379, forward strand.
GACACGCTAATTTAGATGGGCAAATTGAGTTTTGGGTTAGCTACTTGTTGTTTATTGTAGTAAGGTAACAATGTCATGCGGCTTATAATAATCCAAAATAACGAAATACTGCCTTATGCATTGAATTACGATATATTTCCTGACTAGAAATACGGGGTCTTATTATTGATGTTATGTTCGTGTTTTGGTTTTACCTAACCATATTCATATAACGATTTTTATTCAACTCTATACAACGTTATAAAACGTATTGTATGATGTTTTTAACGACAATGGTTCGTATAATGATTTTGAAGGCGAAAGCCTATATTAGGATTTTGATAAAGATTTGTATAAAATGACTTTGGCTATTTCATGGCCTATTACAAAGATTTGTACAAAATGATTTTCGGTAATAATCTTATACCGATGTTATATTGATGGATTTCATTAAACTCTATGAATTCACTCGGCGTTATCGCTGACCTTTTCTATTAACATGTTTTGTCTCAGGTACTTGAAGGTAATTCTCGGGAAGACAACAAGAATTCATGGCCCGCACTTAGATAACAATTTCCATTCAAATGCTTTGTAAAAATTGTATGAAATACTATGACTTGGGACCTATGTAAATTTGATATTTATGAATGTAAATGCTTTATTATTAAACGACGCGATTTTTAAGCGTTGTCTATGATGTGAGTAATGTGCTATCCCGTAACACCAACGAGTCTTCCGCTGTATTGAATTGTGTAAATTTGTGGGTGTTACAGTTTGGTACCAGAGCTCTCGTTATAGAGAACGAAAGATTTTTAAAACCAAGGTTTTGAATAAAACATTTCAAAATCTTTTAACTATAAACATTTTTCTCAAAATGTCTAAAAATCTTTTGACTATAACGGTGCCGAAAGAATTCCCGAGTTACCGACAAGGCCAGAATGAGAAGTGTTATTTTAATATATATAACTTGGATTATATATATGATGTAATTTGATACATGATTGTTTGATGATTATTTTTAATACTTATACGAGGTATTTATACGACGTAGATTGTCACAAGAAACCCTAAATCCCCTAGTAAATTAATCGAAGCTATTCTCGTAGGAATTCTAGATATCCTAGATCTAAACCAAGTTGTGGATATTTATGATCCCAACAAATGGTTGATATTCGTAGAAATGTTGATATTAGTTGATTGTGATATTAAAGAAGAATTGGCGAGATTATAACTGATATCGATGTCATGGCGATCTTTCCTTATAGAGTGGAGTTTGACAAAACGTTACCACCTAGAAAGATGTCATCTGAATTGTTGTCACCCAATTCTTAAATTTGAAATCGAAAGGGTGAATGTTGCACTTGAGGCTGTCATTGGAACCATTACCCAAAAGCCTCATGCCACTAGTACCTTTCTAAGAAGTCTAATTGAATGTACGAGTCATCTCATACTAGAGACTCATTTGATAACTATTGTTGTAAGAGCTATAGGATTGGAAATGTTGTTCATATTGAGATTTTATTGCCTTTACAAGTCCGAAGAATAAGGTTGAAAGTATTGGAGAATGAGGTAGGATATTGCATTGAGTATAAGTTGATTGAAAACTTGACTAAAGTAAAATTTAACCCGTATGGAATATGAGATTATTAAGAGGAAGTCGTTAAGTTCTGTGATTGAATTATAAGGTTTTAAATGATTGTTAGTTTGTGTTAAGGGTTGTTCCTTGACCATTGTCCAATGATGAGGATGCCCAGTGTCCAAGAAATAAATTGAAGAAATCTTCTTCTAAGTTGGGACCGATGGATCTTCCGGGACAGGTGGGACACCTAATGACTCTTGTAGATTAGTATTCATTGTGGTATCTTTTAAAAATCCCTAACTTAACTGAGACATCAGTTGGTAGGATGAGTTCTTGGAATTGTATGACATAGTGACACGTAATGTGTTACGGTATAATTTTAACTTGTTTGTGATTAATGAAAAGACTACCTTTGATTGCTAAATTCTACATGTATCAGTGTTATCTATCTTTTATTGCTTCATCCTAGTGCTCGCATTAGTGATGCAAATATTGAACAAGTACTCATCTCGGTTTGAGTTACGTTGTAGATTATTCTTTTTGAGTTCCATCAAGGTCATGCACCTCATGATTTATTTGGCTAAGCTCATTTCCTATTATATTGTGGTTAGTTCTTGGTAAACAACTTTTCATCACTCTTTTGCAGATCACTCAATGTTTTTATAAGATAAAACAATATCTTTTGAGAAAAATTGAATTTTCATCACTATAAGGATTATTCAAGTGAGATTTATAAGTGATCATTATTGAAATAAAGTTGATTATGAAATACCTTGGAAAACTTAATTGTTTCCATTACAAAGAAAATATTTGTAAATTTATTTTTGATTCTTATTTAAGAATTAAGAAAGAAAATGTTATTAATATGAACATGATGATAAAATTCTGACGAACAGAGTATTGCATCGTTAATCTTGAAATTGTATATAGTTGCGCGCCTACATACAATTTGAAAGTGACCATGCAAGGCGGATTAGTAGTCACCATGAAATTCTTAATAAACACTAAATTTTCTTTGAAGATTGTGAAAGATTAAATTTTATGAGATCTGCAAGAAGTGAAAAATAGGGACATATTGATAGGGACACCTACATATGTGCCCGTACTATTTATTCTTCTGAGTCGAATTTACTCATCTTTGGAACTTGTCTTATTAGACAATTGATATTCCCTTCCTTGTCCAATTCTCCCATGGTGAGATTCTTTGAAAAAAATATCTGATTACCGAGTGTTGATACCCGACTGGATGTATCTATGTTCCTATCATTTCTTTTGATTAGATTTCGTTTGAATGACCTGGGTGACGATCTGAGGAGCTTTCGAATGCGTACTCAAATTATGAAACATGTGATATATTCATATTCGTTAAATGTTTTCGTCTGTATCTGATTTAAAATTCTCTCGCGTAAATTATGCGTTGACCTTACTCTTTTAATGCTAGTTGTGTCTCCATATATCCTTGAATTTTGTGAAGGATTATGAGTTATTATTAGTCTTTTGAGAAGTTCACATCTTATGAACGGTAATGAAACTGGAAAGTTGATAGTGCCAGTAGAATGGATTGATTGATTATGACATGACGACATTGTCTTAATTGATGGGAACTCGAGTAGAATTCCCTAAAATATAAGATGTGATTATCAAAAGTTATCTAAATAATTCTTGATGGATGACCATATCCTGCATTTAGACTTGAAGTTTTACCATGAATGGTTATGAACTAGTCATAGATATTGTAATCTAGAAAGGACTTAAAGTAAATATATTAAAATATGTTTCCGTTATCTGAAACTTTAGAAGGTATTTGTTGGTAAATTACCTAGACTTTCGCCATTTAGGAAAGTCAAATTTGGAATTGATTATATTCCCGGTGCTGCACCCGTGGCGTGTGCACTGTACGTTAGCACCATCTGAATTAAAAGAACTACCGTACAACTGAGAGAGTTGTCGGAGAAGGCTTTTATTCTACCAAGCTCGTCATCATGAAGAGCTATGGTGTTATCATTCCTATAGTTCTTGAATTACCGTGAACTAGGTAAATTGATGATCAAAATCTATATCCACTAGCCAAGATGATAGATTTGTTCGATCATTTACAAGGTTCTAGCGTATGCTTTAAAAAAATTCGATCCACGACATGGTTATCATCAACTTCGCGTCCGCGAAAAAGATTATATATTCCAATCACTACATCCAGAACTTATAATGAACATTATGAGTTTCATGTGATGTCGTTTGGATTGACCAATACACATGTAGTATCCATGAATATGGTGAAACGTGTGTAGGCTGTAATTTGATAAATTCATGCTTGTGATCACTAAGAACCATTTGTTTGTTTATAAGTATAAGAAGGAGTTATTAATTATTTATAAACTTCCCGGAGTTTTCTGAGCAATAAAAATCTGTACCTTGAATAATTAACATGTGATTTAAGGCTTAATCTTTTACATTATTTGACCGTGTGATTAAAAGATAATGGAATCTATATTGACTCCTCAAAAATTAGAGCCATTTAAGACCTTGGGTTTTACCAAAAATAAAGTACAAATATGTTTTGACAGATATTTTATCAAAGAAATTTTTAAAGGGATTATTTCCTTATGCCCAAATCATTTAACTAAACTCCTGTTTAGGGGTAAATGTTTGTGTATACTTCTAGACAACTTAAGAAGGATTAAGGAAAACCATTTAAACCATGACTTAAATTTTGAAACGACAATTTTTGCTTGTCAACTAAGAAAATTTTGACCAAAGTATAACCAAAGATTTTTCAAACATTTACGAATCTCACTAATTATTTTTAGTAAATCAACAAAAATCGTGTTAATTAAATTCAAATTTATTCTTTTGACATTTTCTTATAATTGGACGAACCGAGAAATTTAAAACTTTTTACGTTTACGTTTCATAAAATTAAATATTTATTATTTAATTACTAGTAATACTTATCGACGCTTTAAATGTCGGATTGAGCAAAACTGATAAAAATGATAGTTGAGACGAAACTAAAACTTAGAAAATATGAAGAAGGAATTTTTGAATGAAAACGGTCGTGATATTTATTTCATCGGGGAAGGTGAACGTAAATACTGACGTATAATGTTATAAGGATAAAGAATCAATTAGGATGCGTACCTTAGTAATGACTGTGCAAAATAAATTGCCAAACAATTTAAAAATAGTTGATGATTGTAAAAAGGATAATATAGATAATAAAAGGGGGTTCGTGGCTAATGTGAACTATTAGTAATAAGAGCCGATGGCGTTAAATGTATAAAAGGCCACTTGAGGTTGCCTAAATATAGAGGATTTTGAGATATAGTCATGTTGGAATCTCGTAGGATTAAGTATTCTATTCATGTCATTTCTGATTAAATGTATCTTTATCTGAAGAAGTTGTACTAATGGCAAATTATGAAGGCAGACATTGCCTCATACATTAGTAAACGTCTAACTATTGCAAAAGTCATCATCTGAATTTAATTTGATTTGGGTCATCGTCGACAGACTGACCAAATCTGCTAATATCATTCCTGTTAATGATAGATTCTCGATGAAGAAATTGACTCTTTTGTATTTAAAGGAGTTGTGTAAACATAGTGTGCTCGTATCGATCATGTCTATCAAGATCCTCGCTTCGCATCGAATTTCTAGAGATTTGCTCAGAAGTCATTAGGAACGAACCTTGATGAGAGTACTGTGTACCACCCCAATCGAAGGGACGAAGTAAAGTAACGATACAAAATACTATAAGTGCTGTTTTATGCTTGAATGATTGACCTTTGGTAATAAACCGTATAATCGCTTTCCTTAGGAAAGATTATCATTGATAATTATCATATTAGGATCGAGATCGAATCTTGTGAGGATATATATTAGAGCATCTGTAAGCAGGAGTTGGGATGAGGACACCCGACATACACCCATTGTGAGTTGGACATGTCATTTAGGTTTAAGGTTTTCTATGATGGCAAACCTAACCTTACAAAATACTCGACCCGCGAGACCTGAAATGATTGTTGAAATTAGGATTTGATTATTGATTGCCGGTAGTGGGCAGGAGGTTATGTGAATATGAAATGTAGATCTTGAAGTGCCAGATGGGTAGCGAAGTTATGGCAAAAATCTTAACTTTGGAAAAATGAATTGATGATCTGAAAGATCATGGGATATAAGTTCACGTTGTATGGGACCATTGAGATGATGTAAAAGTTGGTTTGAAAGGCATATAAGCTGGATCTACCCTAGGACTTCAAGAGCTGCGTGAATTATGTTTCGTATATCGAACTTGATGAATTGTCTATCAAGTAAGAATCTGATTGTTTCTTAGTAAAGTTTAGATCGGTGAAAAGTTGCATTCATCGAAAACCCGTGAACATCATGGATAGAGAAAGTAAGTCAACATTAAGACTGATCGTATTCCCGTAGTTATGTTTGAAGAAACTCGCGTATTGTAATGAATTACACTTGTGAGAAAAGACCGAATGTGGAGGAAATACCCACATGGCTTTAACTCTATAAGAAGCGAGTAGTAAGATAAGATGATATTTGAGGACAAAGATCCTGTTTAGGTGGAAATGCTGTGACAATCCGTTAATTTATGGTTGATATTTTATTCTTAATTGTTATTTGAAAATATTATTTTAATGTTATAATATGAAGTCACTTATTTTTGGGAAGAAATTTGGATTTACGTCTTGAAGTAACATCGACTACGTCTAAACCGGAGGATTCTTCGTTACGTGCTTACGTTTACATACACCGTTTTTGGTGACAGTCCGACATTTCAGGAAATAAATTTATCCGTGAATATTATTTTGAGATTTTTAATTTGTGTTGGTTCATAAACTCACAAATTTACGAGAAGAGATTAGGACTTACGATTATAATTTAACGTCCTTTAAAACTAAACCGGAAACCATAGGATTACGTATTTACGTTTTTTAACTCCGTTTTTGATGAGACAATTTTTATTAGAATTGTTTCGTGCCGTAGATTCATAATTTATAAAAACGTTTTTCGTAAATCGACCCGAGGGCACGTAAATCGAGGAAACTAGAATCAAGGAGTACCCGTAAATTAGTAGAGATGAGACAAGTTTAAACTTGCCTCACCCCCACTATGGGTGGCAAGTTTACATAAACCACAAGGACACTTGTCCTCCTATTTCTACAAAACTAGCTAACCAAAACCACTAAACTCCTAACCACTTTCTCATACATGCAAACTAGCTAAACTCTATCAATCTCTCCTCCCCTCTCTCTCTATGAACGTCTACATTCATCCAAAACACCACCATTGATAAAAAAAATCAACCATAAATCATATGTATAATTTACATATGATGAAACCCATTGAAAAGATGAAGATTAGAGGTGGTTATAACATGTGAAAAGGAGTTTCCATGGAGTTTAGGGGCAGATTTTCAAGAAGGCATTCATGCATATGAAGATCTCAAGAAGTTCATTTGGCAATTTAAAGAAGTGGTATTAATATCTCATAAGATTGGTTACCCAAAACCAAGTCTTGTTCATTAAAAAACTCATCATTTCATCACTTTGGTGGTATAGAGATTATTTCTTCCTATCATCTTGTTATTTTGAATATGTAATCTTGTATTTTCTTCATTTATGTATATTTATATGATGATGAATGATGATCAAAATATTATATGGGGATTTGGTGTTGATAAATTTGGTTAAAATGATTAAAAGCTACATGAAAGGATGTTAAAATCATGGCTAAATATGTAGGCTGTATAAAACAGTAAAGTTCTAGATAATAACTTGTTAAAGTGGCTTGGATAATTTAATATACAGTAAGGTAAGTGAATTGTACATATGTGAGAGTTGGCCACACAATGGAATCCATAAAAAGAGTGAGATATGATCAAAACAAGTTTAGAGTGCAAATCTGCCTATACTGTTTTGGACGAATTTATTAAAATATTTAGAAGTTGATTCATCAGTAGCTATAAAGGAATAAAATGAAGCACATATCATGTAGTTTCTGTGATAAACATTTGAGGTCCTATCTCATTATAGAACTCTAGATATGGACATTTTAGTGAACTTAAAATTTAGGACATATTTTGTGAAATTAAAGTTTAATATTATTATATAAGCACTCAAATAAATATAGTATAAAATGTGAATTAAAACTCACTAACTTATATATTTCATTTATAAAAACATGTATAAGGATAAATAAATGGACATTCTATAAAAATGGTAGTTTGGTAAGTTTTATAAGTTATAAAAACTATAAACATGATTTTTACGTCTTTTCGGCTAATACCGTAAAATTAACGTTTTTCGTCAATTAAAACTTAGATTATCGGACCATCTAATGTAAACTATTTAAAATTCGTATACTGATATATAAGTACTTAATACAAGTAAAAAGCGATAAAACCCGAACTAAATAACATATGGACATTAACGGGCTAAGTTAGCATTATTGGACTAATAAACCAACTAAATGGGCTAAACACTTATAAATTTACTTATTGGGCTTAACCCACTTGGGCCCAACATGCAAAGTATAATACTGATAATAAAAGTATAAAATGGATCAATACAAGTTAATGGACTTATAATAGGCTTATTGGACCTAAAACATGTAAATAGGTAAAACTAGTAAACTGTATAAAAGTTATCAACACATAATACTAAAATGAGTAAATGAGAATGTATAAACCCACTTGATCATCATCATATGTATAAAATCATCATATGTATACATAATTGTTATTATTATAAAGTCATTGGACAAGAGTCTAAGAAAAGTATTATTTGAATAGGTTTCCGTGATTGAAGCACGTACCGTACATCCAAATCGCCGATAACCGCCTTCCCACATCAACGTGAGTTCATAGCCTCACACTCTTTTAAATGTTTTTATGAAATGTTTTATAAACCCGCGAGGGAGATAACATGTTAGTTTTGATAAAATAGGACACCATTTGTCCTGCTTGTTTGTTTATTGATTTGGACCCGAATGATTGTATGACCCGATGAATGATATATCACCCGATAAATGAAATGAAATGGATTATTAAAGTTAGGTTATGTCACTAAAAGTCCCATTAGCATGAATTGTGAAATACCGGGATTTGGTAGACGCTTATGCATATAATAGTACTATTTGGGGACGATCACCCCAGTTCGCGCCTTGACGGTTGATCCCCGTCGTGCCACATTGATTGGTAAGCGAATTTATGTATGAGAAGATTTACACAAGCGTGATTATTGTGACGACACGCTAATTTAGATGGGTAAATTGAGTTTCGGGCTAGCTACCCGTTGTTTATTGTAGTAAGGTAACAATGTCATGCGGCTTATAATAATCCAAAATAACGAAATACTGCCTTATGCATTGAATTACGATATATTGCCTGACTAGCAATACGGGGTCTTATTATTGATGTTATGTTCGTGTTTTGGTTTTACATAACCATATTCATATAACGATTTTCTATTCAACTCTATACAACGTTATAAAACGTATTGTATGATGTTTTTAACGACAATGGTTCGTATAATGATTTTGAAGGCTAAAGCCTATATTATGATTTTGATAAAGATTTGTATAAAATTGTAGAATCTTGATAACCTATGAATCTATGAAGGGGTTGATGATTTCTAGAGAGAGAAAGTTAGAGAGAGAAAGAGAGAGAAAACTATGTGTTATTTCAATAATTGGAAATGGGAAACATTCAACAACCAACCCCTTTCCAAGGAGGAAAGGGGTATTTATACTTCCAAGCTACATGGGCTTGGGCCGGTCCATGACAAGCCCATGGACCGGTTCTTACTTAACTTAATAAGCAACTAATAACTATTTGTTAACTACGAGCTATTACAACATAAATAATATTGTGGAGTGACCGATACTTCTAATATACGTAAAAACGTATTTCTAACAATCTCCCCTAAGGGAGGTCACTCCACGTTACAAAGTTCTAAACCTAGCATACTATACTAAGTCTTCGTTCTTTAGCTCGTAGTCTTTTCTTCTTTTCTTTCTTTTGTTGTGAATATGTTGGTTTGATCTTTTAGGCTTTGGCTTGAGAGCATTATTCTTTTGGCCTTTCACGTGCGATCTTTGCCTTCTTGTGAAACTTGCCTCCTCGTGACTCCATGTTCCACACACTTATGTCTTTTTGTTGAATTCTCGAAAGTTTCAGAGTTTGGTACAGCGGAAGACTTTATCTTGTACTTTCTTGAATTTTTGCTAAACTTTGATGCAGAAAAACATAAGCATGTGGGAACGACTTCTACAGGTACACCGCAACACCACCGTCTTCACTGGTACACAGCAACGCCACCGTCTTCAACAGGTACACAGCAACGCCACCGTCTTTAACAGGTACACAGCAACGACACGAATAAAATGGATTTGAACATTTTATTCTAATTCGATAGCATTTTACCTCCGGTCGGTGAAGACTGTTGGACGATATTAGATATCGTACCCGTGACGGATAGTTTCAATTAAGTAACTTCCTGACAGGATTTCGCGGGTAAACCCGTTCTCTTTATTCGACCGTCCAAAGCTGACTGCGAACATAAAGAGTGAATCACTTGGATAAATTATCCTTGTGATTTGAAGCCGTCAATTCATGAAACCTGGAACAAGTGAATTTCAATTAAGATTTTCACCATCGTTGTTTTCCAGTTGTCACGAGCTCAATTCATAAAGAATCTTGCACGTCACCTACCAAGTGCTGTTTGATGTTAACACTAGAAGGATTTCCACTCGTCACTGTGATCAATAAAGAGTCACTCTGAGTGTTCTGGCAAGATCATATGATAATGCGAAGAGGCCTGGAACGAGTTTAAGTTCAATTAAGAATTAAACCACTGTTTCTTTCCAGTTTTTCACAAGATTGGTTCTAAAAGAACCGCACGTGTAACCTACCATGAGCTTGTTTGACGTTGGCTCAAGCAGGATTTCCATCTTCATTGTAATACTTGCGTATCACTCAGACGTTCTGGCAATATTACAGGAATACTGCGTAGGACTCATGAAAATCTCTTACTTTTCACAGTGTGTGAGAAAGCAAGGAATAAATGGAAAGTGTCCTAATGAGACTTTTGATGATCTCTTGGCTCTAGACTCGATTGTGTGTTTTGATTTAGTGAGCGATGGCTGGAGAGGAGTGCCACCTTTTCAATACCAGTCTATTCGGAGTGAATAAACCAATAGATAACGTGTTGATCTCCGTGTGATTAAAACAAATACCTTTTGAGAGATATTTGAGTTAGCTGGGAAGGGTTGTGCATTGCATCACTGGGTCCATGATGTCTTTCTTCAATACCGAGAATCATTAGCAAAAATGACCTCAATAGCATATGTATTGACCCGGTTTCTGCCTAAAGTTGTAAGGAGGGCTTCTTTCTTTACACCCTTTATCTTTACAATTCTTTTTCATTCTTCAACCCCTTCAATGCTTACCAATACGTCATCACTAGCACCTTGTTGTGATTGTTCCAGTGCCAGCTTAAGTACTTGGTCGGCATTCAGCTACGTTCACATTCTTTCTCCATCTTTCCTAGGACTTCTAATTCTATCTAGGGAATTGTCCTTGGGAAGATTCCATCGGCTCTGATGAATCATTGGACTAGACCTATTCCTACCACCCTTTTGTCACCACATTCGTCGTGAATTAAGCGTGTTTTGGGAAGGAATTGCCACCTTGAAAAATCATTGAAAATCACTTAAGGTACTTGTGATATTGAAATCAAAAGTTTCGTACCTTAGGTGTTTTTGATCATCAAAAACGCTCCCCCTTAACACGTGCTTTACACATATTAAGTTGGATTATCGTTAAGTCTTTTTCATCTTTTAGCCAAGTATCACTTAAGTCTCCTTAATCCCATTTTCTCCCCTTATCCAAAATGTTAACCATTAATATTTGGGATATTGAATGGATTAACCGGTCTTTGGGTAAAAATGAAATCGATGTTTGGCCATAGAACATGTTCATGCTCCCCCTTAATTTAATAAGGGATAGTTGTAGTGCTTTAGTATGATATATTTTGAAAGATTTAGAATCTCGTGAGAAATTCTTGAAAAATTATCATACCTTAACACTACATCAAGCCATTAAAGCACATTATTCACAAATATACATATTCACAATTGAAAACCAATATAAAGTGGACCTGAAATGTACAACCCATTAGATGGATCGTTGCAGTAGCTTGTGGTGCACTAAATATGGTCTTCCACCAACGAATCTTTCCAAGCTCCTCATCAATCTACGTTCACGGAGCTTTTGATCAATCTTCTTGATCACGTACTTCGCCATCTGCCGGTAACCCGGATGCCAATCCTCTGTCATCTCTGGCAAAGTCCCACCCGAGTTAAGATGCTCCAACTTTCCTCTGACTTGTAGAAGGGTCCCATCACTGTACTTATATAGCTCACCCACCCTCATAAACTTCATTAAACCTCGACTGTTCAAGTAGAAAATGCCGCAATTCGGGACAGAAATGCCGGTATAAGGACATCTATCTACATGTTCAGGTAGAACTTGATTCACTGGACGGGTTAAGTTGAGCTTCCTTTGGTAGCTTTCGACTCCCAACTGCAGATCTTCAACTCTTTTCTTGATAACAACGCTTCGTGTGAACATACGAAGTGCTGTATTCAAGGCAATGAGGTCTTCACGAGGAATATGTGTGAGTTGATCTCGGGTCATCAGAAGCAGCATATCTTCGATATCCTCAAGGCGAATGATAGAAAAATCTCCCTGCTGGATTTTGTATTCCCTGTCATCCTCCCTTTTCAAACGAATCTCCGTCACATGATAATAGCCATTCTTGGCTTCAGTTTTCAACCCTAAAATGCTGGAGATGTGGATATCGGATCTAACGTTGCTTCCAGAATTGACCAGGCAGCAACCCCTGTACGCCCTTCGGACTCGTTCGTCCCAATGAGATGCACCTATGACAACATACATATCATAATTACGATTTACCTTTGGGACCCATAGTCGGTTTACCTTTTCCTCGATAAAGGGTATTGTCCCCCAGTTGGCAGCTTTCAGCAAGGTAAGGGATGTTGCGTACTTTGATGACCCTTTGAGAAGATAAACCAGATCATTGGTGACGAAGAAGTCGAGAGCAATCTGATTGTCTTGAGTAGGGTCAAGTGGAGGTGGAGCTCTTTCTGATTCATGAAGACCTGGCCGTTGAACGGTATTCAGAGCCTTCAGGATCTCATCGGCATAATACTCGAACTCCATTCGGGTTAACCGGGTTTTGGCGCGAAGTCTCTTATCCTTCAGCACTTTCTTCACCAAAGATGGAGTAACCGAAGTCTTATACTCATGAGCAAGAAATGCACATAAGTCAATCTGACTGCGGATACGAAGATACAACACATCTTTGTCTGCGTCTGTGATCGGATCATATTGCGCCGCTGCCGTTATCCAAGCCTGTGGTGGTGCAGTCTCGTCTATCTCCAACGTGTCTGCCCAGTCTCGTGTGCTTGGTTCAGGAACCGTAGATTGTTGTGCTTGTTGTAGAGGAGTAGAAGCGCGAACATCTGCTGGTTCTGATTCAGGCATTTCGGCAGTGTCGTGAACGGGTGAGTGTTGTGCAGCTTCGGGTTCCGTTACTGATTCTGCAATCACAGGAGCAACAACAACAGAACTAATGGGGTTAGTGGTAATAGGTAAAGATACAGCAATAGAGGTACCATGAATCGATGACGCTGTAGTAGCATTCACATCGTGGCGCCACTTAGATCGTCTTGATTCCGATGATGTTGATTTGTCCTTCTGTGCTGCATCTTTCTTGGACTTGGTTCCAGACTTAGCAGCTTTCTTCGAACTGGTAACCTTATCTCCCTCTTTAGGCTGTTCACCCCCATCATTATCCTCATTGTTATCCCCGTTGCTCCCCCTTGCACTCTCCTCATTACCATCACCACCATCATCGCCATCATCATCATCATCATCATCATCATTCTCATCCTCATCCTCATCCTCATCATCACCATCATCGTCATCCTTTTCCTCTTCTTCTCCTTCTTCTTCCTCTTCCTCTTCACCAGTACCCTCTTCCTGTTCACTATCATCTTTATCCTCCTCAGGTAGAATGTGATAAGGTACCACACTTCTAAACGTTTTGAATAACCTATCATCCTCCATGATAGCGTCATTCAGGGATTTGTAAAGAGCCCGTTAAATCCTAAACTTATCAAACGATCCAAGTTCCACCATACGAGCTTTGAGGATCTTCTTTAATTCAAAATCCGTTAACTCATAAGCAATTTTGTAGGCGGATTCTGAAGGATTGGATGACTTGATCATCAAATTATCAGCTGCTAGTGTCTTCAACTCATCACGCAGTTTAGGCATAATGGATTCAACAGATTCCTTCACTCTTTCTTCAACAGAAGCTTCAAGTGCCTCTTTCTGCTCCTTGTATTTATCCCTCATCGCTTGAAGTCTGGTGATACGTACAGCATGCTTATCAGCCTCAGCCTGCTTAACCCGAGCTAGTTCTTCTGCATGAGCTTTTCGTGTTAATTCCATATCTGCAGCGAACTTAGCAAGCATCTCCTCTTGGGCTTTCCTAGATGCTTCTTCACTTTGAGCTCGTCTCTGTAACTCTTGGCGAAGTTCATCCATTTCTCGTTTGTGATTATCCACATGTTTATCCAACATTTCGGCCATCACCAATGCAGCCATTGTAGATGTTGCAGAGCTGCTCTGGGTTGATTGAAGAGGCTCGGTTGTTACTACGGTACTAAGGATGGGAGTTATAGGTGGTGGAAGAAATGGTGTTGAAGCCGGTCTGGTTGGTAAGGGTTGTATTGGTGGAGGTTGAGTGGCTAAAGGTTGAGTTGACACCGTGATAGTAGGAGCACCGGATTCCTTTTCAACACTTGCTGAAACAGGGATTGATGGCTCCTTCGAAGTGGAATACCGTTCAGGTGACCCAAACTCATCAATATCATCTGGTTCCTGGTACTCTTCTTCAACATTTACCCTTGCACCTGAACCACTACCGCCAGTGTCTTTCCTACTCCTTTGAATTGCTATCTTCATCATTTTTCTCTCTGTCTTGTCAAGAGCAGGATCAACAACATCCTCTTCGTCACGTAAAACCATCTCATCAGCTTTACCCTTTCCCTTCTTAACCTCAGTCTTCTTCTTCTTGGTTTCGGGTTCAGGTAACGCAGCTGGTTGCTTGCGTTTACCTTTACTCTTGACCGTAGTAGACGAGTCTTCTCCAGTCTGAAGGTTTGCTTTCAGCTTCTTGATTTCTACCTGCAGTAGCTTGTAATCAGCAGAACCTTTGATTTTCTCCGTCAGAAGATAATCGGGAATAGGACCAGGAATCACACCACCAGACGGTCCTTCATGCCTTAGATCCACAGTATCATCAGCTTCTTCAGTGTGATAACGACTTGCTGCACGCCTATCAATAGTAGCATCATTCTTCATAAAATAATTAATGATAAGCTTGATAAACCGAGGATAAGGAAAGAAATTTGTCTTCAGCTTCTTGTTATGGAAGAGTTGAAAGGTGAATTCTTCCCATATCAACAATGCATAATCTGCATTTGCAGCTTTGTACATGCCATAGAAGAGGTTTATAATAGGACTGCGCAAAGCATCATGGCCACTTGTTTTTGGTGTAAGACATCTACTGAGAATCCCCAACAATGCTCTCCAAGGTTGTCCTACTTTAGCAGTGGTAAACTCAGACGCAACTCGTATCTCAGGACATCCAAGAGCGTCAAATAACTCCATGAGTTCATCTTTAGTAGGATCCCTCGAAAATGACATGCCTTTAGGTGTATCCCGTATACCAAAAATCTTACAGAAGTCTGAAACTGTGAGCGTCTGCTGCTTGTTGTCGATGGTGAAGGTGATCTTGTTTGAAGTGATTTCCTTGGTAGCCCAAAACTTATACATATAATCATAAGGCACCGAGGCACTACTTCTTAGAGCATTCTTAAAATGGGATTGATCAAGGATTGCGGTGGCTACTTTAAATCCATGGTGAGTGGATTTTGAGACTTGCTTCAGCCGGTAATTGTTGGGTAAGAACTTGAGGGTTCGTGCTTTAGCAATAGCGGCTTCTCTAGAGTCTTGGATTGCTTGTACTGTTGGATTAGTCATTGTATCTGCTTAAGATAAGACATGAAAGGTTGATGCACAAAAACATATAGATATCTATCATTCTTACTTTTAAGCATAACACATTTCATAATGATAATACAACAAGTACATATAATAGGCAAACAATATTAATCAAACAACTCTTCATTCAGAACTTTCCTTCATTCGGAACTTCTTCATTCGGAACATTCCTTCATTCGGAACTTCCTTCATTCGGAAGTTCTTCATTCGGAACTTCCTTCATTCAGAAGTTCTTCATTCGGAAGTTCTTCACTCGGAACTTCTTCATTCGGAAGTCCTTCATTCGGAAGTTCTTCACTCGGAACTTCTTCATTCGGAAGTTCTTCATTCGGAACTTCTTCATTCGGAACTTCTTCATTCGGAAGTTCTTCATTCGGAACTTCTTCATTCGGAAGTTCTTCATTCGGAACTTCTTCATTCGGAAGTCCTTCATTCAGAAGTTCTTCATTCGGAAGTTCTTCATTCGGAACTTCCTTCATTCGGAAGTCCTTCATTCGGAACTTCCTTCATTCGGAAGTCCTTCATTCGGAACTTCCTCATTCATAAGTTTTTCAGAAAAAAATCCTTCATTCGGAAGTTTATATCCATTGTTCATCCGAAACTTCAAAACACAGCCTTTGATGATCTAATCTATGCGCGTTTGTGAGTTTCTAAGGCAATCTAAGGCAATTAAACATCATCTAATCCTAATCCGCACAAAACCCACCAAAAATCCCTAGTTAATTAACCCTAAATTAATCATAAACCCTAAGTTGATTTAAACTGATTAATCGAGCATTTTTAACAGAATTAAAGGATAAGTAAAGTGAATTAGAAGTTTAAATATTGATGTACTTACCTTATTAATCGAATGAATGGAACGGATTGATGAATAAACGAAAGATTTGAGAGCTTGTGTGTGTATTTTAACAATGGCGGCAAAGTGAGAAGATAAACAGTGAAGAAGAATAGAAGGGGCGAGGGGTTTTGTTTGACTAGGTCAAGTTTTACAACTTTCACACTTTGTCACTTTATACCCTACACTCCTTATTCTTTTCCTTTTTGTTTATAACTTATCTATTAATTTTTTTCTTAAGCATAGTTAAATTTCGCCAATCACAACTTTAAGTATCTCAACCTATTAGCATATCTCCAAGATCTAAAAGCAATGCCTATCACATTGTACGAGCTCAAGTCGTTTTCTAAAGCAATACCCCTCATTTACCATTTAGCCATTAATTTTCCACAATCCCTTTTGAAAATCAATTTAATGACGAAGATGATTTTAATATTTTCTCCCCCTTAAACGATGACCCGTTTTCTATTTAAAGAGCTGTAGTCATTGTTTAAAGAGTCAAATATTGATGAAAGCATTTCCAATTTATATCTTGAAAAAGTTTGATTCGTGGTGTCAATAAGATTTCTCTTATTTTAACAAATTAATGCACTGAGACGTACACAAATTCGTGTTAGACCAAGTTGTAAAGTAAACTTGACCCCTTTGCATGATTTGGCTTGTAAATCATGCCCGAGAAAATTAATTCCCGTTCTGAGCCAACGTTTTCCAAGGAAATACGTGACTTTAATATGAAAACCGGGTTGCAGTCTGAAATAACTACAAGCCATTATGGGCATGTTTTAAAAATGTACAACTTTTATACGGACTCTATTTATGGCACCGTGTCAATATTGATCGACATTTCTAAGGCCGTAAATATTACCGTACTAAAAGACATGCCCGATTTAAAAACGAAAAATATTTTTGGTTTTTCTGGATTTTATAATTTTTATGATTTTTCTAGGTTTTATATTTTTTATGGTTTTTGTTGGTTTTATATTTTTGTATTTTTCTTTTGTGGTTTATATATTTACTATAATATACATGATCACGAACAAAGGATACTCTGAATAGTTTACCACGACTATTCAGCTGATTCTTCTGCCAACTCTTTGAGAGTCGCTGGAGTGAATGATTTCATGCCAAGCTTGTCGATCAAAAACTCGATTCGTCCTCGATCTAAGGCTTTGGTGAACATATCCGCCAGCTGGTACTCAGTAGTGACAAAATATAGCTCGATCACTCCGTTCTCCACCTGCTCTTTAATGAAATGGTAGCGAATGTCTATGTGCTTTGCCCGGGAGTGTTGAACATAGTTGCAGCAAAGGGCAATGGCGCTCTTGTTGTCACAATACATCGGGATTTTGTTAAATCCCAAACCGTAGTCAGTTAATTGTGATCTCATCCAAAGGACTTGAGCACAACAACCGGACATGACGATGTATTCAGCTTCCGTGCTAGATATTGCAGCGCTTTTCTGCCTTTTTGAAGACCAACTGATCAATCTATCTCCAAGGAGTTGCACAGATCCAGAAGTGCTACGCCTCGTGTCTTGACATCCAGCATGATCGGCATCTGCGTATGATATTAAAGCAATAGAGGAATCTTTCGGATACCATAGACCACGATGAAGTGTTCCTTTTAGATACCGAAAGATCCTTTTCACAACATGTAGGTGCTTTTCGGTAGGCCGAGCCTGATACCGGGCACACATGCATACAGCAAATTGCAAATCAGGCCTGCTAGCAGTCAGATATAGAAGGGTGCCGATCATCCCACGGTAAAGTTTTGGATCGACAATAGTCCCATTCCTATCTTCATCTAACTTGGATTTCTCCACCATTGGAGTGTCCACGGGGTCACAATTATCAAAGTTATATTTCTTTAAAGATTCAAGAGCATATTTGGATTGATTAATAAAGATGCCTCTGGGATTTTGAGAAATCTGTAATCCTAAGAAAAATGAAAATTTTCCCATCATCGACATCTGAAAGCGTGTGGACATTATCTTCTCAAAGCGATTTGACAATTCTATGTTAGTGGCAGCAAATATTATATCATCAACATAAATTTGTACCAGAATCATGTCGTTGCCTTCCTTGAGAGTGAATAGAGTGGGGTCCACCTTGCCTTTGGAGAAGCCTTCCGAAATGAGATATGTTGACAGGAGATCATACCACGCGCGTGGAGCTTGTTTTAACCCATAGAGAGCCTTCTTAAGCTTGTACACATGATTAGGAAACTCCGTACTAACGAACCCATCCGGCTGACTAACATAGACCTCTTCCCTTAGTTCACCGTTCAAAAATGCCGTCTTCACATCCATTTGCTAGACGATCATATTCATATGAGCAGCATACGCAAGGAATAGTCTAATGGCCTCCAATCTTGCCACAGGAGCAAAAGATTCTTCAAAGTCTATACCCAAGGCTTGTTTATATCCTCTAGCAACCAATCTAGCCTTATTCTTCAATACCGCACCCATCTCATCAAGTTTAACCTTATAAACCCATAACAAAGTAAGGATGTTGACCTTGTCAGGGAGAGGAACCAATTACCATACTTCAAGTCGTTGGAATTCATTTAGTTCCTCATGCATGGCTTCAATCCAAGATGATTGAGTCATAGCCTGCTGCCAATTTTTTGGTTCAACTTCAGAGAGAAATGCATCAAAGTAGCAATAGAGTGCACTCTCTTGTAATTGATGGCGTGTAGAGACTGGTCGATCTAGATCTCCAATGACATTCCTAATTGGGTGATCTTTTGTCCATTTAGTGCTATGGTTTTCAATCCTAGGTGGTCTGGAGTGAACAATAGAAGGAGCTTCTTCTGAGGTAGACGCGGCTGAAGGGTTTTCAGGTATCGCTACACCAAAGAAAGGAAGCTCTTGTAGGTGAGCATATTCCAAGTCGTGATCAATAGAATCCTCTTCCACATCATTAGGCACAAGTAGGGGTGACGATTCAGGTGTAGTTTGAGAATCACTTGGTGAAGGTGCATCCTGTTCAATGTGAATTAAAGATGCATTAGATAAAGCTTCATTGGCTGGAGCAACAACTTCGGGAATTGGAGCTATCACTACGGGTGCTGGAACTTCATCATTTGGGGGATCAAAGAATTCGTCAAACAACGGTTGAAACAGTTTATCCCACTCGGGCCTTGATGGTGGTAAACATGATGTTGAAGTAGGATTGTTGGGAACTAATCCGGAACTAATAGCACCGGTTCCCATCTCATGAAGCGCGGGTTCAGAGCTGTGTTGCTCAGAAGCCATCGCTGTCAGCTCATCGAAATCTGCGTCCATAGTTTCTACAATCTTGCCAAGACGACGGTTATAGATTCGGTATGCTTTCTTGGACGGTGAGTAACCAATGAAAATACCTATATCGGCTTTTGGTTGAAGCTTACCCAAGTTCTCACTATTAATGTTTGGATAACAGAGAGCACCAAACACATGAAAAAATGAAACATCGGGTTTACGGTCATGTAGAAGCTCGTAAGGTGTTTTTCCATGGCGTTTCCGAAGGATAGAACGGTTTTGGGTGAAACATGCAGTAGATATAGCCTCTGCCCACAAGAACAATGGAGCGTTCGCGTAAATAAGCATAGTCCTAGCAGCTTCCATAAGTGTACGATTCCGTCTTTCAACGACACCGTTATGTTGTGGAGTGCGTGCAGCGGATGTTTCATGTGAGATACCAACTCCTTCATAGTAATCACGAAGAGTCTGGTTGACAAACTCTGTACCATTGTCTGTACGAATACGGCGGACAGTAGTATTCAAACGTACCTGAATGAATTTCAGAAAGGTGATAATAGCCTTCGGTGCTTCATCCTTTGTACGTAGAAATCTAACCCATGTAAACCTGGAGAAATCATCCACAATTACCAGAATGAATTTCTTACCGCTCACACTTTCAGTTCTCATTGGCCCACAAAGATCCATATGCAAAAGATGAAGTTTTTCTTGATTGGTGTCTTCAGCTTTGGGCTTGTAAGATTTCTTGGTACTTTTCCCCCTTGAACACGCGGAACATAAATGGTCCTTGTGAAATTTAAGCTTTGGAAGACCACGAACTAATTCGTTTTTAGCCAGATGATTAATAGAATCAAAGTTAAGATGAGATAATCTGCGATGCCATAACCATGACTTGGTCTTAGATGCTTTAGAGAGAAGACATACTGGAGAGGCGGCCATCATGTCTTGTAAGGACAAGGTATAAAGATTTGCACCACGAGATCCCTTCAACAAATCTTTTCCTTCCAAGTTGCGGATGAAACAAGTGTGTTGTCGAAAAGCAACCTCAAGGTTGGAATCACAAAACTGTCCTACTGAGAATAAATTATGACCAAGACCTTCTACATAGTATACCCTTGAAATCGTCACGTTTCCAATCTGATATTCACCATACCCCATTATCTTTGCTATATGATCATTCCCGAATTTAACCGTACCAAGAAACTTGCTGACGAAATTTCGGAGCATCGAGCGATCTCCGGTCATATGTTTTGAACAACCGGAGTCCAAATACCACAGGATGATTTGGACCACCTGAAAATATCACCACACGAAGACAATGTAGAGGTATCAGAATCTGAGTGTTCCTTGTTATTAGCAGGTACAGATTTAATAATCTTAGATTTGCTAACTCTAGGTTTCTTAGATTTCCTAGCCTTCTTCTTCCTAATTGGTGGTGTAGATTCTAGTTGGCTTAAATCCTGAGGTATTTCTTCACTGGTAGGCACAATAGTGGGGGCTGACCTAATTAAAGGGCGCTGTTTCCATACTTGAGTGCGAGTGTTCCTAACTAAAGGACGCTCAGACCTATCCTCAATGGATGCATTCCTAGTTAAAGGGCACATTTTTCCATCTAATGTAAAGGTCCTACCAGTGGGACGCCATTGCCAGCCAACTTGGGCACGAGTTTTACCCGTTGGCTTCCATTCAAGACCATTCTTAATAGCATTCATTTCATTCACATGTTCAATCAGACACAAATCATGACGTTGGGAAAACATACATTCATTACAATTCCAACAATTCAAATTAGAATTCACGAATGGTTTTGGCTTCTGCACAGGCGCAGAGCTTTTAGTCTTAACATGATTCTTTTTATTTAAAACTGAACTAACATTCCTATGGTGATCTTCTACTTTCTTCTTTTTGGCACTACTAGTGGAGGGCTTGATCTTATCTTTCTTGAGTGGCGATCCTTTAGCCTTAGTAGTCTCTTTTAATCCTGTAGAAGGCAAAGTGGGAATATTAGCAACAGATTTTAACGGTGCCTTACTTGATTGTGCCAATGACGGTTTTGCTCCTGGAGTCTTATTAAACGGAGTTACAGCAATGGGCCTATTAGTGAGTAGTGCAGAACCTGGTGTACCTATGTATTGCAAATATGCTAAGCAATATTGAACTCGCTTAATATATTCATGAGCCGAATAATAGTAGCTACTTGAGGGATCTAAGGCATAAAGATCGTCTAAAATATCCCTAACAAGATCTACATGCTTAATGGCATTCCTCATATAATCATCGTAGGTAACCGGGTTTCTCTTATGAAGCGGGTTCTTATAAAGCACTACTGACTTGGTTGTTGGAGCACTAGTGGACGGTGCAGAGTCGGTAGCTAAGTTATCAACAACTTCTTGTCGGGTGAGAAGAAGTGTCTCCTTTAACTCGGCCAAAACCATATTTTTGTCAATGAGCAGGATGTTCAAGTCAGAGATTTCCTCGCACTTTTGGTTCAGTTTTTCAACATAAGATTGTTGCTGTGCCGCATTAAAGCGAAGCGTTCTTCTAGTGAACCATAAAGAGCGGATAGTCCCTGTCTTGTCCGATCCATCTTCCCTAGAACAGACGAAATTCTAATTTCTAAGACCTGGTTTTTAGACTCTGCAGCCTCTAGTTCCAATTTTAATGTTTCATTTGATGACACCTCTCTCTTCAATCTCATGATTTCTTCCTCTAATGTCTTAACAATTGCAATCATCTTGTCACTCGTCTCAACACCGTTTTCACAACCATTTGATATCAAAAGATCCTCATTTTGAGTTTGTTGTTTTAATTCTAAAGATATACAATGTTGTTCTAGTTGATTAAAGCGTTTTGAAAGTAAATTGTAAGAATCTTGTAGCTTTAAAAACTCAGCGTTAGATTCGTGACAAGAATGATTATCTACCTCATTTACAGTATCAACAACATTTACAGAGAGATCACAAACATCATCACATATATGCACAACATCACAATTAATCATAGCGGATGTAAGCTCATTCGAATAATTAACATTTACAGTAGTAAGCACATCACACGAGATTACTGCAGACAAGAATCGGTCATATTCAGTTAAAATCTTTTCTTTTTCAATTAGTTGTAGTTCGTAAGCGGTGTCCATTTCATAAAACACTTTTTGAACTTCACCAATTTCAAACACAAGATTTTCCTTAAGAGATGCAAAACTTCCTTTCAGACTTTCGACAAACGGATTGATCTCATATTTAAACACCTCGTTCATATGTTCGAAAGCCCATTCTCCGGCATTTAAGCCATTTGAAGTCGTACATTCCAAAATGACCTTGTCAAAATTAGTAAAGTATTGATTAATCTCTTGCAAGTTTAACCATACAGTGCTAACAGGTGGAAGATCCTTTGGAATTTCCTTAGGACCTTCCATATTGACAAGTGTAGGAAATGTACTAGGGTTTTCTTCATCTAATATGTAGGTCGGTGCTGTTATGAGATCTTTGTCCATATGGAAGCGAATTCTAAAATCCGTTTTTGCAAGCTCCTTATTCAATTTAAAATAATCACACTCGGGATATTTTGCAGAATTGTATGACCGATCCTCATCAACTAGATCCTTACTTGTTCGATCATCGGGAAAAACAATCGGGTCTAAGGCCAATCCTAATTGAGTTGCATTATAAAGTCTAGGACTATGTCTTAAAGCTTGTTTTGCATACCGTGGATTAGGGGGAAGGCCTTTTTGACGTGATAAGTTAAATTCTCTAAACAAAGCATCAAATAAGTGCACTAGTTGAGAAGCAGCGTATTGTCTTAAAAGCAAGTAATCTAGACTTCTAATCTTATTAGTAGCATTAATCTCCATTTCATTCTTCTTAGACTCGAGTGATTCAAAATCCGTTTGAAGTTTTTGAAAATTAGTGACCACTAACTCCTTTTCTTTAAGTTCATTAGACAGATTTGCTCTTAAGTTTTCAATTTCTTGCAAGTGACCCATTTGTTTGTTTCTAAAATGATCATATTCGGGATTAGTTAGAACACTAGACGACGGCACTAATTCCAAGGTTTGAACTTTCTCATTGCTTAAGGCAAGCTCATCAGACAAATTCTTATTCTTAGCTAAGGTTTCTAAGAGTGCAACATTCATTTGGCTAAGTAATGTAGCAGGGACCATGACCAAATCTTGTTGAGCAGGAGTAGGCGTATGCGAAATGGGTCCCGGTTGTGATTCACTCAAAGTCTGGGGACTCACATTGATATTGCTATCATTGTTTGTCTCCTCATTTGAAAGACTCACCACCGAAGATTCATTCGAATCAGCACTCTCTTGCACAACTTGATGTGGTTGAATACTAGCATCAATGGTATTATCAGTGGTATTAATAAGTACCTCAGATCTCTTTTCGGGCCCTAAGCTGGAGATAGTTGCCATGAGAGCAGCCTTTGCAGATTGAAAGTCATCACAGTCTGAGTCATACGCATCGAGATCATCTGCTTGGTATGCTGCATTCTGTGTGGTGACAGTGTCTTGTTCAGCAATCCCTGGATCAGCAAGAAATGCAAGCTCCTCTTCATCAAGTTCCCTTCCTTGTGCCTGAGCATTCACCAGATAGATCTTCTCTGCAAACCATTGTCCATCCCTTCTCCTCTTGGGTTTCTTACAATCCCTGGACATGTGACCCTCTTCCTTGCAGTTGTAGCATGTAATCATTCTCAACTTGCCTGTGGAATTAGCCCGTGGAGCAGGATTGACGATTGGAGCCTGATTGACCGTGCGAGCATTGGTAGTTGATGTGGTAGGTCTCCCCTGATATGGTTGAATAGGCTAAACCATTACCCTGCCATTCTCAATAGTAGCTTGTTGGCGAGAATTGGATGAATTCCTCAACTGGTTGTTGGTAGGAGCTGATCCCCTAAATCCTCGTTTGCTTAAAGTCCTTGTGAGATAAGCAGACATAGTGGTTAACACTTCAACTGGGTCAGCACCTTGTTTGAATACAGGAACGGGGACTTCCTCATCATCACAGTACATTGCTTGGTCTTGATGAGCTTCATAATCACTAGAAGGAATACTCATTTGATCAGGGTAGCTTGTTGGATATGCTGCATTCTCTTGATAAGAAGAATATGAAGATTGAGCATAAGGTGCAATACTTGCTGGGTGAGGTTGTGTAGCATATTGTGATGAAGGTGCACTAAACCGATATTGTTGCTGATGTGACGTGGGTGGTTGTGGTAGAATCGAGTATTGGGGAAAGGTTGGTGTCATGTAAGGTGATGGATGATAGGCTTGATGTCCCAAAATATAAGGAGTGTTGTTGTGAGACAAGCTTGGTTGATTCGCCATCAAAGCTAATGAATCAGGGTACATACCTCGTGGAGAACGGTGCATGATCACATGTTTCTCATGCCGCTGAAGAAAAGCATATAGTTGATCCAAATTGCACTTATGCAAATCCCTGGTTAACTTAACATCGGTAATATACTCACCCCATTCAGCTTGAGGTAGAGTATTCAAGAATTTTGTGTTAACCTGGAATGGAGCAATCACAAGATTGTATACATTCAGATCATTCATGAGTGTGGTGAATCTGAAGTAATAATCGTGAAGCGTTTCCCCTGGGTTGTACGTGAATCTATCAAACAGGTCATACAACTGACATTCCCTTTCCTGTTTGGTGAGAGACGTACCTTGTAGCAACACCTTAAGACGTTCCCATAAATCCTTTGCCACAGTATACTGACTTACCATCCTATAGATGTCATGGGGAAGAGCTTGGAGAATGGTTTGAAGAGCCTTTTCGTCCGCATCGGCAACAAGTTGTTGAGCTGGTGTAAGTTCTTCAAATTCTCTTGGTCGAGTCACATTGTTGACCACTATGGTACCATAGTCAAGTGGACCATTTAAAATTGACTTAACCATAAGCCTCCCATAAACCGGTTTTCCCTTAAGATAAGACATCATCCGGCCTTGCCATGCTTCAAAAACTTCTTTGATGAGCATTGGCGGGCGATTATCCATTCCCGTAATGACGGAAATATCCGTAAGTGATGTCATCTGAGGCATTACTGAATTCGGATTCATTTTGTTAACTTCAAAGAGACAAAGATTATCGGTTGATCGAGTAGTAAAGTAAAGCTTGTGAATTGTGTTGAGTTTTTGTTGTAAGAAACCAAGATTAAATCCTCTAAAAAATCGTCGAAAAAACAAGCAAAATAACCCTTGATTCGGAACTTTTGTTGATTCGGAAGTGTTGATTCGGAACTTCTTGGTTCGGAACTTCTTGGTTCGGAACTTTTTGGTTCGGAACTTTTGGCTTGATCCGGAACTTCTTGGTTCGGAACTTTTGGCTTGATCCGGAACCTCTTTGTTTGGAACTTTCCTTGGTTCGGAACTTTCTCTTGGTTCGGAACTTTCCTTGGTTCGGAACTTTCCTTGGTTCGGAACTTTCCTTGGTTCGGAACTTTCCTTGGTTCGGAACTTTCCTTGGTTCGGAACTTTCTTGATCCGGAACTTTCTTGATCCGGAACTTTCTTGATCCGGAACTTTTTCGTTCGGAACTTCTTGGTTCGGAACTTTTGGTTGATCCGGAACTTGTTGGTTCGGAACTTTTGCTGGGTAATCAGAAGTTTGTTACGATGAACAGTCGACCACAAAAAAAGAGATTAAACCCAGATTTTGACCAAAAGACCCAAAAAGTTTTGTGATTTCAACAATAATAAGTAAAAACTAATACTTATCCACTAATCCCAATCACAAAAACACCAAAAACACCAAGAATCAAGATGGATTTTCTTAAAGAACACTAATACAATCAAAAACTAAAAAACCACACAAATCACTACCTTAAATCACCCCATAGCTCTGATACCAAATGTAGAATCTTGATAACCTATGAATCTATGAAGGGGTTGATGATTTCAAGAGAGAGAAAGTTAGAGAGAGAAAGAGAGAGAAAACTATGTGTTATTTCAATAAATGGAAATGAGAAACATTCAACAACCAACCCCTTTCCAATGAGGAAAGGGGTATTTATACTTCCAAGCTACATGGGCTTGGGCCGATCCATGACAAGCCCATGGACCGGTTCTTACTTAACTTAATAAGCAACTAATAACTATTTGTTAACTACGAGCTATTACAACATAAATAATATTGTGGAGTGACCGATACTTCTAATATACGTAAAAACGTATTTCTAACAAAAATGACTTTGGCTATTTCATGGCCTATTACAAAGATTTGTACAAAATGATTTTCAGTAATAATTTTATACTGGTGTTATATTGATGGAATTCATTAAACTCTATGAATTCACTCGGCGTTATCGCTGACCTTTTCTTTTAACATGTTTTGTCTCAGGTACTTGAATATAATTCTCGGGAAGACAACAAGAATTCATGGCCCGCACTTAAATAACAATTTCCATTCAAATGCTTTGTAAAAATTGTATGAAATACTATGACTTGGGACCTATGTAAATTTGATATTTATGAATGGAAATGCTTTATTATTAAACGACACGATTTTTAAGCGTTGTCTATGATGTGAGTAATGTGCTATCCCGTAACACCAATGAGTCTTCCGCTGTATTGAATTATGTAAATTTGGGGGTGTTACAGTTTGGTACCAGAGCTCTCGTTATAGAGAACGAAAGATTTTTAAAACCAAGGTTTTGAATAAAACATTTAAAAATCTTTTAACTATAAACATTTTTCTCAAAATGTATAAAAATCTTTTGACTATAACGGTGCCGAAAGAATTCCTGAGTTACCGACAAGGCCAGACTGAGAAGTGTTATTTTAATATATATATAACTTGGATTATATATATATGATGTAATTTGATACATGATTGTTTGATGATTATTTTTAATACTTATACGAGGTATTTATACGACGTAGATTGTCACAAGGAACCCTAAATCCCCTAGTAAATTAATCGAAGCTATTCTCGTAGGAATTCTAGCTATCCTAGATCTAAACCAAGTTGTGGATATTTATGATCCCAACAAATGGTTGATATTCGTAGAAATGTTGATATTAGTTGATTGTGATATTAAAGAAGAATTGGCGAGATTATAACTGATATCGATGTCATGGCGATCTTTCCTTCTAGAGTGGAGTTTGACAAAATGTTACCACCTAGAAAGATGTCATCTGAATCGTTGTCACCCAATTCTTAAATTTGAAATCGAAAGGGTGAATGTTGCACTTGAGGCTGTCATTGGAACCATTACCCAAAAGCCTCATGTCACTAGTACCTTTCCGAGAAGTCTAATTGAATGTATGAGTCATCTCATACTAGAGACTCATTTGATAACTATTGTTGTAAGAGCTATAGGATTGGAAATTAAGTGTTGTTCATATTGAGATTTTATTGCCTTTACAAGTCCGAAGAATAAGGTTAAAAGTATTGGAGAATGAGGTAGGATATTGCATTGAGTATAAGTTGATTGAAAACTTGAATAAAGTAAAATTTAACCCGTATGGAATATGAGATTATTAAGAGGAAGTCGTTAAGTTCTGTGATTGAATTATAAGGTTTAAATGATTGTTAGTTTGTGTTAAGGGTTGTTCCTTGACCATTGTCCAATGATGAGGATGCCCAATGTCCAAGAAATAAATTGAAGAAATCTTCTTCTAAGTTGGGACCGATGGATCTTCCGGGACAGGTGGGACACCTAATGACTCTTATAGATTAGTATTCATTGTGGTATCTTTTAAAAATACCTAACTACTGAGACATCAGTTGGTAGGATGAGTTCTTGGAATTGTATGACATAGTGACACGTAATGTGTTACGGTACAATTTTAACTTGTTTGTGATTAATGAAAAGACTACCTTTGATTGCTAAATTCTACATGTATCAATGTTATCTATCTTTTATTGCTTCATCCTAATGCTCGCATTAGTGATGCAACCATTGAACAAGTACTCATCTCGGTTTGAGTTACGTTGTGAATTATTCTTTTTGAGTGCCATCAAGGTCATGCACCTCATGATTTATTTGGCTAAGCTCATTTCCTATTATATTGTGGTTAGTTCTTGGTAAACAATGTTTCATCACTCTTTTGCAGATCACTCATTGTTTTTATAAGATAAAACAGTATCCTTTGAGAAAAATTGAATTTTCATCACTATAAGGATTATTCAAGTTAGATTTATAAGTGATCATTATTGAAATAAAGTTGATTATGAAATACCTTGGAGAACTTAATTGTTTTCATTACAAAGAAAATATTTGTAAATTTATTTTTGATTCTTATTTAAGAATTAAGAATGAAAATGTTTTTAATATGAACATGATGATAAAATTCTGAGGAACTGAGTATTGCATCGTTAATCTTGAAATTGTATATAGTTGCGCGCCTACATACAATTTGGAAGTGACCATGCAAGGCTGATTAGTAGTCACCATGAAATTCTTAATAAACACTAAATTTTCTTTGAAGATTGTGAAAGATTAGATTTTATGAGATCTGCAAGAAGTAAAAAATAGAGACATATTGATAGGGACACCTACAGATGTGGATGTACTATTTATTCTTCTGAGTCCAATTTACTCATCTTTGGAACTTGTCTTATTTGATAATTGATATTCCCTTCCTTGTCCAATTCTCCCATGGTGAGATTCTTTGAAAAAAATATCTGATTACCGAGTGTTGATACCCGACTGGATGTATCGATGTTCCTATCATTTCTTTTGATTAGATTTCATTTGAATGACTTGGGTAACGATCCGAGGAGCTTTCGAATGCGTACTCAAATTATGAAACATGTGATATATTCATATTCGTTAAATGTTTTCGTTTGTATCTGATTTAAAATTCTCTCGCGTAAATTACGCGTTGACCTTACTCTTTTAATGCTAGTTGTGTCTCCATATATCCTTGATATTTGTGAAGGATTATGAGTTATTATTAGTCTTTTGAGAAGTTCACATCTTATCAACGGTAATGAAACTGGAAAGTTGATAGTGCCAGTAGAATGGATTGATTGATTATGACATGACGACATTGTCTTAATTGATGGGAACTCGAGTAGAATTCCCTAAAATATAAGATGTGATTATCAAAAGTTATCTAAATAATTCTTGATGGATGACCATATCCTGCATTTAGACTTGAAGTTTTACCATGAATGGTTATGAACTTGTCATAGATATTGTAATCTAGAAAGGACTTAAAGTAAATATATTAAAAGATGTTTCCGTTATCTGAAACTTTAGAAGGTATTTGTTGGTAAATTACGTAGACTTTCGCCATTTAGGAAAGTCGAATTTGGAATTGATTATATTCCCGGTGCTGCACCCGTGGCGTGTGCACTGTACGTTAGCACCATCTGAATTAAAAGAACTACCGTACAACTGAGAGAGTTGTCGGAGAAGGCTTTTATTCTACCAAGCTCGTCATCATGAAGAGCTATGGTGTTATCATTCCTATAGTTCTTGAATTACCGTGAACTAGGTAAATTGATGATCAAAATCTATATCCACTAGCCAAGATGATAGATTTGTTCGATCATTTACAAGGTTCTAGCGTATGCTTTAAAAAAATTTGATCCACGGCATGGTTATCATCAACTTCGCGTCCGCGAAAAAGATTATATATTCCAATCACTACATCCAGAACTTATAATGAACATTATGAGTTTCATGTGATGTCGTTTGGATTGACCAATACACATGTAGTATCCATGAATATGGTGAATCACGTGTGTAGGCTGTAATTTGATAAATTCATGCTTGTGATCACTAAGGACCATTTGTTTGTTTATAAGTATAAGAAGGAGTTAATAATTATTTATAAACTGCCCGGAGTTGTCCGAACAATGAAAATCTGTACCTTGAATAATTAACATGTGATTTAAGGCTTAATCTTTTACATTATTTGACCATGTGATTAAAAGATAATGGAATCTATATTGACTCCTCAAAAATTAGAGCCATTTAAGACCTTGGGTTTTACCAAAAAGAAAATGCAAATATGTCTTGACAGATATTTTATCAAAGAAATTTTTAAAGGGATTATTTCCTTATGCCTAAATCATTTAACTAAACTCCTGTTTAGGGGTAAATGTTTGTGTATACTTCTAGACAACTTAAGAAGGATTAAGGAAAACCATTTAAACCATGACTTAAATTTTGAAACGACAATTTTTGCTTGTCAACTAAGAAAATTTTGACCAAAGTATAACCAAAGATTTTTTGAACATTTACGAATCTCACTAATTATTTTTAGTAAATCAACAAAAATCGTGTTAATTAAATTCAAATTTATTCTTTTGACATTTTCTTATAATTATACGAACCGAGAAATTTAAAACTTTTTACGTTTACGTTTCATAAAATTAAATATTTATTATTTCATTACTAGTAATACTTATCGACGCTTTAAACGTCGGATTGAGCAAAACTGATAAAAACGATAGTTGAGACGAAACTAAAACTTAGAAAATATGAAGAAGGAATTTTTGAATGAAAACGGTCGTGATATTTATTTCATCGGGGAAGGTGAACGTAAATACTGACGTATAATGTTATAAGGATAAAGAATCAATTAGGATGCGTACCTTAGTAATGACTGTGCAAAATAATTTGCCAAACAGTTTAAAAATAGTTGATGATTGTAAAAAGGATAATATAGATAATAAAAGGGGCTTCGTGGCTAATGTGAACTATTAGTAATAAGAGCCGATGGCGTTAAATGTATAAAATGCCACTTGAGGTTGCCTAAATATAGAGGATTTTGAGATATAGTCATGTTGGAATCTCGTAGGATTAAGTATTCTATTCATGTCATTTCTAATTAAATGTATCTTTATCTGAATAAGTTGTACTAATGGCAAATTATGAAGGCAGACATTGCCTCATACATTAGTAAACGTCTAACTATTGCAAAGGTCATCATTTGAATTTAATTGGATTTGGGTCATCGTCGACAGACTGACCAAATCTGCTAATATCAATCCTGTTAATGATAGATTCTCGATGAAGAAATTGACTCTTTTGTATTTAAAGGAGTTGTGTAAACATAGTGTGCCCGTATCGATCATCTCTATCAAGATCCTCGCTTCGCATCGAATTTCTAGAGATTTGCTCAGAAGTCATTATGAACGAACCTTGATGAGAGTACTGTGTACCACCCCAATCGAAGGGACGAGGTAAAGTAACGATACAAAATACTATAAGTGCTGTTTTATGCTTGAATGATTGACCTTTGGTAATAAACCATATAATCTCTTTCCTTAGGAAAGATTATCATTGATAATTATCGTATTAGGATCGAGATCGAATCTTGTGAGGATATATATTAGAGCATATGTAAGCAGGAGTTGGGATGAGGACACCCGACATACACCCATTGTGAGTTGGACATGTCTTTTAGGTTTAAGGTTTCCTATGATGGCGAACCTAACCTTACAAAATACTCGACCCGCGAGACCTGAAATGATTGTTGAAATTAGGATTTGATTATTGACTGCCGGTAGTGGGCAGGAGGTTATGTGAATATAAAATGTAGATCTTGAAGTGCCAGATGGGTAGCGAAGTTATGCCAAAAATTTTAACTATGGAAAAATGAATTGATGATCTGAAAGATCATGGGATATAAGTCCCCGTTGTATGGGACCATTGAGATGATGTAAAAGTTGGTTTGAAAGGCATATAAGCTGGATATACCCTAGGACTTCAAGAGCTGCGTGAATTATGTTTTGTATATCGAACTTGATGAAATGTCTATCAAGTAAGAATCTGATTGTTTCTTAGTAAAGTTTAGATCGGCGAAAAGTTGCATTCATCGAAAACCCGTGAACATCATGGATAGAGAAAGTAAGTCAACATTAAGCCTGATCGTATTCCCGTAGTTATGTTTGAAGAAACTCGCGTATTGTAATGAATTACACTTGTGAGAAAAGACCGAATGTGGAGGAAATACCCACATGGCTTTAACTCTATAAGAAGCGAGTAGTAAGATAAGATGATCTTTAAGGACAAAGATCCTGTTTAGGTGGAAATGCTGTGACAATCCGTCAATTTATGGTTGATATTTTATTCTCAATTGTTATTTGAAAATATTATTTTAATGTTATATTATGAACTCACTTATTTTTGGGAAGAAATTTGGATTTACGTCTTGAAGTAACATCAACTACGTCTAAACCGGAGGATTCTACGTTACGTGCTTACGTTTACATAGACCGTTTTTGGTGACAGTCCGATATTTCAGGAAATAAATTTATCCGTGAATATTATTTTAAGATTTTAAATTTGTGTTGGTTCATAAACTCACAAATTTACGAGAAGAGATTAGGTCTTACGATTATAATTTAACGTCCTTTACGACTAAACCGGAAACCATAGGATTACATATTTATGTTTTTGAACTCCGTTTTTGATGAGACAATTTTTATTAGAATCGTTTCGTGCCGTAGATTCATAATTTATAAAAAAGTTTTTCGTAAATCGACCCGAGGACACATAAATCGAGGAAACTAGAATCAAGGAGTACCCGTAAATTAGTGGAGATGAGACAAGTTTACACTTGCCTCACCCCCACTATAGGTGGCAAGTTTACATAAACCACAAGGACACTTGTCCTCCTATTTCTACAAAACTAGCTAACCAAAACCACTAAACTCCTAACCACTTTCTCATACATGCAAACTAGCTAAACTTTATCAATCTCTCCTCCCCTCTCTCTCTATGAACGTCCACATTCATCCAAAACACCACCATTGATAAAAAAAATCAACCATAAATCATATGTATAATTTACATATGATGAAAACCCATTGAAAAGATGAAGATTAGAGGTGGTTATAACATGTGAAAAGGAGTTTCCATGGAGTTTCGGGGCTGATTTTCAAGAAGGTATTCGTGCATATGAAGATCTCAAGAAGTTCATTTGGCAATTTAAAGAAGTGGTATTGATATCTCATAAGATTGGTTACCCAAAACCAAGTCTTGTTCATAAAAAAAACTCATCATTTTATCACTTTGGTGGTATAGAGATTATTTCTTCCTATCATCTTGTTATTTTGAATATGTAATCTTGTATTTTCTTCATTTATGTATATTTATATGATGATGAATGATGATCAAAATATTATATGGGGATTTGGTGTTGATAAATTTGGTTAAAATGATTAAAAGCTACATGAAAGGATGTTAAAATCATGGCTAAATATGTAGGCTGTATAAAACAGTAAAGATCTAGATAATAACTTGTTAAAGTGGCTTGGATAATTTAATATACAGTAAGGTAAGTGAATTTTACATATGTGAGAGTTGGCCACACAATGGAATCCATAAAATGAGTGAGATATGATCAAAACAAGTTTAGAGTGCAAATCTGCCTATACTTTTTTGGAAGAATTTATTAAAATATTTAAAAGTTGATTCATCAGTAGCTATAAAGGAATAAAATGAAGCACATATCATGTAGTTTATGTGATAAAAATTTGAGGTCCTATCTCATTATAGAACTCTAGATATGGACATTTTAGTGAACTTAAAATTTAGGACAGATTTTGTGAAATTAAAGTTTAATATTATTATATAAATACTCAAATAAATATAGTATAAAATGTGAATTAAAACCCACTAACTTATATATTTCATTTATAAAAAAATGTATAAGGATAAATAAATGGACATTCTATAAAAATGGTAGTTTGGTAAGTTTTATAAGTTACAAAAACTATAAACATGATTTTTACGTCTTTTCGGCTAATACCGTAAAATTAACGTTTTTCGTCAATTAAAACTTAGACGATCGGACCGTCTAATGTAAACTTTTTAAAAGTCATATACTGATATATAAGTACTTAATACAAGTAAAAACCGATAAAACCCTAACTAAATAACATATGGACATTAACGGGCTAAGTTAGCATTATTGGACTAATAAACCAACTAAATGGGCTAAACACTTATAAATTTACTTATTGGGCTTTACCCACTTGGGCCCAACATGTAAAGTATAATACTGATAATAAAAGTATAAAATGGATTAATACAAGTTAATGGACTTATAATAGGCTTATTGGACCTAAAACATGTAAATAGGTAAAACTAGTAAACTAGTATAAAAGTTATCAACACATAATACTAAAATGAGTAAATGAGAATGTATAAACCCACTTGATCATCATCATATGTATAGAATCATCATATGTATACATAATTGTTATTTTTATAAAGTCATTGGACAAGAGTCTAAGACAAGTATTATTTGACTAGGTTTCCGTGATTGAAGCACGTACCGTACATCCAAATCGCCGATAACCGCCTTCCCACATCAACGTGAGTTCATAGCCTCACACTCTTTTAAATGTTTTTATGAAATGTTTTATAAACCCGCGAGGGAGATTACATGTTAGTTTTGATAAAATAGGACACCATTTGTCCCGATTGTTTGTTTATTGATTTGGACCCGAATGATTGTATGACCCGATGAATGATATATGACCCGATAAATGAAATGAAATGGATTATTAAAGTTAGGTTATGTCACTAAAAGTCCCATTAGCATGAATTGTGAAATACCGGGATTTGGTAGACGATTATGCATATAATAGTACTATTTGGGGACGATCACCCCAGTTCGCGCCTTGACGGTTGATCCCCGTCGTGCCACATTGATTGGTAAGCGAATTTATATATGAGAAGATTTACACAAGCGTGATTATTGTGACGACACGCTAATTTAGATGGGCAAATTGAGTTTCGGGCTAGCTACCCGTTGTTTATTGTAGTAAGGTAACAATGTCATGCGGCTTATATTAATCCAAAATAACGAAATACTGCCTTATGCATTGAATTACGATATATTGCCTGACTAGCAATACAGGGTCTTATTATTGATGTTATATTCGTGTTTTGGTTTTACATAACCATATTCATATAACGATTTTTATTCAACTCTATACAACGTTATAAAACGTATTGTATGATGTTTTTAACGAAAATGGTTCGTATAATGATTTTGAAGGCGAAAGCCTATATTATGATTTTGATAAAGATTTGTATAAAATGACTTTGGCTATTTCATGGCCTATTACAAAGATTTGTACAAAATGATTTTCGGTAATAATTTTATACCGATGTTATATTGATGGATTTCATTAAACTCTACGAATTCACTCGGCGTTATCGCTGATCTTTTCTTTTAACATGTTTTGTCTCAGGTACTTGAAGGTAATTCTCGGGAAGACAACAAGAATTCATGGCCCGCACTTAAATAACAATTTCCATTCAAATGCTTTGTAAAAATTTTATGAAATACTATGACTTGGGACCTATGTAAATTTGATATTTATGAATGGAAATGCTTTATTATTAAACGACGCGATTTTTAAGCGTTGTCTATGATGTGAGTAATGTGCTATCCCGTAATACCAACGAGTCTTCCGCTGTATTGAATTGTGTAAATTTGGGGGTGTTACATTTTTAGTTGATCAAATGGATTGGATTATTTGATATAATGATAGATAAATGATTTTTACACAAGTGGTGAATTGGCCACACAATGGAATATTAAAAATGAGCAAGATATGGCCAAAATACTTTTGAGGTACTAATCTGACTGATCTGTTTTGAACGAATTAAAACTGATATTTAGATGCTTTTTGAGAAGGAGTCATAGTAGAGTAAATTTTAGAGCATATCATGTAGTTTCTACAGAAAAAATTGGAGGTTCTAACTCCTTGTTGAACTCAAGATATGATAAAAATGGTGAACTTGACTTTTGACATCAGATTTCACTATAAGTTATATAATATCAAAAGGCCACTTGAAGTAAATTAATATATATAAAATAAGTATATAAAAGTAAATAAATGATAGTAACTAATATAAAATATGTTTATATACTATAATAAATAAGTATCACATTTTATAAAAATAAAACTCAAATGGTTTTCTAACTACAAACTATATATAACTTTTACGTCTTTTCGGCTAAAACCGAAAGGATGGCGTTTTCAACAAATAAAACTTAGATGGTCGGACCCATATAATGTAGCATCTTTATATAACATATACTGATATGTAAACACATTTAACAAGTAATAATCGACAAACCCGAGCTTTGTAACTCATTGACCCATAATGGACCAAATTAGCCAAATTGGACCACTAGGCCCAACTAGTTAGTTTAGCACTATTGGATTTACTCATGGGCTCGACCCACTTGGGCCCAACATATGAGTATAGGCCTGGTCCTAAATAGATAAATGGACTAATAAAAAGATATTGGACTCTTAATGGGCCTATTGGCCCTTAACATATACATGGGCTAAAACTATAATTAGACTAAGTTAGCTAAATACTTAACAACTAATAATGTTGTATAAGGTGTTAAAACCCCACTTGATCATCATGTTTATGACATCATTACATATACATAACAACTTTTTATAAATATTATTCGACATAGTCTAAGATCGAATATTATTTGTTTAGGTTTCCCGTGATCGAAGCACACACCGTACATCTTAATTCCGATAACCTGCCTTCCCAAAGAAACGTGAGTTCATAGCCTCGCACTCTTTTAAATATTTTATGAATTGTTTTATAAACCCGCGAGGGAGATAAAATGCTAGTTTTAATAAAAATAGAACACAAGTGGTCCCGATTGTATGCTTATTGATATGGACCCGATTGATTTGATGACCCAATGAATGATTGAAATGGATTATTACTAGTTAGATTATGTCACTATAAGTCCCATTAGCATGAATTGTGAACTACCGGGAGTTGGTAGACGCTTATGCATATAATAGTACTATTTGGGGAAGATCACCCCAGTTCGCGTCTTGACGGCTGATCCCCGTTGTGTCACACTGATTGGCAAGCGAATTTATGTATGAGAGGGATATATTTAACGTGACTTTTGTGACGACACGCTGTTTTAGATGGGCGAATGAATTCCGGGCTAGCTACCCGATATATATGCTAGAAAGGTAACAATGTCATGCGGCTATAATAATCCGATAATAATAAAGATAATGGTGATACTGAGGCTGCGGTCTCAGGATTAGTGTATGATAAATGATTTGAATAATAATATATTGCCCGACTAGCAATAGGGTCTTATTTATTATTATACATGTGTTCTGGTTTTACATAACTGTTTTCTATAACGGTTTTTATTTTACTTTAAACAACGTTATAAAACGTATTGTATGATTTACGACAATGACTCGTATAAAAATGTTTTAGGCCTATGTTATGATTTACGACAATGATTCATATAAAAATGTTTTTAGCCTATGTTATGATTTACGACAATGATTCGTATAAATGTTTTTCGCCTATGTTATGGTCTACAACAAAGAATTGTACAAAAATGCTTTTTTCGGTAATGATTATATACCGGTTTTATGTTAATGGTTTTTATTTAACTCTATGGACTCGCTCGGCGTTTCGCTGACTTTTAGCATGTTTTATCTCAGGTACTTGAAGGTAATTCTCGGGAAGACGACAAGAGTTTATGGCCCGTATTTAAATTAAAATTTCCATTCAAATGTTTTGTAAATTATAAGACATACTTTGATCTGTGGACCTATGTAATTTGATATTTATGAATGGAAAATGCTTTATTATTAAACGACGCGATTTTTAAGCGTTGTCTATGATTTGAGTAATGTGCTATCCCGTAACACCAATAATATTTCGTTTTTAGTTCGTTTTCTCTCGGTCTCTAATCGAATTGATATAACAATTTTAAGCTTGACTTTATTGTTTTTGGTGATAAAAGCTTGATTGGTTTTTAAACTGCTTGACACAAAGCATATAAAAAGGTAAAAATATTAACTAATACTACGTATACGTACTACCTAAAAACACATTGCAATACCACATTTAAAACACAAAAAGTAAAATGTAAAATACTACACGTAACAAACTATCTAACAAACATACAGACTAACAAATTCTAACAATTAACATACTAACAACTTTATTAATGCTAAAAATGCTAATGAGCCTACTTGGTAAAATGATTAAAACTTTATTACACTACTTACTTGTAATTCAAAGGGTAAAAGCTATAAAATACCATTTTAGTTATTGATTTGTGCTGACTTTAAACACTTACTATTTTATCTCGTGACTTTACCATTGTACTTTCAAATTTGTTTCGACTATACCAATATTAGCTTAAAATGACTATACTACCCTTATAAATGACTAATATACCCTTTGTCTTTTTTTCCTTTGATATTGATTGAAAATTTCCAGACAAGCCCAATGGTGGTTCATGCACTTGTTCATAAAAGGCAAAGGTACTCTTGAAATTACATACGTTGTGATAAAGATCTCCATATGGACATAATTTTTTTATTTAATGTTATTTGCACATGTTACAAGTACTGTTTCATGCTTCTAAAATAATAGCTATCATGCCAAATTTAGGAGGAATTTATGTGGAAACTGAAACTGAAGTTGCTGCTCCGCAAAGGAAAAGATATAGATAACGTAAGTTGCAACCCAAAAGCCATGAGATTAAAATTTTTAAATATCGCTGCTTGAAAATATATGCTTTCGTTTAAGGTTTCTAACATTACTTTTATTTTATACAAATTATTATCATCACGAAGGTGTTCGTCCAGCTGCAAATTCTGTGGTGGAAGATGCTCACATGAATGAAGTTAGTTTGTCGGAACCTAGAAATCTAGAAGCTTTTGTTGGGAATACAATGGATTGAAGCCCCGAGATTTCTAAAAGCCCCGAGATTTCTAGCACAGGTATACATCCTAAAGTTTTTAATATTGCCGCTTGACAATAAATCAAATTATAGTATCTAATATTACCTTGTGTTTGTTTAATTTTGATACAAGGTGCTTAAAGTCTTTGAAATTGCTTTTCCTAAAAGTCGTGGAACCAAATCAGTGGAAACAAATCAAGAACTTGTGAAGATGATAAACTTATAAATTATATAAGATGATCGATTTTTTTTAATTTATGTTGCCCACAAAGAGAGAAACTACAATGGAGGAGAGTGAGATGCGATGGCAATAATTGTAATTATGTTGAAGAAGACAGGGGTAGTATTTCAGGCTAATATTAGTATAGTCTAAACAAATTTGAAAGTAAAATGGTAAAATCACGAGATAAAATAGTAAGTGTTTAAAGTCGGCACAAATCAATAAATAAGATGGTATTTTATAGCTTTTACCCTAATTCAAATCTAAAAGTTCTAATCATACAGGTCCCAACAATCTATTAAAGCTCAAAGTCTACAAAACCTTATACTAAATGAAATTCAATCACACTTACTTAAAACAAAGGTCTATTTAAATGGCCCACTTGATATCACATTAAAATTTGTTCTGATATTGACCGAATCTTGTAATAATCAAATGGTCCAAGATTACATTTTGATATTTCATGTCATCTAAATGAACAATAGCCAATCAGATAACAACAATAATAGAAATGAGTATAAGAGATAACCAAAGGGTCCTATATTGTCGAATAGTGTAAATTTTCTAGTTAAAAACTAGCTGACTGAAAATAACAGCTACATCTAAACTATTACTCAACCAATTAAATTGTAATTTTTCCCAAAACGCTTGATATTGAAATCAATTCTGAAATCAGTACACTACTATCTACTTATCATTTTCATACCACTAACTACTCCCAAAATTATCTCTAGCTTTTTATGAATAGGATACAAATGTAATGATCTACATCAAAAAGAATAACCATCATATCCTTATTAACTGTTAGCAAAATTACACTAAGTACTGAAATATAAAAC
The DNA here is from genome assembly GCA_025667525.1 of Glebionis coronaria. Lineage (NCBI taxonomy): Eukaryota > Viridiplantae > Streptophyta > Magnoliopsida > Asterales > Asteraceae > Glebionis > Glebionis coronaria. The sequence continues at coordinate 210,943 of JANFOE010000261.1, forward strand.
AAAGGTGACCTCGTCTTTTAGGCCTCCATTGTGGGCGAAGCGGAGCGCTGAGCTCGCTTAAAACCAAATGTACCTCGAGTACAACTACTGAACTGAATTTCTGAGAACTTTCTATTGTCGAGAAAAGTTAACCGATATTGAACTCCACACTGATCTAGAACTACACTATGCTGATTACCATTACCTAATTGATATCACCTTACGAACAAGATCAGCAAACACAATCACAGAAAAATCTAACTACTAATCTGCTATCTAATACAATAGTTGCAAAATTACTGGAAAATCCAAACACCTGCAAAATTAAGACAAAACACAGAAAAACTGGACGAGATCTTTGAAACTGATTAAACTCATCAATCATACCTAAAGCTGGCTCTAAAACTTATAACAAAACGACTGAAATCTTAACAAAAAAAACGAGCTGATTAAAACTTATAAGCTGAAATGTCTAAGAGCTTACCTTTAAAAGCTGATTATCTATTACTAAAATCTACTAAAAACGTGAACAGTAAATGACAATCATAAGCTCAATATTAGCTTTTAATCAACTAGCTTGTGAAACATTTTCAAAAAGACAAAGAAGTACGAAAGCTTTAAGCGAAACAATCAGAAATAGTCAGTAAAGAAGAGAGATTAAAATGAAATATTTTTCATCTTCATTAATGGCAGAAAGCTCTACGGTTACAACTGATTAACAAAATACGGTTGAGGAATTACAACTGATTAAACTACTCCTAATCCTATCTAATAACTAACTGTGTGAAACTACCCTAAGCTAACCACTTTACAAATGAGGATAAGAGTAGTATTTATAGAAGTCCGTTGGCAGTTCAGGGGAACTATCATGACGTGTCTTGTCTAATCCGCAGTCGCCACGTGTTTAATACGAGGATAGGGATCGTTCTTTATTCTTCATCCAATTTGGGCATTTCTTCGTTTCTCATCTTTGATCTAATTCATTAATATCTTCTTGAAGAGGAGGGAGAGGAGCATTTTTGTAGTTGTAGTCTTTGCCTGAATCTTCTTGGATTGTTCATGAAATCAATTTGCAGGTTTGTGGAGAAAAGTGTTGAAGAACTGTTTCTCTCTCTTCGTTTGGAGAAGAAGAAAGACGTGTGTGTCTGTGTTTTGATATTTTGACCGTGACTTGGTCAACTAACCAAGTAAATAAAAGTTAAACTTTTTACTTTCCAAATTTCCTTTTTGGTCCTTTTATTTTCCACTTTAATCAAAAGTGTTGTAAGAGTTTTAGCATATTTCCATTTTATCCTTCGTCTTGATAGAAGTTGCAACTTAAGCCCTCGATCTTGGCAATATTGGCAACTAAAGTCCTTGAAAGCTTCTTTTGTCCTTTCCTCGTCTTTTCATCAAATAAGTCCATGAAACCGCGTGTTTGCTCAAAAATGTATCTTCTTACCTAAAAACACATGAAACACGAATACCAACGTAATTCTGATATTTTTAGTTAAATATTATGTATTTGACTGTGTTTTGAGTGATTTTAGGATCATTATTGATGAGTGTTTTCACACTTATCAACTCCCCTCCACTTGACCATTGCCATGACCTCATGCAATGCACAATTTCAAAGCTCTAGAGTGCACTTTTCTCATAATAAACCCACCTTGGCCATTTTATGATTTAATAAACTATGCTATGCTACATGATGAATGATTTTGAATATTTACAATGCAATACAAACAAAACAATTCTATTTATATATTTTTGAATTTTCTTGAAATGGTTTTGAGGGAAAAACTCATAGAGAAATCAATGACTTAAATTAGGGCTTTGGTACCATAGACACTTATAACCCTCAAGTTTCACTTTCCCCATACCAAGCTTAAAATGGGATCATTTCATTCACAAGTAAAAAGTGCATCAACTTATTCATGACAATTAAATGTGGAACCGGTTATTATTTGAGCAAATTGCTTGAGAGCAAATTTGTCATTATTTGAAGCGTGAAATATAAGAAATGTAAAATTCAAAAACAAGGAAGCACGGTTTTAATCCTAAGTAATCCTCTCATCCGATACTTGAAAAACCGCTCATAATTAATATAAGTCCGTTTCAAGTATAATAAGTCATTCGCCTTATGTGTAAAATCCTCATGTCATGCATTAATAAGTAGCTACACACTCGCTAAGGAAAGAAAAATAAAACTCACGTAATAATTTATATCCGCCGCCTTTTTGAGACTTTGGATCTTCAATCCCGCAACCCGTCAAGGTAATACTGGATAGGAGCAACTATTAAATCCCCGTAACCCGTCAAGGTAATATTGGATTAGAGCAACTATTAAATCCCCGCAACCCGTCAAGGTAATATTGGAATCTAATAGTTACTATAATTAACACTCCACTGCCCCTCTTGGGATTCTTGTATAATTATTATTTTTTTTCTTTTCTTTTTTTTCTAGCCACTCATTTTTTTGTAAGGCGCTCTTATTTTTCTTTATTCCTCACAAAAAAATTTGAAAAGAATAAAAGGAAAAACACCCGCTACATATTAAGCATGACATAAGTCTAGTACACATAAAACGTTCTAACTTATAATCTTAAGACGTACTTATACCAACCATTAATGATTAGTAAAAAATACATTAGAGACTACAAATCAATTAAAACCGTTCTTGATTATTTATTAACATATATACATGCGAAGAAATTAGAGGCAAAGAAAGAGAAGGGGTTAGCCACAAGTAATTGTCATGAAGTTTATCTAGCCCTTTTATACTTGCTTCAACTCTATCATCTCCCATTCTCCACAAATTTAAAATCTCAAATAATGAGAGTGGTGGATGCTTAGACTAATAGACCAATGAAGGACTACATGGTTAAGGATACTAGCTAGAGAGTGCTTGGATAAGCAAACTCGGGTTGAGTCAAAATATCCATGGCGGGCCTAATATGTCAAAGAAGTCTAAATTTGTTTAACCATATCCTTTATTATAATTTTTTCCTTTTATATATATTTTAAAAGAAGAAATATATACAATGAAGTTGTGTTATGCAAATGAAAAATGATTGATACAAAAATTATGAATGCATATTTTTGGTGGCCAAAGTAGATCAAAAATTTGAAAAATGTTTGAAAAATTAATTTTCCGTGTTATCATGAAGTTAAGGCAATGGTCTAGGTAAGGTCACTTCGATAGAAGTCTCCCCTACACTTAAGAGAAACATTGTCCTCAATGTTTAAGAGTATTGGAGTAAACTCCCTACACTTATGACATTGATTACTTTGCTTAACCCAAGTTAAGGAAGAGACAACTAAAGGGTATTCATTTTAAGCACAAGTGTTTTAAATATCATGATAGCAACAACTAATCAAAGTGAACCGGATACACGGGCCTCCTCCATAAGCTCCAAGCATGAAATGTGAGAGAGCAACCCTTGAAACAAACACGAAAAGACGAAGAAATGTCACCCCTCCACTTCAACTCTACTATAACATCCTCTTAATTAAACCTAACCTATTGAAATCTACTCTACGTTTTCTAACCTAGTTATTCAAGCTTGATTTTTTTTAACCCTAAGTCGCTAGCTCGACTCGGCTCCGAATTAGGTTGTCCTTGGGGAAACCATCATGGAGATTAAAGAATATCCACTTTGAAGCACGTCTCACATGATACACTCAAATTTAGCACGTTGCCATTTACTATAAGATTTACAATATCCGCCTCGATAAATGGAACGGTCCAACGTGTCTCAAGTTTGTCCAACATATGAAATCGCTCAAATATGAAGCACCCCAGGATCAAATACATAGTTTCCATCTCGACAAGTGAACAACTCCAAAGTAGGTAGTATCACCAAAGTAAGCTCATACAAGAATTCCATCTCAATAGAAGTCACACTCTTAAGTGGAGTAGATGAAAACTGATTTTTCCCAAACATATGGATCCCAGGATCAAAAACCTTTCCCTCCATGGGAAAATAAGGAGATGAACTCGTATCAATCATATAAGATTCCCCCTTAGATATCAAAGCATCATGAGACAAGGAAGGTGTAGGTATCAAAACATTCATAACAAGTATATCCATATTGGGCTCCTCATCATCATCAAAAGGTGGGTAATCTTCCATAGAAGGCATAGAAAAAGGAGGATCAAGATTAATAGTGTCTTGTGAAGGAGGTGTAATCTCTATGTTCCCAAAAGCAATTTCTCACTAAGACGAATCTCCTCTTCCTAATTAGAATCACTATCATCAACCTCAGTATCGATATTAGCAAGATAAGCCTCTATGGTGGCATCAATATCCATATGAGAATCCATATCAAAGGTTTTTAGTTCTAATGGTGCCTTAGGTGAAAAAGGATTAATCTCTAAGAGTATAGGATCTTCATCAATAACCAACTTCAAGGGTGGAAGGGTGGGAATAGAAGGCTCAAAAGAAGGTGTATTGAGAGAATCACTAAAAGGGATAATATGATCATAAAAATCAATAGGTGCAACCTCAAAAACCGGTAAAGAAATATCAATGAAAGGTTCTTCTTCTATGGAATCATCAGTATGGTTTTCATTCAAAGCTTCAATCGAGGAGATAAGATGATAACCGTTTGATAAAACCTCACGAATATGAACATCTTCCACTTCTTCTATATGATCAACATCTTCATCCAAATTAGGAATGTCATCTTGACATGAAAAGTCCTCGGATAATATATCATAAGATGCCTCACTAGAGTCACAATCATCATCCTCTATTTGTGGCAAGTCTTGCAAAAAATCTTCCTCAATCTCATTATCCTTTTCTTTAAACAATTCACCAAGATCAAAATCACCAAAATCACTAGTAGTAACATGAAGGTCAACATGTGATGAAATCTCAATGTGACCACGAGGAGAAGAGGTATCAATACAAAGCTCGTCACATGGTTCATTGGAAACACCCTCAAGCTCTCTTTGGATTGGGATAAGGTTCTCAACATTAGAAGAGGTTAATTCATCCGAATCGGTGTTTGTATTAGTGCTAAGAGGCTCGTCCCCCATGGTTAAAGAGTCGGTGGGTTCCATGTGAGGTAAAGGTGATGAAGGTGTGTCATCATTAAATGTCATACAAATCAGAGGATCGTCATCATCGTCATATAAGCATTGTTTAAGCAAACGAGCACGATTAGCAAAAAATTGTTCTTCTTCTTCCTTTTTATCAATCTTAAGAGTAAATCATCTAAATTTTCCTTGAGGAAACGAGAGAAATTGTTCACCGATTCTCTATACCTATCACCAATTTGCTTGTTATTAAACCGCTTGTTCCTTACATCATCCTCAAGAGACTTAATTTCCTCCCTTAACCACCGAGACTCTTCTTTCATTTCCTCGAGGCTCATCTCTTTCATACGTGTAAAAGCCTTTAAAATATATTCATGGCGTCTTCCTTGTTGCTCGAGTTGAAAGGAAAGCTCATTGAGATCACTAAGAGCATAAGAAGGCGGAGCCCTTGGTCTACAATCAAAACCATAATGTGGTTCTCTTCCACAAAACTCGCACATGTAAGTCGAAGAATCAGGTGGAGGTGGATTTCCATAATTAGGTGGATTATAGGTTTGAAAAGAGTCTTGATTATGAAAGTTCTCATGATTATAACCTTGAAAATTTCCTTCGTTTTGAAAACCCTCATAATGTGAAAATTCTTAATTTTGAAAAGTATCTTGATTATAGCATGGAAAATTATCATCATTTTGAAAGCATTCATTGTTTGAAAATCCTTGATTATGAAAGGTTTCTTGATTATAGCCTTGAAAAGTATCATGATTTTGAAAACCTCCATAATTTGAAAATCCTTGGTTTTGGTATGACTCATCAAAGGGTTGATCATGAAATGATGGTGGAGGTCGTGATGAAAAATCAAAATATCCCATATTGTCATTACAAGTATGGTCCATTGGAAAGTTAGGTTGAAAATTAGGGTTCTCAGTTCCATTATAAGCATATCCCTCCCCATAATAGCCATTATTTTGATCACATAAATACGTATCGTGTGGTCCTCCACAAGTCGAACAAGGCGAATAATTAGCGTTGGCGGATCGTTGTTGCAAAATCTCCATCATGGAACGAGTATCCATGTTCAACAATGTGGCCGAATGTATATACAAGTAAAATGACGTTTAAAAGCTTCCTCAGGGAAGGAAGTAATACACCAAAGGTGGTATGATTACACGCGTGCGAGTACACGTGTAAGTAAACTCTAGGAGTGAGAGATAAGCTCTCGGTCGACTTTTGAAGGAGAAGAGATTATCTCCCTCGAGGTGCAATATGAAATATCCACAAGAAAGTATAATATACGTATGTACTACTTGGGTGCAAGACCCCCAATCAAGCCTTCCTTCTTAGAATACGCACTATTAAACGGGGGGTTAGTGGCACGAAGCACTTAAGTACCTATTAACCCTTAGATGGCATTTTATAGCACATCGTATTTATTGCCTATTGGAAGTATTTATCTATTCTTGCTTAATTAAAGTTGATCGATACACGTGTCAAGGACTGGAACGTTCCCTAACACGGTGTATTGCCTCGACAATACTTATGGAAAATATGTGTATTGGTTGTTCGTATATGTATACGTATCTACATATAATAATATATCAAAAATATTTTTGTATTTATTTGATTTTTTAATAAAAATACTATATGTACGTAAAAATGATAAAAACCTATATAATATATATTTTTGGTGTAATCTTTTATGAAAAAGATTACTTTTCGGATTTTTTATTTTTTTGGTTCAGTTCTTTAGGAAAATAATTGATTTTGTGATTTTTAATTTTATTTTTATATTTTTGATTTTTTTATTGTTTTTGATTTATGATACATAAAAATAACGTTCACTAGGTGAACGGATCCCAAAAGCCAATGAAAACCGTCAATCGATAATCTCTCGTAAAGTCAAAGAACCGGCAGCGGCGTCATTTAATATTTCGTTTTAGTTCGTTTTCTCTCGGTCTCTAATCGAATTGATATAACAATTTTAAGCTTGACTTTATTGTTTTTGGTGATAAAAGCTTGATTGGTTTTTAAACTACTTGACACAAAGCATATAAAAAGGTAAAAATATTAACTAATACTACGTATACGTACTACCTAAAAACACATTTAATATTTAATAAGTATAGATTTCAAGTAGATAGTCTCTCGTAAAGTCAAAGAACCGGCAGCGGCGCCATTTAATATTTCGTGTTTAGTGTGGTTGTTCTCGGTATCTAATCGAATTGATTTAACTTTTCAAGCAAAGACTTAACTGTTTTTGGTTAAAAGAATGTATTTGGTATTTATATCTACTTGCTACAAGAATGTAAACAACACGAAAATCAATAAAAAAACTAATATTATACTATATACTAGTATTACTACAATACTAATATCATTCTAAATTTAAATGCAACATCAACTAAACATGAAAATAAACTACGGAAATAAAATCTGCCTAAATAACAAGCATGGCCCAACAAATTTTCAATAAGCCCTAAATATCTATTTACTACCTTATCATTTTGGAACTAACAATGACTGAATGCAAAACTAACTATTAACTACCATCTCAGCAACTGTCCTAAAGTGCAGGGACTGAAAGTGCACATCCTATCAACTTTATCAAAGAAAACGCTGCCTAAGAAAAAACTAATCAATAGTCAAGATATAAAGAATGGAAAATATCTAAACTAGTTGCAAAAACTTTTTAAAGTGAAAATGAACTAGCCTAAATTAAACTGAATACGCATTTGAACTTCAAAGTGCTTAATGACAACCTTCTTAGTAATTATAACAGTAACTCTAATTTTCTATCAAAGTTGCTATTCAACCAAAAAAAAAATTTACTCAAATCCTGACAGATTTAAACTGTGATTTATTTGAACTTAAGGCAATTCAAAGTTTACTATATTTTTTTACTACTCAAGTTACTACTTATCCTATTGCTATTCAACTAAAAAAACACCTCAAGTATACACAGTTGTTCATAGTTCCAAGTGCCCTGTAACTTCACAATTCCAAACTAATGCGAACTAGTCTAATCCCTAATGCAAAGACTTAAGGCTGAGTCAAATATACAAACCACAACTAAATCACCTACAAAGGATAAAGTATCACGATTAAGTTGATGACTATAACTATGATTCGCAGAAGTAAGCAATCGACTTATGAGTACCTGCACGTCCATAAGTCCTACTGAATTGCTCTAAAATCCTCATATGATCAGCCTAATTCAACACACTAACTGATATTCCTAATTCTTCAAGTTTATTTCTACAGACTAAAAATCAAGAAAATCAAACTAGTATCAAACACCCTATATTAACAGAATGCAGATTTTGTAAAGCTAAGGCTGGAATCAAAGAACTGAATTTTGAAAAAAATATCGAATATCATATAACAAGGGTATTTAAGCAAGTTTCAAGCAGATTAATAGCAGAAAAAATGCAGAAAATTAAAACGTGAGCTTAACCTATTCATCCGAAGCTAAGTCTGCTTGATGACGAAACTCGGCGCTGAGCCGACTTGAGACAAGCACTACTTCAACTACAGGTTTGTCCGATGCCAGCGAAGCTCACTATTAAACTAGAACTCAGAAATCAGTGGCAATCAAGCGAATCCAATACTACTTGGTCAACATACAGTAACTTGTAAACATACAATGTAACAGAATCTAACAAGAACTTGTTATAGCTCATAAGCTATGTGCTTATGAACTGATAAACAGAATCGAGTTAAGAAAACCAAGATTTCAGTAAACTAAACTGTCATGAAAGATTAATAAGAAATCTCTCATAAACTGATTAAGCTTCATTCATCAGCAGAACCAACAAAATTCAAAATCAAATAACCGTTTAACTGTTTTGTAACTGAACTAAAAATGATCTCTAATATCAAAGAACAACGTCACGTCAGCTTATGCAAACTGATGAGCTATCACTTCTTAAAAACTAAAATCCAAACTCTTAACCAAACTAAAATTCAGTCTATTATGAACAGTGTTCCGAACCAATTATCAGTTCTAAAGAAAAACACTAGTAAAATAGTTCGAGATCTTTGTGAACAGTAAAGGTAGAGAAAAGAATGAAAGCTTTTAAGAAAACTAAAGGATTCATTAATGGTGAAAACAGTTACATTTATAACAGAAATCATTAGTATTCGAGAAATTGTTATCACAAGTAGTAGATAAGAAAAGAATATGGGTCCGTTTGGTAAGAGCTTTTGTAAAGCTTTTATAGAGCTGTTAGCTTTTTTGTTAAAAAAATAATCTAATAGCTCTGTTTGGCACAACATTTTTTAGAGCTGTTAGATTTTTATTTTAACCATATAGCTCTTAAATAAAAAGTTGTTTCATACAGCTTTTTAGATTGTCAATAGCTGTTAAAGCTGTAAATTACAGATATAACCTCCAACCATATTATAATTTATTAAAAGATGTCCTTTTAAGTCATTTTACATCTTACCTTTACAGTTAACAGCTAATATACCAAACACTTTTATTAAAATTAACAGTTTTTTAGCAAACAGCTTACAGCTTACATTTAACAGCTTACAGCTTACAGTTAACAGCTTACTGCTTACAGCTAGTTTTGCCAAACATAAACTAGAAAAGCTTGTTATTTCATTAATGGTGGAAAAACGGTTACATGATTATCAGAACTAGTAACTGAACTAACAACTATTCATTAACTGATCCAACTGAAAACTGAAAAGATTAACTACTCCTATTTTACACCTACAACTATGTGTAAATCTACTCCTAAGCTAACCGCCTTGAATGAGGGTCTTCCGTAGTATTTATAGACGTCTGAGAGGTGGTGGTGACGTGTTGCCTCCTATCTTTATCTGCCACGTGTAAAATACGAGGTCTATCAATTAGGATTCTTCACATCCCCAAATTGGGGATTTCTTCATTCTTGACTCTTGATCGAATTGGCTTGTATCTTCTTGTAGAGGAGACAAAGAGGAGCACTTTTTCTATTTGAAGCTTTGCTTGAAACTTTCTTGAACTCTCCTGATTTGATCTTGCAGGTTCTGGTGGATAGAAGATAAAAACGACTGATATTTCGTTTCTTTCTCTCTCTTGAATTTCGTGAGGAAGACAAACGTGTGTGTAGTATATCTTGACTTTGACCAATGTATATTGAAAATTAAGGTAAACTCTCATTCGTTTTACTTATTTGGTCCTTTACTTTGTCTTCTTTATCAAAATGCAATATAAACTCTTTAAGCACATATCTTTTCATCCTTCGTCTTTATGAAAATTGCAACTTAGGTCCTCCTTCTTGGTAAATAATGTCAAGTAAGGTCCTTGAAAGCTCTTTCGTCCTTTTCTTCGTCTCATCGTCAAATAAATCCTCGAAAACGCGTCTTTGCTTCAAAATGTATCTCGTTTACCTGAAAACACATGAAACACAAATACCCACGTAATTCTGATATTTTTTAGTTAAATATAATGTATTTGACTGTGTTTTGAGTGGTTTTTGGATCATTATTGATGAGTGTTTTCACACTTATCAACTCCCCTCCACTTGACCATTGCCATGGCCTCATGCAATGCAGCATTTTAAAGCTATAGAGTGCACTTTTCTCATAATTAACCCACCTTGGCCATTTTATGATTTAATAAACTATACTATGCTACATGATGGATGATTTTGAATATTTACAATGCAATGCAAATAAGACAATCTTATTTATATATTTTGGATTTTCTTGAAATGGTTTTGATGGAAATAACTCATAAAGAAATCAATGACTTAGATTAGGGATTTTAGTACCATGGACACTTATCACCCTCAAGTTTCACTTTCCCCATACCAAGCTTAAAAATGGGATAATTGCATTCACAAGTAAAAAGTACATCAACTTACTCATGATAATTTAATGAGGAACCAGTTATTATTTGAGCAAATTGCTTGAAGGCAAATTTGTCATTATTTGAAGCGTGAAATATAAGAAATGTAAAATCCAAAAATAAGGAAGCACGGTTTTAACCCTAAGTAATCCTCTCATTCATTACTTGAAAAACCGCTCACAATTAATATAAGTCCGTTTCATGAGTAATAAGTCATTCGTCTTATGTGTAAAATCCTCATGTCATGCATTAATAAGTAGCTACGCACTCGCTAAGAAAAGAAAAATAAAACTCACGCAATAATTTACATCCACCGCCTTTTTGAGACTTTGGATCTTCAATCCCACAACCCGTCAAGGTAATATTGGATTGGAGCAACTAAAGTCCTTGAAAGCTTCTTTTGTCCTTTTCCTCGTCTTTTAATCAAATAAGTACATGAAACCGCGTGTTTGCTCAAAAATGTATCTTCTTATTTGAAAACACATGAAACACAAATACCAACGTAATTCTGATATTTTTAGTTAAATATTATGTATTTGACTGTGTTTTGAGTGATTTTAGGATCATTATTGATGAGTGTTTTCACACTTATCAACCAACGACTCTTCCGCTGATTTGGAATATGAATATTTGGGGGTGTTTATAGTTTGGTATCAGAGCTCTCGTTATAGAGAACGAAAGATTTTTAAAACCAAGGTTTTGAATAAAACATTTCAAAAATCTTTTAACCATAAATATTTTTAAATAAATATTTTGAGTAAAATGTTTAAAAATCTTTTGACTATAACGGTGCCGAAGAATTCCCGAGTTACCGACAAGGCCATACTAAGAAGTGTTATTTTAATATATATATATAACTTGGATTATATATATGTTGTAATTTGATTACATGATTATTTAATGATTATTCTAATACTTATATGAGATATTTATACGACGTAGATTGTCACAAGGAACCCTAACTCTTTTAGAAAATCAATCAAAGCTAATTCTGTAGGAATTCTAGCTATTTCAGATCTAAACCAAGTTGTGGATGTTTATGATCCCAACGAAATGGTGGATATTCCAAGAAATGTTGTATTAGTTGATTGTGATATTGAAGATGAATTATCGGGATTAAACCTGATATTGATGTCATGCCGATCTTTCCTTATAGAGTGGAGTTTGACCGAAACCTCACCACCTAGAAATGTGTCATCTGAATCGGTGTCACCTAATTCTTTAATTTGAAATCGAAAAGGTAAATGTTACACTTGAGGTTGTCATTGGAACCTTTACCCAAAAGCCGCATGCCACTTGTACCTTTCCGAGAAGTCTAATTGAATGTGTGAGTCATTTCCTACTCGTGACTCATTTGATAACTATTGTTATAAGAGCTATAGAATTGGAAATTAAGTGTTGTTAATGTCGAGATTTTATTGCCTTCCAAAACCGAAGAATAAGGTTGAAAGTATTGGAGAATTAGGTAGGATGTCGCATTAAGTATAAGTTGGTTGAAACTTGAATAAAGTCAAATTTAACTCATATGGAATACGAGATTGTTAAGAGGAAGTCGTTGAGTCCTATGGTTGAATTATGAGGTTTTAAATGATTGTTGGTTCGTGTTAAGGGTTGTTCCTAGGCCATTGTCCACTGACGAGTATGCCTAGTGTCCAAGAAATATATCAAAGAAATATTTTTCTGATTTGGGACCGATAGATCCTCCAGGACACGTGGAACACCTAATGACTTTTATAGATTAGTATTCATTATAGTATCTTTTAAAAATCACTAATTTAACTGAGATATCAGTTGGTAGGACGAGTCCTTGGAATTGTATGACGTTACATGGTGACCGTAATGTGTGACGGTACAACTTGTGACTTGTTTGTGATTAATGAAAAGACTATCACCGATTTCTAAATTCTACATGTATCCTTGTTATCTATCTTTTCTTATTTCTTCCTAATGTTCGCATTAGTGATGCAACCATTGAACGAGTACTCACCTCGATTTGAGTTGCGTTGTAGATTATTCTTTCGTATTCCTGAGTGCTATCGATGTCATGAACCTCATGATTATTTGGCTAAGCTCATTTCCAATCATATCGTAATTAGTTCTTGGTGAACAACTCTTCATCACTCTTTTGCAGATCACTCATTGTTTTTATAAGTAATGCAATACCATCTGGGGAAAATATGAAATTCTTATTTTCATATGAGTTATTTAAATCGGTACTATTAAGTAATTACTATCTAAATAAAGTTTTTATTAAACATCTTGTAAATGGAAATGCTTTCATAATGATGAACATTTCGGTAAAATCATTTTATTTTTATTTCATAATTTAACATGAATATATATTCTAAACATGATGACAAAATTTTGACGAACTGAGTATTGCATCGTTAATCCTAAGTTTTACATAGAAGCGCGCCTACGTACAATTTGGAAGGGACCATGCAAGGTTGATTAGTAGTCACCATGAAATTGTTAATAAACACTACATTTTTCTTTATAATTATGAAAGATTAAATTTTTATGAGATCTGCAAGAAGTGTAAAAATAGGGACATATTGTTAGGGACACCTACATATGTGCCTGTACCATTTTTCCAAATCAAATCTACTCCTCTGTGGATACTGTCTTATTTGAAAATTGACATCCCCTTCTTGTTCAATTCTCTCATGGTAAGATTCTTTGGAAAATTTCTAATTATCGAGTGTCGATACCCGACTGGGTGCATCGACGTTCTTATCATTTCTTTTGATTAGATTCCATTTAAATGACGTGGGTAACGATCCGAAGTGCTATCGGATGCATAAAGAAATCATAAAAACACGAAATATATTCATATTCGTTAATATTTTCGTCCTTATCTGATTTGACATTCTCCCATGATAATCATGCGTTGACCTTACTCTTTTATTAATAGTTATGTCTATAGATTCCCTGATTCAAGAAGATTATGAGTTACCACCATCTAGGAGATCAAATTGGCTCATGGAGAAGTAGTGATTATCAATAAAATTTAAAAAGGACATATACTTAGCCTCCTAGGTAGTTCTTGTCTTAACAACGGTAATAGAACTGGAAAGATGGTGGTGTCATTAGAATGAAATCATTTTTATGACGCGAGGTCATTGTATTAATTGATGGGAGCACGGGTAGAATTCCCCTAAAAGATAAGATGTTGATTATCAAAGGTGATCTAAGTAATTCCCGATAGGTGATTGTATCCTGCATTTAGGCTTGAAATTATATCATGAATGATTGTGAACTAGTCATAGATCTAGCGATCTAGAAAGAACCTAAGGTGAATTAAATAAGAGTATGTTCCTGTTATCTGAGACTTTTTGAGGTAATTGCTGACGAATTACCTATACTTCCGCCATTAAGGCAAGTTGAATTTGGTATTGATTATATTCCCTGTGCTGCACCTGTGGCATGTGCACCATACGTCAGCATCATCTGAATCAAAAGAGCTACCATGCAACTGAGAGAGTTGTCAGAGAAAGCTTTTATTCTACCAAGCTCATCATCATGAAGAGCTATGGTATTATCATTCAATACATTCATTGATTACCGTGAACTGAATAAATTGACGATCAAAATGGATATCCATTAACCAACATGAAAGATTTTTTCGATCATTTACTAGGCTCTAGCGTATACTCTAAAATTTGATCTACGCCATGGTTATCATCAAATTCTCGCGCAAAGAAGATTATCTGTTCCAATCACTACATCCAAAACTCGTAATGAACATTATGAGTTTCATGTGATGTCGTTTGGATTGACCAACGTACCGGTCGCATTCATGAATTTAATGAATCGCGTGTGTAAGCTGTATTTTGATAAGTTCATGCTTGTGATCATTAAGGACCATCTGGTTATTTCCAAGAATAAGAAGGAGCTTAGTAATCATTTGTAGATTACCTTGATCTAGCTGAGGTGTGAAACATTGTGCGTTAAATATTTAAAGTGGGATGTTAGGCTTGATCCCTTACATTCTTTGACCATGTGATTAATGGTAGTGGAATCTATGTTGACTCTTCAAAGATGGGAGCCATTAAGGCTTTGGGTTATACCAAAAAGGAAGTGTGAAGATGTTTGACAGATATTTATCAAAGGATTATTAAGGAATTATTCCCTCATACCCAGCTCATTTAACCAAACTCCCTTAGGAGTATATGTTTGTGTATACCTCAAGACAACCTAGGAGGAATTAAGGAAACCATATAACCCATGACTTGAAATTTGGAGCGGCAGTTTTTGCTCTTCAACTAAGAAAATTTTGACCAAAGTTTAAACAAAGATTTTTCGAACATTTACGGATCTTGTTAATTGTTTTTGATAAATCAACGAAGATCGTGTTAACTAAATTCAAATTTATTTTAGACATTTTCCTATAATTGGACGAACTGAGAAATTTAAAAATTTTACGTTTACGTTTCATAAATTAAATGTTTATTATTTAATTACTTGTAATATTTATCGACGTTTTAAACGTCGGACTGGGCAAAACTAATAGAGATAATAGTTGAGACGAAACTAAAACTTAGAAAATATGAAGAAAGAATTTCTGAGTGATTACGGTCATGATATTTATTTCATCGGGGAAGGTGAATGTAGTTGCTGACGTGTTATGTACAAAGGATAAAGAACCAATTAGGATGTGTTCCTTAGTAATGACCATGAAGAATAATTTGCCCGAGCAATTTAGAAATAGCCGATGCTTGTAAAAAGGATGATATAGATGATGAAGGGTTTCGCGGCTAATGAGAACCATTAGATTGTGGAGCCGATGGCGTTAAGTGTTTAAAAGGTCGTTTGTGGTTGCCTAAATATGGAGGATTTCGAGATTTAGTCATGTTGGAATCTCATAAGTTTAAGTATTCTATTCATGCCATTTTTGATAAAATGTATCTTTATCTAAAGAAGTTGTACTGATGGCTAAATAAGAAAGCAGACATCGCCGCATACGTTAGTAAATATCTAACTTTTTCGAAGGTCAAGGCTGAACACCAAAATCCATCAGGATTGCTTTTACAGTTTATTATTCCTGTTTAGATGTGGGATAGAATCACCATGGATTTTATCACAAACCTTCCAAGGACATCATCTGGATTTGATTCGATTTGGGTCATCGTCGACAGACTGACCAAATCTGCTCATTTCATTCCCGTTAATGATAGGTTCTCGATGGAGAAATTAGCTCATTTGTATTTAAAGGAGTTGTGTAAGCAAGGTGCGCCTGTATCGATCATCTCTATCAAAATCCTCGCTTCGCATCGAATTTTTGGAGATCCCCTCAGAAGTTATTGGGAAAAAATCTTGATGAGAGTACTGCTTACCACCCACAATCAGATGGACAAGGGAAAATAACGATACAAACACTAGAATTCTTGTTTCATGCTTGCATGATTGAGCTCTGGTAGTGTCTAGGACGAGCATTTACCTTTGGATGGATTATCATTGATAATTATCGCATTAGGATTGAGACCGAACCTTGCGAGGACCAATATAAAGAAAGTTTAAGAGGACCTGTAAGTGGGAGTTGGGATGAAGATACCCGACCCGCGAGACCTGAAATGATTGTGGAAATTAGGATCTGATCATTGACTACCGGTAGTGGGCAGGAGGTTATGTGAATGTGAGTGTAGATCTTGAAGTGCAGGATGGGTAGAAAATTTATGCCGAGAATTTTCATCGTGAAAAGGTGAATTGATAATCTGAAAGATCTTGGGAAGCCAAGTCCCCGTTGTATGGGACCATTGGGATAATGTAAAGAGTTGGTCCGTGAGGCATGTAAGCTAGACTACCCAAGGACTTCAAGGGCTGCATGAAATATGTTCCGTATATCGAACTTGAAAAAAGTCTATTAAGTGAAAATCTGATTATTTCTTAATGAAGTTTGGGTCGGCGAAAAGTTGCATTCATCGAAAACCCGTGGACATCATGGAAAGAGAAAGTAAGTCAACTTACGCATGATCGTATTCCCATAGTTATGTTTGATGAAACTCGCGTATTAAAATAAATTCGCTTGAGAGAAAAGACCGAATGTGGAGTAAATGCCCACATGTCTTTGACTCTATATGAAGCGAGTAGTAAGATGAATTGATCTTTGAGGACAAAGATCCTCTTTAGGGAGAAAGGCTGTGACAATCCGTCAATTTGAGGTCGTTATTTTATTCTCAAGTATTACTTATAATCATTATTTTATTGTTAGTTTATGAACTCACTCACTTTTGGGAAGAAATTAGGATTTACGTCTAAATTTAGCATCGTCTACGTCTAAACCGGAGAGCTTTACGTTACGTGTTTAAGTTTACCTACTCCGTTTTGTGACAGTCCGACATTTTCAGGTAGTAAATTTATTATCGTGTATCATTTTGAAATTTTAATTTTATGTGGGTTCATTAAAACACATATTTACGAGATGAAATTAGGGCTTACGTGCATAATTTAACGCCTTTTACGTTTAAACCGGAAACCCTAGGTTTACGTATTTACGCTTTTGTGCTCTGTTTTTGATGAGACAATTTTTATTAGAATCGTTTTATGTCGTAGTTTCATAATTTGCAAAAATGTTTTTCGTAAATCGACCCGAGGGCATGTAAATCAAGGAAACTAGAATCGATGAGTACCCGTAAAATAATGGGGATGAAACAAGTTTACACTTGTCCCACCCCCATAATGGGCGGACACAACAAGGGAAGACACCCCTTTGGTGTCAAAATTATAGCAAGTGTTGAGACACTCGTCTCATAACTTGTTCAAGGTACAAAAGCCTAAACTTTACACACATCTCACACACTTTCATGTAACACCCCATTTTGATAAATGGAATGTCACGCGTGATTATGGCGTGTCATCAAAGCATACAAGGATAAATGTATAAAACATCACATGTCCGTAAAGGAAATACCGGAAACAAACATCGGTACCCCAAAAGTAGAACTCATCTCACACAAATATAAGTATTGTAAATGAAAAGGACTAAACAATGTCCATAGAAATGAGTATCAAAAGTATGAAGAAATGCATAAAGTAAAGAAAGCTAGGAAGCTTCCAATCCATATGCACGTATGCTTAAAGTCTACGAGCGTCCCTGAGTACCTGCCGTTTTGGGAACATGAAAGGAAAACGGCTGAGCATAACGCTCAGTGCACGGATATACAAATAAAGCATGAATAATATAAGCATATAAGCATGAAGCAGCGGAAAAGACTAAGTCCTCAATAACCTGGCATATCTTAGTAAAACTGGTTTTATAGTTTGAAAAGCATTATTTTATCTTTTAAGAACTGTTTAACCTGTTTACCATTAGCCAATATAGGTCATGAAATGTCAACGTGCATGAATACTTGGAGGGGTGACATCGTCATGCAAATTAGAGGGGATGCCTCTAATTTAATATACTGTTTGGGTAGGAGGGATCAGCTCCTTGTGAAGGATGCAAGGCACACACCACATTCACCTGAATAATCTGCTGAAAACATGTAAACTAGGATACACCCATACGCCCCACCTGATAATAATAATATGGCCAAAAGCTGAAAGGGACGCCATGAGTTATCACTCCGTCGTGGGGGAGTCATAACACTGGTGCCTCCAGTGTTATGGTTATGGTACCTCCATAACTAGGTGAAACTGGTCATGCATGTATATGAATTTAGGTATTCTAATTAAACATAAGCAATTCAAAAACATATAGAACATATACTGGGGAAAACAGTTGGCTACATACGGGGAAATCATAATAAGGAAGAATGTCCATACTGAAAGGACGGAGAATCCGTACCTTGTGTCCAGTGAACGAAGAAGACGAACGGAAGAGAGTCCTACTTCGGTATCACTAATGCTACATAAATACATACGTGTATAAGTATCTGATTACTGAGTACGTAACTTGTTTTATATCATGTCTTAGCTTGTTTTATATGTTCATGTCATGTTTTACTGATTTAGGCTTTATACTGTGTTTATCATGTATTTTGTCTATTCTGTTTAAGCATTTCTTGTATTTCTTGTATTATTATACTTTTTGTGTAATAATAAGTAACTTTCTAAAAATAGCAGGTTTCCTAAAATAGAAAGTTTCGAAAAAAAGAAAGTTTCCAAAAATAGAAAGTTTCCAAAAATAGAAAGTTTTCAAAAATAGAAAGTTTCCAAAAAGTGATTTACTGCTTAAAATAGATAAGTTTCTCAAAATAGAAAGTTTCCTTAAATAGATTAGCTTTCTTAATTAAATAAGTTTCTAAAAATAGAAAGTTTCCATAATTAGAAATAAGCTGGATTATTAAGCTAATTATATAAGCTTAAGTGTTTACTGATTAATATTCTAAGTCTTGTAATTAAATAGTATAGTTTATTAATTATTTCATGTGAATTAAATAAACTATAGGTTAAAGTACTTAATTAAATATAACATGATTTAATTAAATAAAGGTAAAAATACTTAGGTTAAAACATGTATTTTTATCTATTAATAATATAACCTAAGTCATGTAAATTAATTAATTATAAGTCATGATTTTAATAATTAATTAATTATATAGTCTGAATTAAATGATAATTACTTAGGTTAAAAATTCATGTATTAATAATAATATTAATAACCTAAGTCATGTATAAATTAAATTAATCGTGTGCATGTTTTAATAAATTTAATTTAATCTTGTAAAAAAAAATAACTTGTAAAAAAAATAATAAACCTTGTAAAAACAACCCATGAACCGAACCCGTGTTTTATTCTAAACATGTGTGAACCGGACCGGTTTAACCCATGAACCGGAAACCAAACGCACCCTTGGCCTAAACTAGCCGCCGCCTAGCATGAGTTCCCACCGGCTAGCCGGTGTTCCCTTTGCTGTCGCGGCCTACGTTCCTCCTGCTTTCCTTATTTAGCCACCGGCTTAGGCCGGTGGTGGTTCTTTGATTTAATCGAGACCCACCTGAGCACAAACATACCCCGACCGAGGTCGGGGTTCCTCTTTTTTCTGCTGCCGAGACACAAGACACCACACCGAGACCTTGAGGTCTCGGTCTCGGCTGGTAAAAAAAAAAACCGAGACCCCCTTGGGGCTCGGTTCTTGTGTCGGCCAAAAACAAACACCCCTTAACCATTAATTATTTTACCCCCATGTTAAATTACATGATTTATAACTTGTTTTTAATTTGTAATTAAAACATTCATGATTTCATGTGATTAATTAATCAAGATCATAAAAAGAAAAGAGGTTTAGGGTTTACCGATTACGTGGATCAAAGGAGGATGAACACACTAACAACCTTGCAATAAATCAACACCAAAAATCAACCAAAGACACCTTGTGCGTGTGTTCTACCCGGCGGCCAAGGAGAGGAGAAAGAGAGATTAGGGTTTTTCTTGATTTCTAATTTTTGTTATTATGAAACTAAGTTTTCCCTTTTTTTCTGGTTTAGTAAAATCTGCATGGGCTTGGCCCGTGTTTCTTGTCTTGTCCGCGGGTAAGGGGGCCCACAAGAGGTAACCCGAATGTTTTTCCGTGTTTATTATTTAGTGTGTTCTCGTGTTCGTGTTTTACGTGATTTAAATAGTTATCGTTCGTGTTTTATAATATTTATTCATGATCGTAATAAATATACATAAATACGTAATACTAATCTAGTGATTATTTACGTTCATGATTTCATGTTCGTATGTTCGTGATTATAATTATTATTGAAATAATTATCGTGTCTTAATACGTAATAAATACTTATCGTGTTATAACACGTACGTAATACTTGTAATTCTTGTTCGTGAAACGTAAATATGCTATAAAAGGAAAGTTCTAATCATGTACGTACGATCGTAAGGGTAGTATTCATGGTAAAAGCATGCGGGTTTTACAACTCTTCCCCCCTAAAAAGAATAATTCGTCCCCGAATTATAGATAAAGTAAACAGGAAAAGAAGATCATACCCGAATTCAAAATATGAAATGAGGGTAAGAAGCCCGGATAGACTCCTCTGTTACCCCAAGTGTCTTCCCGCTCGGTATGATCCCTCCAGAGGATTTTGACGAATGGAATCGTCTTCCATCTCATGACTCGTTCTTATCTGTCAAGAACTCGTTCGAGTTCTTCTATGAAAGTGAGATCTTCACGAATCTGTTCCAGTGGATACTGAACCATGTGAAGGGGATGATACTTGTACCCTCTGAGTAAGGACACATGAAAAACATCGTGAACATGAGAAAGCTGCAGAGGTAACAATAAACGGTAAGATACTTCACCGACTCATTCAATGACATCAAACGGTTCGATAAATCGAGGACTGAGCTTCCCTTTTATTCCAAAACGTCTAACACCACGTGCCAGCGAAACCTTAAGGAAAACGTGATCTCCTACGTTAAAATGTAAGTCCCTACAATGCTTGTCTACATAACTCTTCTGACGTGACAGTGCTTCTTGCAGTTTCTGCTTAGCTACTGCGACCTTCTCATTAGTCAGCTCTATCATTTCTGGTCCTTCAAGTATTCGCTCACCAACCTGATCCCAGCAGATTAGGGTGCGACACTTTCTGCCATACAACATCTCGAAAGGAGAACACTTGATACTTGCGTGCCAACTGTTGTTGTATGCAAACTCCACCAAACAGATATAATCGTCCCAATCGCCCGTCCATTCCAACGCACATGACCTCAACATGTCTTCCAATGTCTGAATCGTTCGCTCTGACTGCCCGTCTATTTGAGGATGACAAGCCGTGCTAAGCTTAAGTTGGGTACCCCAAGCTTTCTACAGACTTCTCCAGAATCATGAAGTGAAATGAGGATCTCTGTCTGAGACGATGCTGGATGGAGCACCGTGAAGTCTCATGATCTCCCTTCTATAAGTATAGGCGAGTTTACTGACCGAATCTTCCTTGCGGATCGGTAAGAAATGAGCTGATTTGGTAAGTCGATCAACGATAACCCAAATTGCATCGTGCTTCTTCTTTGTCGGCGGAAGACCGGTAACAAAATCCATGGTGATTTTGTCCCACTTCCACTCTGGAATATCTAACGGTTGAAGAAGACCGCCAGATCGCTGATGCTCGATCTAAACCTGCTGGCAGGTAAGACATTTGGAGACGTAAGTAGCAACATCCTGTTTCATACCACTCCACCAAAAGTACTGCTTGATGTCATGGTACATCTTGGTCGAACCAGGATGGATAGAGAATGGGGAGCTATGAGCCTCAGCTAACAATGCTTCCCGGAGTTCTTGATCATCAGGAACACAAAGTCTCGTGCCCTGCCATAAGATACCATCTGCATCTACTCAAAATCTGTCTGCTTCTCCAAATTCTGAATTATCGCCCATATTTCTCCATCATATTTTTGTGCTTCCTTGATCTTAGAGAGTAACTCGGGTTCTACTATAAGATTAGCCCAGTAACCGTGCGGTACACGTACCATGATCTCTATGTCTAGTCGCTCTAAGTCTCTTATGATTTCCTCCTCAATTTTAATGCCGTTTATCATTCTGTACTTTCTGCTAAGTGCATCTGCCACTACATTCACCTTGCCGGGATGATACTACAGATTAATGTCATAATCTTTCAACAACTCTAACCATCTCCTCTGTCTCATGTTCAATTTACGCTGAGTGAAGATATACTTCAATCGCTTGTGGTCCATGAAAATGTCACATGATTCTCCATACAAGTAGTTCCTCCACATCTTCAATGCAAACACGACTGCTGCGAGTTCCAAGTCATGCATAGGGTAATTTTCCTCATAAGGCTTAAGCTGCCGTGAAGCGTAAGCGATCACTTTCCCATGTTGCATGAGAACACAGCCAAGTCCCTTCCCCGATGTATCACTGTAGATCTGAAATCCACCTGTACCATATGGGAGAGTAAGAATCGGTGCAGATACTAACTTCTGCTTTAGGTCTTCAAAGCTCTTCTCTCGTTCTTCAGTCCAGACGAATTTCTCCCCTTTTCGCATCAGTTTGGTCAATGGTAGTGCTAAGCGGGAAAAGTTCTCCACGGACCTACGGTAATAACCAGCTAAGCCTAGGAAACTGCGGACTTCAGTCGCTGATGTCGGCCTTGGCCACTTGGTAATAGCCTCAACCTTCGCTGGATCCATCGTGATTCCTTCTACTGATACAATGTGACCTAAGAATTCCACCTTGTCTAACCAGAACTCACACTTGGAGAATTTAGCATACAGCTGCTTCTGGCGAAGAATCTGTAGTACTGTACGAAGATGGTCTTCGTGTTCCTCCTTGGACTTAGAGAAAATCAGGATGTCGTCAATGAAGACAATGACAAACTTGTCCAGAAATTCATGGAAGATTCTGTTCATCAAATCCATGAACATTGCTGGAGCTTTGGTAAGGCCAAATGGCATGACTATAAATTCGTAGTGGCCATAGCGTGTACGGAAGGCAGTCTTGGCGATGTCCTGCTCCTTAACCCGTAGCTGATGATAGCCCGACCTTAGATCAATCTTAGAGAAATGTTTGGCCCCTTGGAGTTGGTCAAACAGATCGTCTATACGTGGTAGTGGATACCTATTCCTGATGGTAATCTTGTTGAGCTCGCGATAGTCTATGCAAAGACGCATACTGCCGTCCTTCTTCTTAACGAATAAGACCGGTGCGCCCCATAGAGATGCGCTCGGTCGAATAAAGCCTCGTTCTAGAAGTTCTTGCAATTGATCCTTCAGCTCCTTCAACTCTATGGGAGCCATGCGATAAGGAGCCTTGGAAATCGGCTCAGCTCCTGGGATGAGCTCGATATTAAATTCCACTTCACGTGCAGGTGGTATGCCCAGAAGTTCTTCTGGAAATACATCTGGAAATTCTGAGCTGATCCTGAATGGATGGGGATTCAGCATCCATGTTATGAACAGTAGCTAGATAACCCTCACAACCATGTGAAAGTAATGCACGTGCTTGCAGGGTTGATATGATTTGTACAGACCTGCCGGGTACGAACCCATTGTGAATGTACTCTGGCGCATTAACATCATCGAAGATGACTCGATATGAATGGCAGTCTATGGTAGCATGATGCTTGGATAGCCAATCCATGCCCAAAATCTTGTCAAAATCATTCATGTCCAACGGAAGTGCGTCAACATGACGAACCTTGTCGTCAAACTCTAGGGGAAGGCTCTTGTACACATGGGTTATGCGTACAGAGTCTCTCAAAGGCGTGGAAATACTCAGTATATTCTCTAGTGGCATCGGGAGTATCCTAACATTCTTGGCATAAGCAGTAGAAAATGACCGAGTGAGTAGCACCCGTATCAAACAGAACACATGCAGCTTGACCATACATATACAAGATTCCAGTGATGGTACCTGTAGACTTGTTGGCCTAATCGCGAGATGTCATGTAAACGCGTCCACTAGTAGGAGGCGTCTTGGTATCAGCATGTCCTGATGTACCCTCCATCTCGCCCTTGCGGCAATCCTTCATCCGATGGCCAAGAAGACCACACTTGTAGCATGCGTCGCTGTCGCGGTGACATGGCCCTGGGTGCCTACGGTGGCAAGTAGAGCAAAGAGGATGAGTATATCCTCCAGCAGGTGTCCTGACTGGCTGAGAGCCTGATAAAAACAATATACATGAGACATGATAATAGGTACAAAGGACAATGCGGATAATCGTAAGATTGAATACCAGTGATAGCTGGATGGTTAGGCTGTGAACCTCTCTGGTTCTGGTCCCTCCTGTTACCATGATTCCTGGTAGAAGATTTTCTAATGTGTCAGAATTAAGTATTATAACATGTAATCATAAGAAAATGAGTAAGTATAAGGACCTGCTACTGTTGGAGTGTCCAGTGTTGTTACGGTAATTATCATTACCGCCACGCCTATCCGTAATAGAACGATCGTGAGTCTGGCCGTTTCCCTTGGGCTGATTAGGTTGTTGCTGAGTAACCAGCTGAGACCGTCCCCAGTCTTCTGCCTGGAAGATACAATTTAAAGAGATGAAATATTGACATATACTGAAAGAATACGGATTGGTCACTGCTTGAATACGAATGTTTACCTCTTATCGGGTCTCTCTGCTTCCCCGAACTCATCTCTTTCCTGCAACATCTCTAGCTTACGTGCTACATAGGCCACTTGTGCTACCGTGTTGAATGTAGCACACACCAAGTTGTTTGCGACCGATGTACGAAGAGCCCACCTGAAGTGGTGTGCTTTCTCTTCAGGAGTACCTGCTGCTGCACCAAGGAACCCAGCCAAGCGAAGAAAGCACTGCATGAACTTGTTGCTATTCTTCCCAGCTCTCTATCGGGTCCCATGGTACTCCCTCTTCAGCTTGTCTTGCTCAGCCTTGGGAAATAACTGTTCCATTACCCTATCCCTGAACTGAGCCGAAGTCAAACCAGCCACCCAATCATCACCTCCCTCAGACTGCTTCAGTGCTATCCACCATGCTAACACATCACCTTCGAACCGGTAGCATGCCAACCTCGACTTGAAGACGGGGTCACAGCCTATAGCATCGAAGATCTTCTCAATGGGAGCCAACCAGCTTTCAGCTTCACTGGGGCTATCTGTTCTCTCGAAAGCTCGAGGGCGGAGCTTATTGAATATCTCCAGCCATGTGGCCAATGTTGTTGGAGGAGGAGGAGGAGGTACTGGGTGCTGCTGCTGGTTGTTGGCAGCTGTGACACCCCGTGTAGGGTCAAAATATGCGGAAAATATCCACGGAGACGTCACAAGGGTGGATCGATAGCATATAGTCCATAGAGCATAAGATAAAAAGTTAGTCAAATCAGATGACATGTTTATTCAAACAAATAATTAAAAATTGTTTTAACCAAGACAGTAGGTGATAGTTTATGTTTCCCAAATAGAACCCCGGACGAGTCCTACAATGCAGACTACTAAGATGCTAGAGACCATGCACACACCGCGTACAAACTTCATATTCCTATGCAAAACATGCTAACGGGGTCAACATAAAGTTGGTGAATTTACAAATTTTAACAATTAATTAGTTTGGACATACAATAATCATAGAAGTAATAATGCACAAAGCATTATTACTAAAATGTAAATAACATTTGTTTATTATTAGAAACTAAAGCTTAACCCCATAGTCCTCAACAGATGAGGACGTAGTGTCTTACAAGAAGACACCCATTCCAGTTCCAACATGGTATACGTCTGTTGTCCCAACCAAGGCACAGTGAGCATGACTCACCCAGACGGGATGGTCAATCCCTAATAGATCTATTTATAACATTCGGGCGATTTACAACAATTTAACAATTTCAATAATAATCAGTCAATAATCAAGTTTATACAATTCAGTTATGTCCAATATATGTTTGCATATTTTCTTTCCCAAAAAGAGAAAGTTTTATCAAAGTTAATATGGGGCTGTAAACTCACCTCGGAGTAGGCAATTGCTTGTTTAACACGGGTATCCAATTAAAGCTCACACCAAAGTTATGCCTAATCAATTAGTATAGTCTTAATAGATAGTACAAAGAACATATATGTATGCTTATACAGATTTTAGTCAGTTCATTTATGCTACGGTGTTTATCTAAATAGCCGTAGTTCAAGTACCATCAATATTCATTTAAACTTATTTATATAAGTTTCATTTCTAAGTAAACATAAAATGTTTAACTATTAATATCAAGTAGCATACATGTAATAATACTCATTCAATCTTACAATTAAGATTTACATTTAAGTAAACATAAAAGAAAATGTTTCACTTAAAATATTAATCTATGTTTATAGTACTTGTATCAATAACATCTAATTAAATTTATAACCAAGTTCTATATTTAAGTAAACATTAAGGGTTTTACTTATAATATATTTACGTGGTAACATTTAATTTAATTTACGTTCATATAATTTTATTTCTTAAAAGTATATGAGTATATGTATTAATAACACATGTTCATAATTGTTTATACAATTATTTCGTAAAGTAAATATAAATATTTTATTTTGGAAAATAAATATAATATTTTATTTAACTTTAAAGTTTCCATAAATTATTTTAAAATTTATAAAATAATTTCAACTTAAGAATTTATACCTTAATTCTTATGGTCTAAGTATTTAAATTATGTTTTATTATAATTAAAATAGATTTTAGGGTTAGGGCTTGGAAATGTTTCGGGATATGGCAAAACTAGTCCTTTTATATTTTTAAATAAGTGAAACTTTCGGATTTTACATATTTAGTACCCAGGGCTTGCTAAAGTTTCGGCTTATGGCAGATTTGGTCCCCCTAGTATTATCTAGGTTTTGTAACCTTATAAAAATTACAAAAATAGCCCCTAGGGCTTCTTTAGGTTTCGGTAAATTACAAAAATAGTCCTTAGGATTTTAAAATGACAAAATAACCTTTAGAAACTTCCGAAAATGGTCCCTAGGGTTTAATTCGCCACAGATAGTAATTATTAAACCCTAGACTTTAGGATATATATATTTCCAGTCCTTGTGCTTACTAGTTTATCGAAACAAGTTTTATAAGTTATGGTTTTAGTCCTTAAGTTTTGCAAATTGTCATTTTCATCCAAAAAGTTTTTATAAATTATATTTTATTATAAAAACTTTTATTTTAACATTTAAACTTTGTATGGGCTCATTAAATGGGCTAAACATCTAATGGGCTATTTTAGTGGGCTTAAATATACTTCAAGTTCACTAATTTACTTAAATGGGCTTTTAAATCATTTATTGGGCTTAAGTGTGATCCTAAGTCCATTTAAGTCACTATAATTTATAAAGTGGGCTTATTGGGTTCATTTAAGTTTTAGATTAACTTTTCATGGGCTTAAATAGTCCATTAACACTACTTTTCATTTTATATAAGTTTTTACTTAGGATATTCTTATAAGCTTATTATGAGCTTATTAATATTTAGTTTTCAATCTAAATAGATGAATAAACTTAAAAATTCATTTTATGTGTTATACCAAATTAGATCTAAGTGTGTCATAAGGTTACAAGTAAGTCATCAGCCCTAGTAGGAGCTTATAACCCACGGCCTACATTAGTTATAGCATATTAAGATAGGTCAAGTCCCATTTTAAGGTTGCATGTAGTTTATATGTGTTACAAAATTAGATCTAACTATGTACACATCAAGAAAATAAGTCACAAGTTCAAAATAAGATCTAAACTATGTCTAGACCTAAAAATCAAACATAGATCCATGTACATTCATATATAGCTCACGGCTATATTTTTAGATTTTGGTACTTCCAAGATGAACACTATATCTAGTTTTTTTAAGTCTTGTAAATATTTAAAAATACAATCATGATTATCTCGTTTACATGCATGCTTCCAAGGTTACTATTTTTCCAAGGAGACTACATATAGCTCACGGCTATATTGTCTCTTCCCAAGGTTCCCATAATCTTGTTTTATGTTTAACATACTCAAGTTAATCTTTGTCATTAAATCTATGGTTTATAATAGCATGCATGTACATTTAATCCATTTTAGATCATATGTAACCCACGGCTACATTTATACACATATGTTGTATTTGTGATTTTTAATAGTCATTTTAACATGTATCATTTTATATTCCATCATTTAAACTTAACACATAAATCACATATACATTAACCATATATGTCGTGACCTTTAATGTCATGGTCTTCAAGACTTTTAGGTTACACACATTCATTTTGTAAGATCTATGACTATTGGTTTAACCATAGTCCCATAAAACAAGATTTGTAACTCATGCAACCTTTAGATTTACAAAACGTCTCATATGGTTTTTAAATCAAGTTTAAAACATAACATACCAATCATAAGTTCTTTATCAAAAGGTTTTAAATCATGAACATGATTTTTATAAATATGTCGTGACCTATAATGGTCATAGCTTCATCAAATCTTGATTTTTAACATGTTATTTACTTGTATTTATAGATGTATGATGATGCATGCATGAAGAAATGAAAGAACAAGTAGTGTATACCTTTCTTGCCAAAAAGTACCACAAATGATCTAGGTGAACAAGGTGATTTAAGATCTACTCAAAATGATGAAGAAAACCTTATGTATAAATCAAGTCATGGCTTAGATGGCTTAGCTAGGGCTTGTTTATAGTGATTCCAAGTGAATGATACTACTAATGATTTGTAGTAAAGATGAGACAAGGATCTTGGTGGAATTAATACTTGGTTTTTGGATGTATATGGCTTTAAGCCGTATGATTGAGAGAGAAGAAAGTGAGATGACAAGATTTGGATTGCATGTAGGTGAGGTGTGTGTGTGTTTCGGCTTAAAGAGGAGAGAGGGAAAGGAATGGAAAAATGTATGATTTACCTTGGTAAGACACATCATGCCAAGTGTCCCCTTTTGCCTTTCCAAGGCAAATCTCCATCTTCCACACAAGCCTATGCCGTGTGATACTCACCAAATAGGGGAAAAGGATGGGCTTATGTTTGGGCCTAACACAAAGAGTACATGATCTTGGGCTAGTCCAAGGAGGTTTAGGGATGCCTATAATAGGCATACATATATATATGGCTATATATATGGTGTAGTATGTTTTTCAAATTTTTGTCAAGTGTTTAATATTTCCAATATTAAGTATACATCTTACTACTTGTTATCCCTAGTTTTATGTATAAGGTTTACATTATGAATCTTATTTCAACAAGTGTGGATGTACAAGTATATGTACATGTTAGGCAAGTTCACACATGACCCATAGAAATGTAACACATGAGTTTGTGTTCTAGGATTGTTGGGTGGAAATCTATTACATAAAATCATGGTAAAATCATGGATTTTACAGTACCACCCCATTATTTTAGCTTTGTCCTCAAAGCTACTAAAAACATAGTTATCTTTTAAGTAAGTGATGTTCTAAGTACATGATTCGTTTCAGGTTCTCTCTTAGGTACGAATGGCGGCATGAATGCGAAGTGGTCTACATCTAGTTATTCTTATACGCCTGATCTGGCATTTATGGAAGCTTCCGTCATTATAAGTGAACAGAAGAGGATTTAAAGAGATCTTTATCTGGATCGCACTATACATCCGATTGAGTAGTAAAGGAGACTGCTGCTGTGGATGAGGAGGCGAGGAATGCAATGAGATATTTATATGGATCGCACTATACATCCGATTGAGCAGTAAAGGAGACTGCCGCTGTGGATGGGTAGGCGAGGAATGCAAAGAGATCTTTATCCGGATCGCACTATACATCCGATTGAGTAGTAAAGGAGACTGCTGCTGTGGATGGGTAGGCGAGGAATGCAAAGAGATCTTTATCTGGATCGCACTATACATCCGATTGAGCAGTAAAGGAGACTGCCGCTGTGGATGGGTAGGAGAGTAAAGCAAGGAGATCTTTATCTGGATCGCACTATACATTCGATTGAGCGGTAAAGGAGACTGCCGCTGTGGATGGGTAGGCGAGGAAAGCAAGGAGATCTTTATCTGGATCACACTATACATCCGATTGAGCAGTAAAGGAGACTGCCGCTGTAGATAGGTAGGCGAGGAAAGCAAAGAGATCTTTATCCAGACCGCACTATACATCCGATTGAGCAGTAAAGGAGACTGCCGCTGTGGTTGGGTAGGCGAGGAAAGCTTAACGGGTCGCAGCTATACCCTTCCAGGATCTGGGAGAAAACCAATGGTGTTGTGGATTTGGTTAGGAGGACAAATCCATTGCAAAATGGTTTCTAATATGAGGAGGACACGCCAACATATTTCATACGCTGGGGAATATGGGGATGCACTATTTCTACATCCTTTTCACGGGTGAGATACAAGTAATATCTCCATACCCGCGGATGCAAAATTGGGATTTGAAGGTAAAACAAACATGTTTAACTTTAACCCCTCCTATATTAACAGCTTTAAGAAAGACTTACGATCTTTACCTCAAGCCAGCGGGGTACAAATATTAGTTAATGGTACTAAAATTTCTACCCTACAAAGAGGTTAAGATTGTTGTCGATGGCGTTTGCGTAAGAAGTTTCAAAGAATCTGCTCCCTTTTGCCGTGAGGTTTAGTGAGAGGGGCGCAGAAAAGAAGTACCTCAAATGGTGGAAATAAAAGAAGATACCAAGAATAAAGAAGTGCGCGCCTTGCAGGGTGTCGTAACAAGGGTCATACATTCACTATTACTGGTTAAAAATTTGTACAAATTCTGACTTCTAAAGTGAGGAATTCTCATCTCCCAGCGTCTAATGGGTGATGGTATTGTCGAACTAATTTGACCTGAAGAGGAAGGAGGAATGTCCAAAAGCATAGGACATTCAACATCTCCGTACGGGGGATGCCGAACATAGCCCTAAAAAGTACACCCATTGTGAGTTGGATGTGCCTTTCAGGTTTAGGGTTATCTAGGTGGCGGAAGTAACCCTACAAAATACACCCATTGTGAGTTGGGTGTGTCCTTCAGGTTTAGGCAGGGAAGAAACAGGTTAGGGAAACGGGTTATTCTCGGACAAAATATTCTTTAGCCCGTTGGTGCTAGAGATGACACTAAATCTAGTGTTAACTATATCGGGGTTATGGCTCCCCAGTATAATCAAGGTTTCATCTCACCAAGGTACACAAACCCATTTTTGGCTATAAGGGATAATTGCATGTTACTTTCTAGCCAATTTGTGCTAATAACGACATCAAAGTTATCAAGGCTTTCTGGGATCTGATTGGTGTAAAACGGCTGATTCGGGAAGGTTTTAAGGAACAACTTTAGATGATGGTGTTTAACTATCATAACTTTTCCGTCGGCTATTCTATAGTATATTAGGAGTCTAGAACTATCATAGGGATTTCCATTACCTTACTAAATTTAGCAATTGTAATGCGTTGGTCTACACATGTAGCAGACAAGATAGATGTATATCACTGGTTTAGTAAGAACATACCAGGTACGATGTTGGAGCCTGGGTTTGTTGGGGCATTGCCAACCATGTACACTCGTGAAGGAGTTCCCTTGTCGTCCTTCTTCTGGTTGGCCCTCTTGGGATAATCAGGTCTCACGTGCCCAGGGGTTCCACACTCGTAACATACCACATCTTTCTTCAGCCCGCTACTGCTCCCACCAGTGGGGTTTCGGTTTCCTGGTTTCCCACTTCCACTCCCTCGTGCGTTGGACTTGCCCTTGTTACTGTTTCCAGGATTGGTGTTGGGTCGACCTGGGGGTAGCAACATTGGTTGGACAATCGCGAACAAAATGGCCTTGTTGGCCGCATTTGTAGCATCCTTGACATTGTCCTCCAGCAAAATGATGGTAGTTGCACTCTGAACACTTGGGCTTTGTCCCTGAGTAGTTCTTGGTGCGGGTTGCGTGAGTAGTGTCATCTGCTTGCCCAACGTTTTGCTTTTTGAAAGCCTGTTGGTGCTGGCTACGAGAGTTTTCTTCGGATTTCCTCTTGTTGTCTGCTTGTCTCTCGGACAGATTGCGGGCTCGTTTGTTGATCAGCTCAGTCGCAAATTCCATGGCACCTTCCACAGTGGTGGGTCGTGAAGCTAGCACACTGTTATGAATGTTGTCAGGGAGTCCGCTGACATACTTTTCAATCTTGTCACTCCTTAGAGGAAACATTCTGGTGCACATCAAGCTTAACTCTTGAAATCTTTGGTTATACCAAATGATATCATTGTTCTTACACTTGAGATCCCACAACTCGACTTTCAACTTCTTAATTTCTCCTCTGGGACAGTACTTCTTAGTCATTCTTTCCTTGAGATTGGCCCAAGTGAGAGTATAAGCAGCGGCATGTCCAAGGATAGCGACCATAGAGTTCCACCAGGTTAGGCGCTATCGAGTAGAGTGCATGTAGCTGATACAAGCATTTTGTTAGGGGTTCAGATTTTATCTCTCGGAATCCTATCGAATTGATCTCGGTCTTAAGTGGAATGATTGTTCTTGGTTACTAAAAAATGGTTTGGATTTTTAATCTACTAAATGTTTAAATGTCTTAAAATGAAAATTTAAGTCAAAAACAATTAATTTAATTACAACTAACAAGACTAGAATTAAAATTAAAATTAAAATAAGGAAACAAATAAAGAAACAGTAAGGAAACAGAAACAGTAAGGAAACAGTAAAACTACCCAGAAGAAACTGATTCGGAAGTTTAAACCTTGATTCGGAACTTTTGATCCGGAACTTTTGATCCGGAACTTTTCACCCGGAAGTCTTCATTCGGAACTTTTAGAAATCCTTCACTCGGAACTTTCTTCGGAAGTTTGGTTCGGAAGTTTACCCGGAACTTCGTTCGGAACTTGTTGATTCGGAAGTTCATCCGGAACTTTTGGTCCGGAAGTTTATTCGGAAGAAATGGAAATAAAACTCATTCGGAACTTTCTAAGAAAAACTCATTTGGAACTTAAACAACAAACGTTCATTCGGAACTTTCTATTCATCCGGAACTTCAGTTCATTCGGAAGTTTATACTTATTCGGAACTTTTTAAACAAAGACTCATTCGGAACTTTTAATGTTCATTCGGAACTTTTTAAACAAAGACTCATTCGGAACTTTTAATGTTCATTCGGAACTTTTTAAACAAAGACTCATTCGGAACTTTTAATGTTCATTCGGAACTTGGGTGTTCATCCGGAACTTTGGTGTTCACAGATACAGTAACTACACCCCGAAGAACAAGGAAACCAATTTTGATCCAAAAATCACCAAGTTTTTCACCAAAAACTTAAATAAACTAATCACTAAGCATCTACTAACCATAAACTACAAATCCCATCAACAAAAACACAAATCCCAACAACTTTTGAAGATCAAAACTCAATAAAATAAGAACTTAAGAACTTGAAGATAAAGATGATGATGAACAAGATGAAATGGAAAGATGTGAACAAGAACTTGTATTGAATGATTAATGTTTTTAACAATCACTAAACAAGAATGAAATTACAAGATTAAAAATCAAAGATCAAAACCACCAAACACCCTAGTGGTGTTGGTGATGGTACGAAACAGAAAAGAGAGAAAAGTGGGGAGAAAGAAAACTAAAAAACTTGCACTAAGTGTGTGAGGGTGGACTATTTATAGCCTTGTCTTTTGGTTGGTGAGTGGGCTTTCTCCCGTTCTTCTTGTCTTTTCGTCTTTTCAGAAAAGTTTCCGTTTTCGATTCTGATTCGGGATTTGTCGTCGATTAAATTTAACTCGTCTTTTAATTTCTTCGTTTAATAGGCTTGAGTTTCTTCGACTTATGTAAATCTTCCATCCTTGGTCCTTTTCTTCGATAAATCTTCGAATAGTCCCAGTGACTTCAAATCTTTTGCATCTCTTGGACAATAGACTTTATCTTGAGTCCTTTTCTTCAGTAAAACCCGTGCAATCCCATGTTTTCTTCAATATTCATTCGGTTGGCTCTGAAAACACAATAAACACAAAAACCACGCATAATTCCAAACAAATGATATTAAATACGTGTTTTGGTCTCGTTTTAGCCAGAATTAAGTGGTAAAAGGATGGGTGTTTACACACCTATCAAATCCCCTACACTTAACCATTGCCATGCCCTTATGCAATGCTTAGTGATAAAGCAATTTTACACTTTTCTCATAATTAATCAACCTTGGCCTTATTTAAATACTACTAAAAGAAATTAAGACTTTAAAGGAAACAAAAGGATAGAAAACCATTTTCTCTTGAAAATAGCTATATGGAAATAACTTGCAAAGAGATCTAGGACTTACATTAGGGCTTTGGTGCTACGAAGATTTATCACCCTCAAGTTTCACGTTCCCCAAACTAAGCTTAAAAACGAGATCATTGTTATTATAAGTTAGCAATTCAAACACTTACACACATGGCTTAATTAAATGCTTAAACTCCCTTATTCCTAGGTGTATCTCTTGTATTTTATTTTTGTCTTAGAATGATCATGAAGATGCATTTTTGGACTTATTTCGATAGTTTATTTAGGCTGAAAGCAAAGTAGGACGATTTGATCAATAGTTAGCTAAAGGACAAAATCTCTTAAAACTGCTTCTCGGGATATAAAAAAGTTCATATCTTGGCATAACTTGGTTCACGATTTGAGACCTTTCTCGGGCCGATATTTGGCATGTACTTCATACTTCATATCTTGAGAGACGTGCTTGAGATAATGGTCTTCTCATCGTTCATAGAGTTTCTTCATTTGGAGACTTTTGAGAGGTACTCCAACTTTGTTGACCACGACTTCATGATTATTTCTTCAATCTATATTTGGGATTTTGAGATACAACGATCCGCCTCCTTTTCGGACTTGGATCTATTTATCCTCATACCTTGTTAGGGTCTTTTCGGATAGACTTCTCCATCATCTTTATGGGAGTTGATTGCTTTTCGTCGTGAGTCTTGATCCTTCATATTGACTTTGGGAATAATGCTTTTCACATCACCTTGGATCTTTAGCAATAAAATGGAATCCTCATGCCTTGTTAGGGCCTTTTCGGACTCGCCAATCTTCGCGCCCCGCTTCATAAGTTATGCCTTGGCTATGAACTCTTATCATTACCGAGCAACTTTTAAACGATCTTGGGCTAGAAGCTAAGTAACCTTTCAAATCGTACGACCTTACTTATTGCAGATAATTTATTAGCAAGTGATGGGAGAATAGGCAAATAATTACACCAAGTGAGCTTGTGCAAGAACACCAACTTATAATTGACTATATCATTTCTCGTCCTCCACAATTTAAAATCTCAAGTAATGAGACTCGTGGATACTTAGCCTAATAAACCAATTAAGGTCTACATGGTTAAGGATACTAGCTAGAATAGACTTAGATAAGTCTATTCGGGTTGAGTCAAAATAAACGCAACGGGCCTAATATGTCAAAGACTTCTAAACTAGCTACACCACTTTATTAATATTTTTGACTTTATTGCGGGATATATACATATGAAAGCAACGATAAAAATTTAAGAATTACGACTAAATGGCCAAAGTTAATAAAAAAAATTTGAAAAATGTTGAAAAATAGGATTTTCCGGTTAAATGAAGGCATTTACATGGAAAAGTCCACTTAAAACTTCGATAGAAGTCCCCCTACACTTAAGATAAACATTGTCCTCAATGTTTAAGTATGTGGGAAAAGTCTCCCCTACACTTATGACATTGTGCACGTTGGTTAACTCAAGTTAAGGAAGAGACGACTAAAGTGATCAATTTCAAATGTGAGTATGAAGAAAACTGAATCACGATAGTTGAGAGATAGAACCGGATTTCAGATAACACGGGAGCACGGTTCTTCAAAGTTTCCAAGAGTGCACTAATCCCTGTAATCACATCACCACACAAAAAGAAAGAACCTATATAGGTCCCCCTACACTTAGGAGGTTAAAACATAAAGGGATAGATACTCGGGCTGCCTCCCGAGGAGCGCTTGTTTTTGATAACCGAGTCACGAGCCTGACTCGACCCAAATTTAGTTCATGGGGAACGTGGTGAGGGATGGAATCACCTCCTGAGAGGTGTCCTCACCAAAGTACAACTTCACTCGTTGGCCATTCACCTTAAAATTCGGTCCATCAGGTTGAGCGAGCTCAAGAGTAAAATATGGAAAAATTTGGGCAATGGTGAATGGGCCGGACCAACGAGATTTGAGATTTCCCGAAAAGATTTTCAACCGAGAGTTAAAAAGTAAGACTTTGTCTCCAATATGGAACTCTCGGTTTTTGATCTTGGAGTCGTGAATGAGCTTAGTTCTTTCCTTATAGATCAAAGAATTTTCATAAGCCTCATTACGGAGTTCATTGAGCTCATTGAGTTGGATCTTGCGTAGGTCACCGGCTTTGTTTATATCAAAATTAGCCCACTTCAAGGCCCAATAAGCCTTGTGCTCCAACTCAATGGGGAGGTGGCACGCTTTCCCGTACACAAGACGATAAGGCGTACAACCGATTGGGGTCTTGTAAGCAGTACGGAAAGCCCACAAAGCATCATCAAGTTTATCAGCCCATGAGGCACGATGCTCTCCCACGGTTCTTTCAAGAATTCGCTTCAGTCCTCGGTTGGATATTTCAGCCTGGCCATTAGTTTGTGGGTGGTAGGCTGTGGAAAGACGATGGTTTACACCGTACTTAGCCATGACTCTTGCGAATTGGTCATAGCAAAAATGAGTCCCACGATCACTAATAATGGCACGAGGCACACCGAATCTAGCGAAAAGAGCTTTCAAAAAGTTACAAACCACCCTTGCGTCATTAGTGGGTAAAGCTTTGGCTTCAACCCATTTGGAGACGTAGTCAACGGCTACAAGGATGTATTTGTTTCCTTTAGAAGAAGGGAATCGCCCCATAAAGTCGATATCCCAAACATCAAAGATTTCACATTCTTGAATGAAATTCTGAGGCATCTCGTCTTTATGTGTGATGTTGCCTTGTTTTTGGCAAACATCACATCGTTTAACCATATCGTGAGCGTCACGATATATGGAGGGCCAATAAAATCCCGAATCAAACACTTTTTTGGCGGTGTAGTTGGGACCAATGTGACCACCGGTGGGTCCTTTGTGGCAAGCATCAAGGATTTCCGAAGCTGCCGGTCCATCAACACATCGGCGGATAATCAGGTCGGCACATTGTTTGAATAGGTAAGGGTCGTCCCAAAAGTAAGTCTTAATGTCGGTGAAAAACTTTTTCTTTTGTTGGGACGTCAACCCTTCCTTGAGGATTCCACCCGCCAAATAGTGTGCAAAGTCCGTAAACCACGGGGTTTCATTAGATTTCGAATTTATAGACATTAAGGTCTCCAAGGGAAAAGAATCATTGATTTCTTTGTTTGGATGATCCCCTTGGTAAGGATCCTCAAGTCTGCTGAGATGATCCGCGGCTAGGTTTTCAGCTCCTTTTTTTATCGCGAATTACGATTTTAAATTCCTGGAGCAGCAAAACCCAGCGAAGAAGTCTTGGTTTGGAATCTTGCTTTGTCAACAAGTCCTTCAGCACGGAATGATCGGTATACACAATTGTTGTTGAAAGGACAAGATAGGGGTGGAATTTTTCAAAAGCATAGACAACAGCTAAAAGCTCTTTTTCGGTTGTCGTATAATGCAATTGTGCCCCGTCATTGTCTTGCTAGCGTAATGGATTGGTTGGAAGTGTTTGTTCACTCTTTGTCCCAGAACCGCACCAATAGCAAAATCACTAGCATCGCACATCAACTCAAAAGGCAGCTCCCAATTAGGGGTAACTAAGACGGGTGCCTTAGTAAGCTTATCCTTAAGCGAGTTGAAGGCTTCAAGACACTCTTTGGAAAAGATAAAAGGTGTATCTTTTTCCAAGAGGTGGGTCATCGGGCGAGCGATTTGAGAAAAATCTTTGATGAATCGACGGTAGAAGCCCGCATGACCCAGAAAACTTCTCACACCCTTCACGGTTGAAGGTGGAGGCAACTTGGCGATAACATCGACTTTAGCACGGTCTACTTCAAGACCGGCTTTGGAAATCTTGTGTCCCAGCACGATGCCTTCTTTTACCATAAAATGGCATTTTTCCAAATTCAGAACAAGGCGAGTGTCTTCGCACCGCTTTAGCATACGTTCCAAATTGGCAAGGCAAGAAGAGAAGGAATCCCCGAAGACCGAGAAATCATCCATGAAGACTTCCATGGTTTGTTCAACCATGTCATGGAAGATAGCTAACATGCACCTTTGGAAAGTCCCGGGCGCATTACATAAGCCAAAAGGCATTCTTTTGTAAGCAAATGTGCCATAGGGACAAGTGAATGTAGTCTTCTCTTGATCTTGGGGATCGATGGGTATTTGGAAGTAACCCGAGAAACCATCAAGAAAGCAGTAATATTCATTACCCGCTAAACGTTCAAGCATTTGGTCCATAAAAGGTAGAGGGAAATGATCCTTTCTCGTGGCATCATTGAGTTTGCGGTAGTCTATACAAACTCTCCACCCAGTAACGAGACGAGTGGAAATCAACTCGTTGTGTTCATTGGGAACAACGGTTATTCCGCCCTTCTTGGGCACACAATGGATTGGACTAACCCATGGTGAATCCGAAATAGGGTAAATCATACTCGCATCAAGAAGTTTGATAACCTCTGTTTTGATGACTTCATGGATTTTTGGATTCACCCTTCGTTGGCTTTGAATTGTGGGCTTAAAGTCGTCCTCCATGAGAATTTTGTGTGTGCAGAAGTGAGGATCAATTCCACGAATATCAGAAATCTTCCAAGCAATAGCCTTCTAATGATCTTTCAACACGGTGATAAGTCGGGCTTTTTCTTCTTCCTTTAGGTCCTTAGCAATGATGACAGGCGACTTCTTTTCTTCTTCAAGGAACACGTACTCGAGATGAGGCGGCAACTCCTTAAGCTCTAAATCCGGAGGATTTTCGACGGGAGGCGTATTCGAAGTCGGAGTATCGATAGCAATGACCGTGGGAGATGGAGGAGAAGGATTGTCTTCTTTGAGAAGGTTTTCAATGAGGCAGAGATCTTCATCCCAATTGGTAGTAGAATCGTCATTGTCTAAATTCACATCTCCCATGGTGGCTTCCAAATCTTTCCAAAGGAAATCACTTTCTCCAAATAGAGATAGTGATGAGTCGATAGAGGAAACGGTTTCAACATTGGGAAGAGAGGTAGGAATACTTTTACAAGCATCTTTGAAGTGTTCTTCACAAGCCTCATCAAGAACGTCAATACAATTAACACTCTCGTAAGAATAAGGCTGTTTAGAAAGCTTTCCCATGTTGAAGACTACTTTATCGTCACCCACTCTCATGATAAGCTCACCAGCTTCAACATCGATTAGAGTGCGACCGGTCCTCAGGAATGGACGACCAACAATCAATGGCACACGAGGGTCCATGTCGTAGTCAACAACGACGAAATCAGCAGGAAAGGTGAATTTGTCGACTCCTACAATGACGTCTTCGGCTATCCCCACTGGATAAGCAACCGTACGGTTAGCTAACTCCAAAGTCATTTTGGTGGGGACTAGCTCAGGGAGAGATAATTGCTTCCAAACGCTCAGAGGCATTAGATTGATACTGGCACCTAGATCGGCTAGGGCCATGCAATTCTCTACTCCCGGGAAATTGCAAGGAATTAAGAAACGACCCAGATCACCAAGCTTAGTTGGCAATTTCCTTAAGAGCACTGCAGAGCAATTCTCATTAAGTTGGGTGTTGGCAATATCGAGGAGCTTTTCCTTGTCGCTCAGAAGATCTTTAAACATTTTCGCATATTTGGGCATGTGAGCGAGAGCCTCAGCGAAGGAGATGTTAAAATTCAATTGTTTGAACATTTTAAGGAAGTTCGAAACCTGAATATCGTCCTTACTTTTGAGCTTCTCTTTCCTCAACCTAGATGGATAAGGTATATTGGAAGAAGAGGAAGGCTTTGGAAGAATAGGATCACTCACATCCTTGGGTGGAGGAGGGGTAGAAGGAATAGGTGGAGAAATTGGGGAAGGAGAAGGATGAGGAATAGGAGCAGGTGACTCGTTCTCCTTAGTCACAATCACCGGTGGAGGTATAGGAAGCTCGGGTTCCTTGGTACCTTTACCACTTCGAGTGGTGATTGCTTTCATCTCCCCTCTTGGATTCGCAACGGTGTTACTCGGAAGAGTACCCGAAGAAGAGGGTTGATTACCTTGGAAGAAACTGGCCATCATGTTCCTCAAGTCATTAGTTTGGCTGTCCAACGTATTTCTCATGTCGGCTCTCAAATCGTTTCCTTGCTTGACCAAGTCTGCTTTCAGGTTGAGCACTTCTCTCTGAAGATTTCCCACTATCACATCGTTAGTCCTCATATAAGTTTCTACTTCTTGGTGAAGAGCGGTGGGTTGGTTGGGAGGAGCGTTGTATGCAGGTGGTTGGTAAGCAGGTTGTTGGTAGACTTGATTGTTTCGTTGAGGTGGTTGTTGCTGCTTGTGAGGAGGTATGTATGGTTGTCGAGGTTGTTGTTGTTGTTGAGGAGGGCGATTGAGGTTTGGTTGTTGGTTTGGGTTGTTTGGGGGAAAACCGGGTGGTGAGAGGTAGTTGTTGGAGCGGTAGCTAAGCAAATTACGGTCACCTTGAGGTCTAGCTTGATAAGCAGGTTGAGGATAGGTGCCATATGCCGCATTCACATTCTCAGCAGGGTAGTCTTGGGTGGCAGTACAAGTAGTGTAGGAGTGAGGACCACCGCATATCTCACAAGGTTGGCTGACAGCACTAACTTGAGCGTTTTTAGCGTTGTTACTGTTGTTGTTGCTGACGGTGTGGGTGACAAGCGATTCAAGAAGCGTAGTGATTTTGTCCAGTCGCTTGTCGCTGTCACTAGTGCTAGCACTAGCGACATTGGTCCGAACACTCTTGGTTTGCACACGAGATTTATTCTCAATGATATCCCAAGCAGCATTGGAAGTCTTAGCCAAAAGATTACCCCCCGAGGCACTGTTCAGTGAATCTTGGTCACTCATGCTTAAACCATTGTAAAAAGTGTTAATTTGATGTACTTTGGTAAAACCATGTTGTGGGCATTTTCTTAAAAGATCTTTAAAACGATCCCAAGATTCACTGAACGACTCATCGTACTTTTGTTCAAAATTTATGATTTCATTCCGCAATGCGGTAGTACGAGAGGGTGGGAAAAAGTAATTGATAAACTTTGTTTCCAAATCCGTCCACGAGAGAATACTCTGTGGCGGTTCTTTAGCAAGCCAATGCCGGGTTTGTCCCTCTAAAGAAAAGGGAAAAAGTTGTAACCTTATAACCTCTTGTGGAACACCATTGAATTTGACCGTGTTAGTGAGTTGCAAGAATCTCTTGATATGGTCGTGAGGATCATCAATGGTACGTCCCAAGAATGGTTGAGCGGAGACCATCTGGATAAAGCCTGATTTTAGCTCAAAGTTGTTGGCGGCAATTGGAGGTATGACAATTGGATCCATGTTGCCATCTACATGAGCTTGCAGCAATTCAATCATCGGGCGATTATCCGGAAGGGGCTCATTGTTGTTATTATTGTTCATGTTGTTGAAAGGCGGGTTGTTGTTGTTATTATTATTGTTTGGAGGTGGTATGTTGTTGTTGTTTTGTACACCGGCCATGTCTAAGGTATCGAGAGGCTCGGGCTCTTGATAAGACGTGGATCGAGTGCGCATACACCTGCAAAAGAACGAACAAAGAAAAACAAGGCAAAAATATTTTTGGTTTTTATGTTTTTTAATTTTTTTGTATTTTTGAAAATTTTATATTTTTTAGGATTTTTTTGAAAAATTTTGATGAAAAAGTAACGTTCACGGGGAACGGATCCCAAAATCCAAGTTCTCACAAAAAACTTTTGATCTTAACGAGAAGAGCCGGCAGCGGCGCCATTTGATACAAGCATTTTGTTAGGGGTTCAGATTTTATCTCTCGGAATCCTCTCGAATTGATCTCGGTCTTAAGTGGAATGATTGTTCTTGGTTACTAAAAAATGGTTTGGATTTTTAATCTACTAAATGTTTAAATGTCTTAAAATGAAAATTTAATTCAAAAACAATTAATTTAATTACAACTAACAAGACTAGAATTAAAATTAAAATTAAAATAAGGAAACAAATAAAGAAACAGTAAGGAAACAGAAACAGTAAGGAAACAGTAAAACTACCCAGAAGAAACTGATTCGGAAGTTTAAACCTTGATTCGGAACTTTTGATCCGGAACTTTTCACCCGGAATTCTTCATTCGGAACTTTTAGAAATCCTTCACTCGGAACTTTCTTCGGAAGTTTGGTTCGGAAGTTTACCCGGAACTTCGTTCGGAACTTGTTGATTCGGAAGTTCGTCCGGAACTTTTGGTCCGGAAGTTTATTCGGAAGAAATGGAAATAAAACTCATTCGGAACTTTCTAAGAAAAACTCATTCGGAACTTAAACAACAAACGTTCATTCGGAACTTTCTATTCATCCGGAACTTCAGTTCATTCGAAAGTTTATACTTATTCGGAACTTTTTAAACAAAGACTCATTCGGAACTTTTAATGTTCATTCGGAACTTTTTAAACAAAGACTCATTCGGAACTTTTAATGTTCATTCAGAACTTTTTAAACAAAGGCTCATTCGGAACTTTTAATGTTCATTCGGAACTTGGGTGTTCATCCGGAACTTTGGTGTTCACGGATACAGTAACTACAACCCGAAGAACAAGGAAACCAATTTTGATCCAAAAATCACCAAGTTTTTCACCAAAAACTTAAATAAACTAATCACTAAGCATCTACTAACCATAAACTACAAATCCCATCAACAAAAACACAAATCCCAACAACTTTTGAAGATCAAAACTCAATAAAATAAGAACTTAAGAACTTGAAGATAAAGATGATGATGAACAAGATGAAATGGAAAGATGTGAACAAGAACTTGTATTGAATGATTAATTTTTTTAACAATCACTAAACAAGAATGAAATTACAAGATTAAAAATCAAAGATCAAAATCACCAAACACCCTAGTGGTGTTGGTGATGGTACGAAACAGAAAAGAGAGAAAGTGGGGAGAAAGAAAACTAAAAAACTCGCACTAAGTGTGTGAGGGTGGACTATTTATAGCCTTGTCTTTTGGTTGTTGAGTGGGCTTTCTCCCGTTCTTCTTGTCTTTTCGTCTTTTCAGAAAAGTTTCCGTTTTCGATTCTGATTCGGGATTTGTCGTCGATTAAATTTAACTCGTCTTTTAATTTCTTCGTTTAATAGACTTGAGTTTCTTCGACTTATGTAAATCTTCCATCCTTGGTCCTTTTCTTCGATAAATCTTCGAATAGTCCCAGTGACTTCAAATCTTTTGCATCTCTTGGACAATAGACTTTATCTTGAGTCCTTTTCTTCAGTAAAACCCGTGCAATCCAATGTTTTCTTCAATATTCATCCGGTTGCCTCTGAAAACACAATAAACACAAAAACCACGCATAATTCCGAACAAATGATATTAAATACGTGTTTTGGTCTCGTTTTATCCAGAATTAAGTGGTAAAAGGATTGGTGTTTACACACCTATCAGTAGCATACTTAACTCTGTTCTCATCAGCACAATCGCTGATGCGGAAAACTGTCTCTAGTCTTTCAAACCATTGCATTAGTCCAACAACTCCTTCTTTTTCTCGGTAATATGAGGTTTTGCATTTCAAGAAGTCGGGGTACGAACAACCCCTGTTGAAGTGGTTTCTACGTATGTTGGGGTTTGGGTCATCGCCCACATTAGCATTTCTGGCTGCCGAAATGCCTTCACCAATCATCTCCCGGAGTTGAGCAGCGGTAACATTATGAGTAGCTTCAGGTACTTTGGTATTAGCGGTACTGGAGACAGTTGCATTATTGGGGTTCGATTGTGAAATCACCATTTGTCTATAATCATACACAAAATGAGATTATTAATTCAATCGTTAGTGCAGTTTTTTTATATTATTTGTAAGAGAATGATTTCATGCATAAAATTCATAACAAA
Source organism: Glebionis coronaria (assembly GCA_025667525.1). NCBI lineage: Eukaryota > Viridiplantae > Streptophyta > Magnoliopsida > Asterales > Asteraceae > Glebionis > Glebionis coronaria. Next base: position 255,156 of record JANFOE010000261.1, read on the forward strand.
TTTGGATAACCTGTCAGGATTTCATAATATAATACATTGCACAACAGATATAACATAAGAGAGTGATTTGCCCCTCTTCATCATATTAAAGGGGCGCGGCTTTGTATGAGGCTCGTACTACAGATCAACCGAAGAAAACGTAAGAGCGCGCGCTAGCACTCCTGCAAGAAAACGTCTCATGCAAAGTTCCATAAGGAATTTTAAACATTCATCGAGCATATCAAATCCGGAACAAGGTTTAGCTAGCCTTGCTCCGGGTAGTGGTACACATTGTCTTAAGTACATCATATCCAAAATACATGCCCAAGGAAAAAAGGAAAGATAAGGTACGGGATTACATCACCAAAAGCGGAAAAAGAGATAAAAGTACAAAGGCCCTATATCATGATAGCTGGGATGTAACCCTCGAGCTTATCATGATGTACAAGAAGTCTAGTACATCTATACTAATCCTGCCTGGATGGTCCACTAGAAGATGCCGGGGCTGACGGTGCAGATGGAGCTGGTGGGGTTGCAGAATTTTTCCTGGTGTTCCACAAAGTCCGAACTGTCGTTCGGGTCTCCTTGAGCGTACGGAGTGCAGAAAGTAGCTGGTTCAGGAGCCTATCGACGACCCCTCAGAGGTAAGCCATCTCCCCAGTAACCCCATCATGCTGGACAGTGGCGAGATCAAAGAAGATGGACAATGACTGCTCCTGAGCAGCTAGAGCAGCATGGGTCTGATGCTGCAGACCCTCTATGACCTGAATGCGCTGGTGGAGGCGGTAGTTCTCATCCAATAACCACTTCAGTGCCTCGTCCGTCCTAGCCTGGATGCCCTTTGCAGTCTGGGAATCTCCCCTCATAGTGCGGAAAAGAGTGTCGATACGCTCATAGATGACGGCGTGGCTCTGTTTACTGACTGTCAACTGGCTGCGGAGGTCGGATATCTCTCGCTCATGGTGTGCAGCCAATGCGGAGATCTGGGCCAGGACGGAATCGACACGTCCTGCCCCGGAGCCTTCCACGGTCTCATAAGTGGAGACGGGTGCGGGTCCGGAGAAATAGCATGATGAAAAGGACATAGGCATGGAAGATGGTATGCTAGAAGGGACCCGATCCTCCTCCATAGAGGTTGGGGCCGGTGTGGCTGATGCTGAGATAGAAAAAGGGTCCTCTGGGAGTACAACTTCGGTGGCTGGGTCATCCTCTGAATCCGAGGCTGACAACCATCCCCACTGTGTCGATCGTGGGGATGAACAAACAACTGGAGTAGGAGCTACTCTGGGTAGAAGAGTCGTGGATGCAGTAGGCGGAGTCATGATGCTCTGAAATAGTATTATTTTAAGTTTGAAGTGAGTATAAGCTCACAAACAAAGAACAATATTATTTAGATTACATGCTTTATGAAATATATCCCTTTTAAGCAATTATTAGAATGTTTTAAGGTTACAAATATTTATACTTATACATATATATGTATTATTATGTAAGTAGTTCATTTATCAATTAGTAAATGTGAAGTTTAGTTTAATATTACTCATATTCTTGTTTCAGTATTTTACTATGTAGTGTAAAATTTTCAAGTTTAGCACGTCTAACATATAGCAATACCTCACTAAACATTATTAATAATCAAGTTTAGTAAACATATATATATATATATACAATTAGTTCACATAGCATTAATTGCCCTAAGATCTATATGCTTAACTAATACGGTCCCAAAATAAAATCCCAAAAAGATTTTTATAAGTTATAGTCCAGTTTTAAATAAAAGAAAAATCGTTTTTATTTTTATTTTATTTAAAAATTTATCTGGTTCTCTATAACTAATGCTCTGATACCATTCTCTGTGACACCCCGGGTAGGGTCAAAATATGCGGAAAATATCCCCGGGGACGTCACAAGGGTGGATCGATAGCATATAGTCCAAAGAGCATAAGATAAAAAGTTAGTCAAATCAGATTACATGTTTATTCAAACAAATAATTAAAAATTGTTTTAACCAAGACAGTAGGTGATAGTTTATGTTTCCAAAATAGAACCCCAGACGAGTCCTACAATGCAGACTACTAAGATGCTGGAGACCATGCACACACCACGTACTAACTTCATATTCCTGTATAAAACATACTAACGGGGTCAACATAAAGTTGGTGAATTTACAAATTTTAACAATTAATTAGTTTGGGCATACAATAATCATAGAAGTAATAATGCACAAAGCATTCTTACTAAAATGCAAATAACATTTTTTTATTATTAGAAACTGAAGCTTAACCCCATAGTCCTCAACAGATGAGGACGTAGTGTCTTACAAAAAGACACCCATTCCAGTTCCAACATGGTATACGTCTGTTGTCCCGGCCAAGGCACAGTGAGCATGACTCACCCAGACGGGGATGGTCAATCCCTAATAGATCTATTTATAACATTCGGGCGATTTACAACAATTTAACAGTTTCAATAATAATCAATCAATAATCAAGTTTATACAATTCAGTTATGTCCAATATATGTTTGCATATTTTCTTTCCCAAAAAGGGAAAGTTTTATCAAAGTTTATATGGGTCTGTAAACTCACCTGGGAGTAGGCAATTGCTTGTTTAACACGGGTATCCAATTAAAGCTCACACCAAAGTTATGCCTAATCAGATAGTATAGTCTTAATAGATAGTACAAAGAACATATATGTATGCTTATACAGATTTTAGTCGGTTCATTTATGCTACGGTGTTTATCTAAATAGCCGTAGTTCAAGTACCATCAATATTCATTTAAAATTATTTATATAATTTTCATTTCTAAGTAAACATAAAATGTTTAACTATTAATATCAAGTAGCATACATGTAATAATACTCATTCAATCTTACAATCAAGCTTAACATTTAAGTAAACATAAAAGAAAATGTTTCACTTAAAATATTAATCTATGTTTATAGTACTTGTATCAATAACATCTAATTAAATTTATAACCAAGTTCTATATTTAAGTAAACATTAAGGGTTTTACTTATAATATATTTACGTGGTAACATTTAATTTAATATACGTTCATATAATTTTATTTTTTAAAAGTATATGATTATATATATTAATAACACATGTTCATAATTGTTTATACAATTATTTCCTAAAGTAAATATAAATATTTTATTTTGAAAAATAAATATAATAACTTATTTAACTTTAAAGTTTCCATAAATTATTTTAAAATTTATAAAATAATTTCAGCTTAAGAATTTATACCTTAATTCTTATGGTCTAAGTATTTTAATTATGTTTTATTATAATTAAAATAGATTTTAGGGTTAGGGCTTGGAAATGTTTCGGGATATGGCAAAAATAGTCCTTCTATATTTTTAAATAAGTGAAACTTTCGGATTTTACATATTTAGTACCTAGGGCTTGCTAAAGTTTCGGCTTATGGCAAATTTGGTCCCCCTAGTATTATCTAGGTTTTGTAACCTTATAAAAATTACAAAAACAGCCCCTAGGGCTTCTTTAGGTTTCAGTAAATTACAAAAATAGTCCTTAGGATTTTAAAATGACAAAATAACCTTTAGAAACTTCCCAAAATGGTCCCTAGGGTTTAATTCGCCAAGGATAGTAATTATTAAACCCTAGACTTTTGGATATTTACATTTACAGTCCTTGTGCTTACTAGTTTATCAAAACAAGTTTTATAAGTTACGGTTTTAGTCCTTAAGTTTTGTAATTGTCATTTTCATCCAAAAAGTTTTAATAAGTTATATTTTATTATAAGAACTTTTATTTTAACATTTAAACTTTGTATGGGCTCATTAAATGGGCTAAACATCTAATGGGCTATTTTAGTGGGCTTAAATATACTTCAAGTTCACCAATTTACTTAAATGGGCCTTTAAATCATTTATTGGGCTTAAATGTGATCCTAATTCCATTTAAGTCACTATAATTTATAAAGTGGGCTTATTGGGTTCATTTAAGTTTTAGGTTAACTTTTCATGGGCTTAAATAGTCCATTAACACTACTATTCATTTTATATAAGTTTTTACTTAGGATATTCTTATAAGCTTATTATGAGCTTATTAATATTTAGTTTTCAATCTAAATAGATGAATAAACTTAAAAATTTATTTTATGTGTTATACCAAATTGGATCTAAGTGTGTCATAAGGTTACAAGTAAGTCATAAGCCTTAGTAGGAGCTTATAACCCACGGCCTACATTAGTTATAGCATATTAAGATAGGTCAAGTCCCATTTTAAGGTTGCATGTAGTTTATATGTGTTACAAAATTAGATCTAACTATGTACACATCAAGAAAATAAGTCACAAGTTCAAAATAAGATCTAAACTATGTCTAGACCTAAAATCAAACATAGATCCATGTACATTCATATATAGCTCACGGCTATATTTTTAGATCTTGGTACTTCCAAGATGAACACTATATCTAGTTTTTTAAGTCTTGTAAATATTTAAAAATACAATCATGATTATCTAGTTTACATGCATGTTTCCAAGGAGAATACATATAGCTCACGACTATATTGTCTCTTCCCAAGGTTCTCATAATCTTATTTTATGTTTAACATACTCAAGTTAATCTATGTCATTAGATCTATGGTTTATAATAGCATGCATGTACATTTAATCCATTTTAGATCATATGTAACCCACGGCTACATTTATACACATAGGTTGTATTTGTGATTTTTAATAGTCATTTTAACATGTATCATTTTATATTCCATCATTTAAAATTAACACATAAATCACATATACATTAACCATATATGCCGTGACCTATAAGGTCATGGTCTTCAAGACTTTTAGGTTACACACATTCATTTTGTGAGATCTATGACTATTGGTTTAACCATAGTCCTATAAAACAAGATTTGTAACTCATGCAACCTTTAGATTTACAAAATGTCTCATATGGTTTTTAAATCAAGTTTAAAACATAACATACCAATCATAAGTTCTTTATCAAAAGGTTTTAAATCATGAACATGATTTTTATAAATATGTCGTGACCTATAATGGTCATAGCTTCATCAAATCTTGATTTTTAACATGTTATTTACTTGTATTTATAGATGTATGATGATGCATGCATGAAGAAATGAAAGAACAAGTAGTGTATACCTTTCTTGCCTAAAAGTACCACAAATGATCTAGGTGAACAAGGTGATTTGAGATCTACTCAAAATGATGAAGAAAACCCTATGTATAAATCAAGTCGTGGCCTAGATGGCTTAGCTAGGGCTTGTTTATAGTGATTCCAAGTGAATGATAATACTAATGATTTGTAGTAAAGATGAAACAAGGATCTTGGTGGAATTAATACTTGGTTTTTGGATGTATATGGATTTAAGCCGTATGATTGAGAGATAAGAGAGTGAGATGACAAGATTTGGATTGCATGTAGGTGAGGTGTGTGTATGTTTCGGCTTAAAGAGGAGAGAGGGAAAGAAATGGCAAAAGGTATGATTTACCTTGGTAAGACACATCATGCCAAGTGTCCCCTTTTGCCTTTCCAAGGCAACTCTCCATCTTCCACACAAGCCTATGCCATGTGATACTCACCAAATAGGGGAAAAGGATGGGCTTTGGTCATGGGCTTATGTTTGGGCCTAACACAAAGAGTACATGATCTTGGGCTAGTCCAAGGAGGTTTAGGGATGCCTATAATAGGCATACATATATATACGGCTATATATATGGTGTAGTATGTTTTTCAAATTTTTGTTAAGTGTTTAATATTTCCAATATTAAGTATACATCTTACTACTTGTTATCCCTAGTTTTATGTACAAGGTTTACATTATGAATATTATTTCAACAAGTGTGTATGTACAAGTATATGTACATGTTAGGCAAGTTCACACATGACCCATAGAAATGTAACACATGAGTTTGTGTTCTAGGATTGTTGGGTGAAAATCTATTACATAAAATCATGGTAAAATCATGGAATTTACATCAGCCTGAACCTCAGCGCTGATTTCGTTCCTCAGCTGAGGAAGCATAGCTTGCATTGCAGCTTGGATTGTTGCAATTAGTTATTCCTGCTCGCGTGTGAGAACCATCTGACAGTATTACATAAAATACATGATTAAACTGATTAAAACAGAAACTATATACATGAAAAAAATTTATACCAATAAATCATGAGAAAAATTTTATGCAGGAAAACTAGTACATGAATGCATGATGCAGTTTTATGAAAACTTTGTATGCGCGAGAGTGAACACCTATGGTCAGTTCACTCAAAACAAAAGACATGGCGAGGGGACGCCAATGGGTCGGTCCCAAATTTAAAAGTTTCGATAAAAGCACATGCGACTCAATAGGGACAGTCCTGTACCAACCATTACTTAGTCATAAACCTGCGACAATGACATATATGTATGCATGAAAATGATGAATGCATGAAAACCGACTGTCAGTTCTAGGAAGACCATTGTGACTACCCACTAATCACAGGTCGTGTTTTGAGAGCCTACAGGTCGAAGCCTTGGCTTTGATACCATAATTGTAACACCCCATTTTGATAAATGGAATGTCACGCGTGATTATGGCGTGTCATCAAAGCATACAAGGATAAATGTATAAAACATCACATGACCGTAAAGGAAATATCGGAAACAAACATCGGTACCCCAAAAGTAGAACTCATCACACACAAACATAAGTACTGTAAATGAAAAGGACTAAACAATGTCCATAGAAATGAGTATGAAGAAATGCATAGAGTAAAGAAGGCTAGGAAGCTTCCAATCCATATGCACGTACGCTTAAAGTCTACGAGTGTCCCTGAGTACCTGCCGTTTTGGGAACATGAAAGGAAAACGGCTGAGCATAACGCTCAGTGTACAGATATACAAATAAAGCATGAATAATATAAGCATATAAGCATGAAGCAGCGGAAAAGACTAAGTCCTGAATAACCTGGCATATCTTAGTAAAACTGGTTTTATAGTTTGAAAAGCATTATGTTTATCTTATAAAAACTGTTTAACCTGTTTACCATTAGCCAATATAGGTCATGAAATGTCAACGTGCATGAATACTTGGAGGGGTGACCTCGTCATGCAAATTAGAGGGGTTGCCTCTAATTTAATATACTGTTTGGGTAGGAGGGATCAACTCCTTGTGAAGGATGCAAGGCACACAACACATTCACCTCAATAATCTGCTGAAAACATGTAAACTAGGATGCACCCATACGCCCCACCTGATAATAATAATATGGCCAAAAGCTGAAAGGGACGCCACGAGCTATCACTCCGTCGCGGGGGAGTCATAACACTGGTGCCTCCAGTGTTATGATTATGGTACCTCCATAACTAGGTGAACCTGGTCATGCATGTATATGGTTTTAGGTATTCTAATTAAACATAAGCAATTAAAAGACATATAAAACATATACTGGGGAAAACAGTTGGCTGCATACGGGGAAATCCTAATAAGGAAGAATGTCCATACTGCAAGGACGGAGAATCCGTACCTTGTGTCCAGTGAACGAAGAAGACGAACGGAAGAGAGTCCTACTTCGGTATCACTAATGCTACATAAATACATACGTGTATAAGTATTTGATTACTGAGTACGTAACTGGTTTTATATCATGTCTTAGCTTGTTTTATATTTTCATGTCATGTTTTACTGATTTAGGCTTTATACTGTGTTTATCATGTATTCTGTCTATTCTGTTTAAGTATTTCTTGTACTTCTTGTATTATTATACTTGTTGTGTAATAATAAGTAACTTTCTAAAAATAGCAGGTTTCCTAAAATAGAAAGTTTCCAAAAAAAGAAAGTTTCCAAAAATAGAAAATTTCCAAAAATAGATTTACTGCTTAAAATAGATAAGTTTCTAAAAATAGAAAGTTTCTATAAATAGATTAACTGCCTTAATTAAATAAGTTTCTAAAAATAGAAAGTTTCCATAATTAGAAATAAGCTGGATTATTAAGCTAATGATATAAGCTTAACTGTTTACTGATTAATATTCTAAGTCTTGTAATTAAATAGTATAGTTTATTAATTATTTCATGTGAATTAAATAAACTATAGGTTAAAGTATTTAATTAAATATAACATGATTTAATTAAATAAAGGTAAAAATACTTAGGTTAAAACATGTATTATTATCTATTAATAATATAACCTAAGTCATGTAAATTAATTAGTTATAAGTCATGATTTTAATAATTAATTAATTATATAGTCTGAATTAAATGATAATTACTTAGGTTAAAAATTTATGTATTAATAATAATATTAATAACCTAAGTCATGTATAAATTAAATTAATCATGTGCATGTTTTAATTAATTTTTTTTAATCTTGTAAAAAAAATAACTTGTAAAAAAATAATTAACCTTGTAAAAACAACCCATGAATCATACCCGTGTTTTATTCTAAACATGTGCGAACCGGACCGGTTTAACCCGTGAACCGGCAACCAAACGCACCCTTGGCCTAAACTAGCCGCCGGCTAGCATGAGTTTCCACCGGCTAGCCGGTGTTCCCCTGCTGCCGTGGCCTACGTTCCCCCTGCTTTCCTTATTTAGCCACCGGCTTAGGCCGGTGGTGGTTCTTTGATTTAGCCGAGACCCACCTGAGCACAAACATACCCCGACCGAGGTCGGGGTTCCTCTTTTTCCTGCTGCCGAGACACAAGACACCACATCGAGACCTTAAGTTCTCGGTTGGTGAGAATCAAAAACAAACCGAGACCCCCTTGGGGCTCGGTTCTTGCGTCGGCCAAAAACAAACACCCCTTAACCATTAAATATTTTACCACCATGTTTAATTACATGATTTATAACTTGTTTTTAATTTGTTATTAAAACATTCATGATTTCATGTGATTAATTAATCAAGATCATAAAATGAAAAGAGGTTTAGGGTTTACCGATTACGCGAATCAAAGGAGGATGAACACACTAACAACCTTGCAATAAATTAACACCAAAAATCAACCATACACACCTTGTGTGTGTTCTACCCGGCGGCCAAGGAGAGGAGAAAGAGAGATTAAGGTTTTTCTTGATTTCTAATTTTGTTATTATGAAACTAAGTTTTCCCTTTTTTATTGTTTAGTAAAATTTTGCATGGGCTTGGCCCTTGTTTCTTGTCTTGTCCACGGGTAAGGGGGCCCACAAGGGGTAACCCGAATGTTTTTCCGTGTTTAATATTTAGTGTGTTCTTGTGTTCGTGTTTTACGTGATTTAAATAGTTATCGTTCGTGTTTTATAATATTTATTCATGATCGTAATAAATATACATAAATATGTAATACTAAGCTTGTGATTATTTACGTTCATGATTTCATGTTCGTATGTTCGTGATTATAATTATTATTGAAATAATTATCGTGTCTTAATACGTAATAAATACTTGTCGTGTTATAACACGTACGTAATACTTGTAATTCTTGTTCGTGAAACGTAAATATGCTATAAAAGGAAAGTTCTAATCATGTACGTACGATCGTAAGGGTAGTATTCATGGTCAAAACATGCGGGTTTTACATGCATGTGTAAACAAGAAAACTTTATCAAATCTCTCTCCCTCCCCCTCTTTGGCCGTCCACCCCCATCACCATCCCACCATTTTCATCAAATTTTAACCATAAACTTAAGCTATATAACACATATGATGATAACCACGTAAAAAAGGAGGATGATTGGAGGTGATTACAACTTGTGAAAGGAAGTTTTCATGGAGTCCTAGCGCTGATTTTCAAGAAGGAGTTCATATACTTGAAGATTTCAAAAAGTTGTTTTGCAAAGTTAAAGATCTGGTTACAAGATCAAGCCTTGTTCATCCAAAATCTCATCATTTTCATCATTTGGTTGGTATAAGGATTGTCTTCTTTCTATCATCCTATTGTTTTTGTAAATGTACTTGTCTATTTATTTCCAAATGTATATGTAAGAGATCTATGAATGATGATCAAGTGATTCCATGGGGATTTTATGTCACTAGATTAAGTTGATGAGGCTAAATCTACAAGTAAAGGATGTTAAAATCATCACTAGATAAGTAGGTTGTTAGAAACAGTAAGTTTCAACATTTTTAGTTGATCAAATGGATTGGATTATTTGATATAATGATAGATAAATGATTTTTACACAAGTGGTGAATTGGCCACACAATGGAATGTTAAAAATGAGCAAGATATGGCCAAAATACTTTTGAGGTACTAATCTGACTGATCTGTTTTGGACGAATTAAAACTGATATTTAGAAGCTGTTTGAGAAGGAGCCATAGTAGAGTAAATTGTAGACCATATCATGTATTTTCTACAGAAAAAATTAGGGGTTCTAACTTCTTGTAGAACTTAAGATATGATAAAAATGGTGAACTTGACTTTTGACATCAGATTTCATTATAAGTTATATAATATTAAAAGGCCACTTGAAGTAAATTAATATATAAAATAAGTATATAAAAATAAATAATTGATAGTAACTACTATAAAATATGTTTATATACTATAATAAATAAGTATCACATTTTATAAACTAAAACTCAAATGGTTTTCTAACTACAAACTATATATAACTTTTACGTCTTTTCGGCTAATACTGAAAGGATGGCTGTAAAACCCGCGTTCTTTTACCATGAATAGTACCCTTAAGATCGTACGTACATGATTAGAACTTTCCTTTTATAGCACGTTTACGTTTCACGTACAAGAATTATTAGTATTACGTACGTGTTATAACACGATAAGTATTTACTACGTATGAACACACGATAATTATTCCAATAATAATTATAAACACGAACATGCGATCATGAAATCATGAACGTAATTTAATCACGAGCTAATATTAATTACGTATATATATATTTATCATTAACACGAATAAATATATTAAGTCACGATCAATAATTAATTAGAACACGTAAAACACGAACACGATAAAACACGAGAACACACAATAATATTTAGACACAGAAAATGTTGGGGTTACCCCATGTGGGCCCATACCCACGAAATTAGGAAAAGGAAAGGGCCTAGCCCATCAATTTTTACTAAACAAGAAAAAGGAGAAAACTTGTTTCATTATAACAAAATCTAGAAAATAATTAAAACCCTAAAAGTTTTCCTCCTCCTCCTCCTTTGTCCTTTTGGTCGCCACCTATAAACACCATAGAGGGGTGTTCGGGTTGATTTTGATCTTGGATAGTTTGCAAGGATTCGTATGTGTTCATCCTTAATTGATCCACGTATTCGGTATAACTTTTTAACCATTTTCTTTATGTTTTGATTTATTGAATCACATAAAATCATGGTGTTTTTAGTTAAACTAATTAAAAAAATTATTCTAAACATGTTAAGGATTATGGGGTAAATCAAACAAGGGTTTTTAGGGGTGTTGTGGTCTAGCCGACGCCTAACCGAGCCCTTAAGAGGTCCCGGCTTGGCTTATTACACACCACCGAGACCATATGGTCTCGGTATGGTGATGGTTGTCCCACGACAGCAGCAAAACCAAGGGAAAACCCAACGTGGTTCGGATTATGGTGTTGGTTACGTGCCCGGTTCATGGTTTTTAGTCACGGATCCGGTTCATAAATTATTTTCAAGGTTTATGATTTTCACTAGTTATGTTTTAGACTTAAATTAAATTAATAAAAACATGACATGATTAATTTAATGTACATGACTTAGGTTATAAATTTAATTAGTAAATCATGAATTTTAACCTAAGTATTTATATTTATTAGATTTTATAATTAATTAATTATTTAAAACCATGACTATAACTAATTAATTAACATGACTTAGGTTATATTATTAATAATTAATAATACATGTTTTAACCTAAGTATTTTACCTTTATTTAATTAAAATCATGATATATTTAATTAGATACTTTTAACTTATAGTTTATTTAATTTACATGTAATAATTAATAAACTATACTTTATAACTACATGACTTAGAATAACAATCAGAAAACACTTAAGCTTATATAATTAGCTTATTTAACCAACTTATATTTATTTATGGAAACTTTCTATTTTTAGAAACTTATTTCATTAAGGCAGCTAATCTAATTATGGAAACTTTCTATTTTTAGAAACTTATCTATTTTAAGCAATAATTCTATTTTTGGAAACTTTCTATTTTCGGAAACTTTCTATTTTTGGAAACTTTCTATTTTTGGAAACTTTCTATTTTTGGAAACTTTCTATTTTTGGAAACTTTCTATTTTGGTAACTTCCTATTTTTGGAAACTTTCTATTTTAGGAAACCTGCTATTTTTAGAAAGTTACTTATTATTACATAGTAAGTATAATAATATATGAAATACAAGTAATACTTAATCAGAATAGACAGAATATAAGATAAACACTATATAAAGCTCAAGACAGTAAAACATGACATGAACATATAAAACAAGATAAGACATGATATAAAACCAACATATTTAGTAATCAGATACTTATACACGTATGTATTTATGTAGCATTAGTGATACCGAAGTAGGACTCTCTTCGGTTCGTCTTCTTCGTTCACTGGACATAAGGTACAGATTCTCGTCCTTTCAGTATGGACATTCTTTCCTTATTAGGATTCCCCGTATGCATCCAACTGTTTTTCCATAGTATAAGTTTATATCTTTGATTGCTTATGTTTAATTAGAATACCTAAAGCCATATACATGCATGACCAGTTTCACCTAGTTATGGAGGTACCATAACCATAACACTAGAGGCACTGGTGTTATGACTTCCCTACAGCGGAGTGATTGCTCGTGGCGTCCCTTCAGCTTTTGGCCATATTATTATAATTATCATGTGGGGCGTATGGGTGCATCCTAGTTACATGTTTTCAGCAGATTACTCAGTGTGAATGTGGTGTGTGTCTTGCATCCTTCACAAGGAGCTGATCCCTCCTACCCAAAACCAGTATATTAAATTAGAGGCAGCCCCTCTAATTTGCATGATGAGATCACCCCTCCAAGTATTCATGCACGCTGGATTTTCATGACCTATATTGGCTAACGGTAAAATATGTTAAACAGTTTTTACAAGATAAACATAAGGCTTTTCAAACTATAAAACCAGTTTTATTAAGACTTAACCGGGTTATTCGGGACTTAGTTTCTTCCGCTGTTTCATGTTTATATGCTTATATTATTCATGCTATATTTGTATATCCGTGCACTGAGCGTTATGCTCAGTCGTTACTTTCCTTTTTGTCCCAAAACGGAAGGTACCCAAGGACTGACTCGAGCATTTGGAGGACGTGCATAGGATGGAAGCTGCCATAGACTTCTTCTCCTTTTGCCTTCATATAGTTATGCTTGTTTAAGTCATTCATTCATTTCATTTTCTTTATTATGTTTTGGGCTTATGTTTGGGAACCGATGTTTGATTCCGGTATACCCTATGGTCATGTATGTTTTACTACATATTACCTTGCATGCTTTGATGACACGCCATAATCACGCGTGACATTCCATTTATCAATATGGGGTGTTACAATTATGGTATTAGAGCCAAGGTTTTGACCTGTAGGCTCTAAAACTCGTCCTGTGACTAGTGGGTAGTCACCAGGAGCTTCCTAAGCCAACGTTTGTTATTCCACGTATTGATGTTTTTAGCGCATTGTTGTTTTAACCATGATGTTTTCAGCACCTTGAGGTTTTAACCTCGATGTTTTTCATCGATATTGTTTTACTAATATGGATGGACAACCGTCATTCATATTTAGTTATGTGTCATGGTTTCATGCATGACGTTCCTCGTGAACTATGACTATGTGGACTGAACCTCAGTAGTTCATAATTAGTCACATAAAATTTTTCTGATAAGTTTTGACAGATGAGTTTTATTTATTTATGTTTCATGTATCATTGTTGCAGGGATTATGACTAAGTAATGGTTGGTACAGGACTGACCCTATTTAGTCGCATGTGCTTTTATCGAAACTTTTAACTTTGGGACCGACCCATAGACGTCCCCTCGCCATGTCTTTTGTTTTGGGACCGACCCATAGGCGTCCCCTCGCACATATAAAAGTTTTTATAAACTACATCATGCATTGATGCACTGTTTTCATGCATAAATTTTTTCTCATGATTTATTGGTATAAATTTTTTTCATGTCCCCTCATAAGTTATTATGTTTTATGTCAAGTATGTTTTCATGCTACCATGGTTAACTTCATTTTCATGCTGATTATGTTTATACTCCTTCATGATTTATTTCGTTCCAAGATTTTTATGTTGATTTCATATTCATGTTAAGTATGTATTAAGTCTCCTTATGTTGATTATGTTTTCATCATGTCGATCATGCCCTCATGCTAGACATTGAAAGATTCTAGTAAATCCTGCTTTCATGAATGTCATTGTTGGTTTTCATTGATCATGCTTTCAGGCAAAAAATCTTGAATTTTGTGTAACCACACTTTAACGTTTCTCTATGCAACCAGAATGAGGTATATACTGGCATTGCCAGGTTATCATGATGGTCTTTTCTAACAGTTTAATCAGTTATTTACCTTTAGAATCATGTCAAATGATCGACCCCATACCGATCATTTCATGTACATTCCATGTGTACTCCATGTACCTTATCCAATGTGCGTATTTCCACTTGCTGATACTCTAAAAATTGTTGATGCCGCTCATAGCTTGGAGATGTTACTGAAGGTTGATGCTGCTGATGTTTGGAGGCGCTACGAGATGTGGATGCTGTTCAAAACCTTGAGATCCTACAAGACGAAGACAAAGGCGTTAGAGCAAAGCAACTGGACGAGAAGATGTTTCACCATCAGACGATTTCCATCAATCATTGTCCCTAGTTCTTAGTTACATGTCATACGTTATTTAGTTGTCGTTTCAGTCATATGAGTGCAAACCGGTACCAGCCGGCCACTCAGCTGAATAGTTACATGAATCACAGTCATGGGAATGACCGTCATGGAACTGACAGACAAGACGATAATAACAACTACTATGACAGAAACTAACATAGCAATCGTAACCGAAGCTCCGGCCGCGGATGTGATCAGAAGTACAAATGATCAGTAGTCCAACCGATCCGCCAATTCTGGCATAATAACCTAATATTGTAGTTCTATTTGTTTCACATCTCGAGACACATGTCAAGACATCAGTCAAGACACAAGTCTCACGTATACTTTCTAAAGACACATGTCAAGACACCAGTCAAGACACATGTCATGCTTACATTTTCCAAGACACGAGTCAAGACACATTACTCACGTCAAATTATGGGATATTTCTAAGAAATTCAGGGTACCCTCCAAGGGTATATCCATTTTGTTGTGCCATGTATTAATTAGGCCATAAGAATTAGAGTACCATTACCGGCGCATTAGAGGGAACTATCACGTTTCCTGATGACACTTTCATTTCTTGTAACCATAGCTCATAGATTCATGACCATGAAGGACGCCTTTCGTATTCCCACGTATACGCAGGTTTTCCTTCAGCTTAATGATGAGATCCAAGCTGCTAACGCATTTCCTCGGACAGACACATGTTGAATTTTATCCTAATTATGGACTATTAACAGCACACCATGCTACGATTCATAATTATGTACAATAATGTTCAGGCTCCTGAATACATTCAGCTTGATTTTCCATCAGGGAAATCTGTACAAATTATCTATGCTTATAAGCATGTGCGTTGTTAGCCATGGTCGCTAAAATTTCCTAGCTGTCAGTAAGACACGACCACTTAAGTCCTTTTACGCATAGCCAGTTGATTGTTCCAAAATCTTCCCATACATTCCAGAAGAACCTACAAGGAGAAGGATGGTACCATGAGATTATGTGTCGACTACCGTCGATTTAAACAAATCACCATTCATAACCGTTATTCTCCTCCACGTATTGACGACATGTCCAATCAACCGTATGGTGTTAAGCACTTAACAAGATCGGATTCATGATCATGATGCCAACAGTGACGAGTGAAAGAGTAGGACATGTCCATGACTGTTATTCTTACACGACTTGGTCATGCTAAATTCATGATTCTGTATTAGTCTCATAAATGCTCCAACAACATTATGGACTTAATAAATTGAGTTTCCATGAACTCATAAGCAAATTCATCAGCGTTTTCATTTAGGATAACCTGATTTCCTCTAAGTCTAGAGAAGAACAGGAAGACCATATCTGCACTATGTTGCAAATTCTATGACAAGAGAAATTTTACCCTGGAAAATTTTCCAATATCAATTCTGGTTGATTACAGTGACACGCTGGATCACATGGATTTGCATGGTTAATCTTTAGCTTATGCGTAAAGGAGAGAACCCTACACTACATTAGGTGTTCTAGAAAATTCTACGCTAGGAGAAGTCTAGATTCAGAGACTCGGAGTTTCGCAAACTCCTATGAATCAAGTTCTATGAAGCAAGATACAGTTACGTTCATATCTACATACCTGTGATACCAACAGGCTAAGGTAGAACACCAACAGACTAGGATGTTTTCATCATCTGAAATTATGAATTGAAATGGGACAAGGTCTCCATGGATTTTGGTTACCAGTTTAACGCAAACTCAGAAGAAGCATGATGCTATCTGGGTTATTGCAAACAGTTTGATCAAGTCTGCAGAATCCTTACATCCGCAAGGATTTCGGAACCAACAGATTGATCGTACATGTTCCAGCCAAGGCTCATCCGATCACTAGGCAATCCCTCAGTTACCGGCTCTGACAAATATTCACAATTGTTCTCCTTATTTACTTCACGTCCTTGTTCTAATTTCACGACTTGCTTTTACGCTCGCGTTCATGACACTATTCACGTTCATGATGGTATCTTGGCTTACGATTTTACGTTCATTTTTTTCTCATTCTGGGAAGCTTTGCAAGAACTTGAGAGACCACACCCAAGTTTAGTATAACTCTCTATCCTCAGATAGACGTTTCACGTCATATTCCACGTCTCACCTTGTAGCGTTTGGCGTTACCGTCATTATATTCTATGTTCACGATATGTTTCACATGTCATGTTCATTCCACGTTCCTCATATCATGATCAAGATATGTTACACGTATCATGGATCACGATATGTTTACTCATACTACACTCACCATATCCCCACGTATCACATTCAAAATATCTCCACGAATCACGTTCAAAATTTTCCACGCATCACGGTCAAAATTTTCCACGCATCACGTTCAAAATTTTCCACGTATCACGTTCAAATTTTTTCACGTATCACGTTCAAAATTTTTCACGTACTAAATTTCTTTATGTCTCGCGCATCGTTGCTAATTATCAGTTAAGTTAGAGTGTTTTGCACGATAACGTTTTAGTTGCCCTTACACGTTAATTCTTATTCCCTAGATCAAATTTAGGGGATCTATCTTACGTTGATAACCAAGAACTTCTCCGTATTTTAAGTCTAGGTTAGGAGGACCAAGATTTATCATTTGTGTCAAGATCTGGGAAGGAACCGTTCCATTAGGGAAGCCACTTGGAAACGGACAAGTTCATCCGGACTTCTTATCCGTTTTTCTCTTATCAATTAGATATGTCCTTTCAGTCACGTCACGTTCGATGTCCTTTCAAGACATGTCACGTTCCACGTTCCTTCTACCATGTCACCTGCACGTTCATTTATCTTACATCCCCTCGCAGTTTGATTCGGGTATGTTTCTCTTTCAGTTTACGTTATCTATAATTTGGGGACGAATTATTCTTTTTAGGGGGAAGAGTTGTAAAACCCGTGTGCTTTTACCATGAATAGTACCCTTAAGATCGTACGTACATGATTAGAACTTTCCTTTTATAGCACGTTTACGTTTCACGTACAAAAATTATTAGTATTACGTACGTGTTATAACATGATAAGTATTTACTACGTATGAACACACGATAATTATTCCGATAATAATTATAAACACGAACATGCGATCATGAAATCATGAACGTAATTTAATCACGAGCTAATATTAATTACGTATATATATATATATATATATATATATATATATATATATATATATATATATATATATATATATATATATATATATATATATATATATATATATATATATATATATATCACGAACAGGAATAAATATATTAAGTCACTATCAATAATTAATTAGAATACGTAAAACACGAACACGATAAAACACGAGAACACACTATAATATTTAGACACGGAAAATTTTGGGGTTACCCCATGTGGGCCCATACCCACGAAATTAGGAAAAGGAAAGGGCCTAGCCCATCAATTTTTACTAAACAAGAAAAAGGAGAAAACTTGTTTCATTATAACAAAATCTAGAAAATAATTAAAACCCTAAAAGTTTTCCTCCTCCTCCTCCTTTGTCCTTTTGGCCGCCACCTATAAACACCATAGAGGGGTGTTCGGGTTGATTATCTTGGATATTTTGCAAGGATTCGTATGTGTTCATCCTTAATTGATCCACGTATTCGGTATAACTTTTTAACCCTTTTCTTTATGTTTTGATTTATCGAATCACATACAATCATGGTGTTTTTAATTAAACTAATTAAAAACAATTATTCTAAACATGTTAAGGATTACGGGGTAAATCAAACAAGGGTTTTTAGGGGTGTTGTGGTCTAGCCGACGCCTACCGAGCCCCTAAGGGGTCTCGGCTTGGCTTATTACACACCACCGAGACCATATGGTCTCGGTATGGTGATGGTGGTCCCACGGCAACAGCAAAACCAAGGGGAAACCCGACGTGGTTCGGGTTATGATGTTGGTTACGGGCTCGGTTCATGGTTTTTAGTCACGGGTCCGGTTCATAAATTATTTTCAAGGTTTATGATTTTCACTAGTTATGTTTTAGACTTAAATTAAATTAATAAAAACATGACATGATTATTTTAGTGTACATGACTTAGGTTATAAATTTAATTAGTAAATCATGAATTTTAACCTAAGTATTTATATTTATTAGACTTTATAATTAATTAATTATTTAAAACCATGACTATAATTAATTAATTAACATGACTTAGGTTATATTATTAATAATTAATAATACATGTTTTAACCTAAGTATTTTACCTTTATTTAATTAAAATCATGATATATTTAATTAAATACTTTTAACCTATAGTTTATTTAATTAACATGTAATAATTAATAAACTATACTTTATAACTACGTGACTTAGAATAATAATCAGAAAACACTTAAGCTTATACAATTAGCTTATTTAACCAGCTTATATTTATTTATGGAAACTTTCTATTTTTAGAAACTTATTTAATTAAGGCAGCTAATCTAATTATGGAAACTTTTTATTTTTAGAAACTTATCTATTTTAAGCAGTAATTCTATTTTTGGAAACTTTCTATTTTCGGAAACTTTCTATTTTTGAAAACTTTCTATTTTTGGAAACTTTCTATTTTTGGAAACTTTCTATTTTTGGTAACTTTCTATTTTTGGAAAATTTCTATTTTAGGAAACCTGCTATTTTTAGAAAGTTACTTATTATTACACAGTAAGTATAATAATACATGAAATACAAGTAATACTTAATCAGAATATAAGATAAACACAGTATAAAGCTCAAGACAGTAAAACATGACATGAACATATAAAACAAGCTAAGACATGATATAAAACCAGTTACGTATTTAGTAATCAGATACTATACACGTATGTATTTATGTAGCATTAGTGATACCGTAGTAGGACTCTCTTCCATTCGTCTTCTTCGTTCACTGGACATAAGGTACGGATTCCCGTCCTTTCAGTATGGACATTCTTTCCTTATTAGGATTCCCCGTATGCAGCCAACTGTTTTCCCATAGTATAAGTTTATATGTTTGATTGCTTATGTTTAATTAGAATAACTAAAGCCATATACATGCATGACCAGTTTCACCTATTTATGGAGGAACCATAACCATAACACTAGAGGCACTGGTGTTATGACTTCCCCATGGCGGAGTGATTGCTCGTGGCGTCCCTTCAGCTTTTGGCCATATTATTATATTTATCATGTGGGGCGTATGGGTGCATCCTAGTTACATGTTTTCAGCAGATTACTCAGTGTGAATGTGGTGTGTGCCTTGCATCCTTCACAAGGAGCTGATCCCTCCTACCCAAAACTAGTATATTAAATTAGAGGCAGTCCCTCTAATTTGCATGATGAGATCACCCCTCCAAGTATTCATGCACGGTGGATTTTCATGACCTATATTGGCTAACGGTAAAATATGTTAAACAGTTTTTACAAGATAAATGTGACAATCCGTCAATTTATGATTTATATTTTATTCTCAATATTTATTTGAAAACATTATTTTAATGTTATAATATGAACTCACTTATTTATGGGAAGAAATTTGGATTTACGTCTTGAAGTAGCATCGACTACGTCTAAACCAGGTGATTCTACGTTACGTGCTTACGTTTACATACACCGTTTTGGTGACAGTCCGACATTTCAGGAAATAAATTTATCCGTGAATATTATTTTGGAATTTTAAATTTGTGTTGGTTCATAAACTCACAAATTTACGAGAGGAGATTAGGACTTACGATTATAATTTAACATCCTTCACGACTAAACCGGAAACCTTAGGATTACGTATTTACGTTTTTGAACTCTGTTTTTTATGAGACAATTTTTATTAGATTCGTTTTATGCCGTTGGTTCATAATTTATAAAAACGTTTTTCGTAAAACTACCTGAGGGCACGCAAATCGAGGAAACTAGAATCGAGGAGTACCCGTAATTAAATGGGGATGAGACAAAAATAAACTTTCCCCACCCCCACTCTTGGACGGCAAGCTTAAGCTAACACCCTTTGAGGTGTCTTATTATGTAAAGGAAGGACACTTGTCCTCTTTATTTGACCAAATAACAAAACCACTAACTAGCTAAACTTAAACCATTCACTTCATTTCTATACATGCAAAACACACACATTTCTCTTTCACTCATCACCATTGCCGTCCACCACCACCTATAAACACCCTCATTTGATCAAACTGAATCATGAAATCATATGTTATTCACACATATGATGAAGCCCTTTTCAAGCTCTATTGATTGGTGGTGATTTTAACATCCAAGGAGAAGATTTGGTGATGTCCAAAGGCTGATTTCTACAAGATGTTTATAAAGATTCGTGGTCTTCAAAGTTGGTGTTGATCTATCACAAGTGTTTTCATCAAAATCCAAGCCTTGATCATAAACCACTTAATCTTGGTGGTATAAAGATTGTTCTTCCCATTCTCTTGTTATTTTGATTATCTAATCATGTATTTTCTTTCTTATTGTATATGTATATGATGAATATATGATGATAAAAATGTTGTGTGGGGATCAAGTGTTGATAAATATGATTAAAGAGATGAAAAACCATAGGTAACAAGGTTAAAATCATGCTTAAAATGATGGCTGTATAAAAACAGTAAGTAATCAAATGTTAAACTGATAAAATGGTAAAGTGGAATCAATATACAGTAAGTATTAGGTGTTATACACATGTGAGAGTTGGCCATGCAATGGAATCATAAAAATGAGTGAGATATGATCAAAACAAGTTTAGAGTGCAAATCTGCCTACACTGTTTTGGACGAATTTATTAAAATATTTAGATGTTGATTCATCAGTAGCTATAAAGGAATAAAATAAAGCACATATCATGTAGTTTCTGTGATAAATATTTGAGGTCCTATCTCGTTATAGAACTCTAGATAGGGACATTTTAGTGAACTTAAAATTTAGGACTGATTTTGTGAAATTAAAGTTTAATATTATTATATAAGCACTCAAATAAATATAGTATAAAATGTAAATTAAAATCCACTAACTTATATATTTCATTTATATAAATATGCATAAGGATAAATAAATGGACATCATATAAAAATGATATTTTGGTAAGTTTTATAAGTTATAGAAACTATATACTAAGTTTTAAGTCTTTTCGGCTAAAATCGAAAGATTAACGTTTTTGTCAAGTAAAACTTAGATGGTCGGACCCATCTAATATAAACTTTTATAAACTCACATACTGATATATGAACTTATATAACAAGTAAAAACCGATAAAACCCGGACTTTACAACATATAGACATTAACAGGCCAAAGTAGCCTTATTGGACTATAAACCCGACTAGTTAGTAAAACACTTATAAATTTACTTATTGGGCTTAACCCACTTGGGCCCAACATGTAAAGTATAATACTGATAATAAAAGTATAATTGGGCTAATATAATATATTGGGCTTGTAATAGGCCAATTGAGGCTCAAAATGTAAACAAGTTGAACTAGTATAACTAGTCTTGAAAATTTCCAACACATAACACTAAAATGAGTAAATGAGAATATATAAACCCACTTGATCATCATATGTATACATAATTGTTATTTTTATAAAGTCATTGGACAAGAGTCTAAGATAAGTATTATTTGTGTAGGTTTCCCGTGATTGAAGCACGTACCGTACATCCAAATCGTTGATAACCGCCTTCCCACATCAACGTGAGTTCATAGCCTCGCACTCTTTTAAATGTTTTTATGAAATGTTTTATAAACCCGCGAGGGAGATAACATGTTAGTTTTGATCAAATAGGACACTATTTGTCCCGATTGTTTTTTTACTGATTTGGACCCGAATGATTGTATGACCCGATGAATGATATTATGACCCGATAAATGAAATGAAATGGATTATTAAAGTTAGGTTATATCACTAAAAGTCCCATTAGCATGAATTGTGAACTACCGGGATTTGGTAGACGCTTATGCATATAATAGTACTATTTGGGGACGATCACCCCAGTTCGCACCTTGACGGTTGATCCCCGTCATGCCACATTGATTGGTAAGCAAATTTATGTATGAGAAGATTTACACAAGCGTGATTATTGTGACGACACGCTAATGTAGATGGGCAAATGAGTTTCGGGTTAGCTACCCGTTGTTTGTTGTAGTAAGGTAACAATGTCATGCGGCTTATAATAATCCAAAAATAACGAAATACTGCTATACGCACTGAATTACAACGAATTGCCTGACTAGCAATACAGGGTCTTATTATTGATATTATGTTCGTGTTTTGGTTTTATATAACCATATTCATATAACGGTTTTTATATAATCTATACAACGTTATAAAACGTATTGTATGATGTTTTTACGACAATGGTTCGTATAATGATTTTTAAGGCAAATGCCTATATTATGATTTTGATAAGGATTTGTATAAAATGACTTTGGCTATTTTATGGTCTATTACAAAGATTTGTACAAAATGATTTTCGGTAATAATTATGTACCGATGATATATTGATGGTTTTATTAAACTCTATGAATTCACTCGGCGTTATCGCTGACCTTTTCTTTTAACATGTTTTATCTCAGGTACTTGAAGGTAATTCTCGGGAAGATAACAAGAATTCATGGCCCGCACTTAAATAATAATTTCCATTCAAATGCTTTGTAAAACCTGTATGAAATATAATGACTTGAGACCATGTAAATTTGATATTTATGAATGGAAATGCTTTATTATTAAACGACGCGATTTTTAAGCGTTGTCTATGATGTGAGTAATGTGCTATCCCGTAACACCAACGAGTCTTCCGCTGTATTGAATTGTATAAAATTGGGGTTGTTACAGTTTGGTACCAGAGCTCTCGTTATAGAGAACGAAATATTTTTAAAACCAAGGTTTTGAATAAAACATTTCAAAATCTTTTAACTATAAACATTTTTCTAAAAATGTCTAAAAATCTTTTGAGTATAACGGTGCCGAAGAATTCCCGAGTTACCGAAAAGGCCAGACTGAGAAGTGTTATATATATATATATATATATATATATATATATATATATATATATATATATATATATATATATATATATATATATATATATATATATATATATATATATATATAACTTGGATTATATATATCATATGATATAATTTGATTACATGATTGTTTGATGAATATTTCTATATTTATACGAGGTATTTATACGACGTAGATTGTCACAAGGAACCCTAAATCCCCTAGCAAATTAATCTAAGCTATTTCTGTAGGAATTCTAACTATTCTAGATCTAATCCAAGTTGTGGATATTTATGATCCCAACAAAATGGTTGATATTCGTAGAAATGTAGATATTAGTTGAATGTGATGTTGAAGAAGAATTGGCGAGATTAAAACTGATATCGATGTCATGACGATCTTTCCTTATAGAGTGGAGTTTGACAAAACGTTACCACCTGGAAAGGTGTCATCTGATTCGTTGTCACCCAATTCTTAAACTTGAAATCGAAAGGGTTAATGTTGCACTTGAGGCTGTTATCGGAACCATTACCCAAAGGCCTCATGCCACTAGTACCTTTTCGAGAAGTCTAAATTAATGTGTGAGTCATTTCATACTAGTGACTCATTTGATAACTATTGTTGTAAGAGCTATAGGATTGGAAATTAAGTGTTGTTCATATCGAGCTTTTATTGCTCTTTCAAGGTATAAGAATAAGGTTGAAAGTATCAGAAAATGAGGTAGGATATCGCATTGAGTATAAGTTGATTGAAACTTGAATGAAGTAAAATTTAACCCGTATGGAATATGAGATTGATAAGAGGAAGTCGTTAAGTTTTGTGATTAAATTATAAGGTTTTAACTGACTGTTGGTTCGTGTTAAGGGTTGTTCCTAGGCTATTATCCACTAATGAGGATGCCCAGTGTCCAAGAAATAAATTGAAGAAATCTTCTTCTGAAATTGGGACCGATGGATCTTTCAGGACATGTGGAACACCTAATGACTCTTGTAGATTAGTATTCATTATGGTATCTTTTAAAAATCCCTAACTAAACTGAGACATCAGTTGGTAGGATGAGTTCTTGGAATTGTATGACATAGTGACACTTAATGTGTTACGGTACAATTTTGACTTGTTTGTGATTAATGAAAAGACTACCTTTGATGGCTAAATCCTACATGTATTGATGTTATCTATCCTTTATTGCTTCATCCTAATGTTCGCATTAGTGATGCAACCATTGAACAAGTACTCATCTTGATTTGAGTTACATTGTGGATTATTCTTTTCGAGCGCCAGCAAGGTCATGAACCTCATGATTATTTGGCTAAAGCTCATTTCCTATCATATTGTAGTTAGTTCTTGGTGAACAAGCTTTCATCACTCTTTTGCACATCACTCATTGTTTTAATAAGATAAAACAGTATTCCTTGAGAAAAATTGGATTTTTATAACTATAAGGATTATTCAAAGTAAGATTTATAAGTGATTGTTATCGAAATGAAGTTGTTTATAAAACACCTTGGAAAACATAATTGTTTTCATAACAAAGAAAATCTTTGTAAAGTTATTTTTGATTCCTATTTAAGAATTAAGCATGAAAATGTTTTTATTATAAACATGATAATAAAATTTTGACGAACTGAGTATTGCATCGTTAATCTTGAAATTGTATATAGTTGCGCGCCTACATACAATTTAGAAGTGACCATGCAAGGCTGATTAGTAGTCACCATGAAATTATTAATAAAAACTAAATTTTCTTTGAAGATTGTGAAACATAAAATTTTATGAGATCTGCAAGAAGTGAAAAATAGGGACATATTGATAGGGACACCTACATATGTGCCCGTACCATTTATTATTCTTAGTCGAATTTACTCATCTGTGGAACTTGTCTTATTTGACAATTGATATTCCCTTCTTGTCCAATTCTCCCGTTGTGAGATTCTTAGGAAAAGTATCTGATTGCTAAGTGTTGATACCCGACTGGATGTATCGAAGTTCCTATCATTTCTTTTGATTAGATTTCATTTGAATGACCTGGGTAACGATCCGAGGAGCTTTCGAATGCGTACACAAATTATGAAAACATGGGATATATCCATATTCGTTAATGTTTTCGTCTGTATCTGATTTGAAATTCTCTCGCGTAGATTATGCGTTGACCTTACTCGTTTAATGGTAGTTGTGTCTCCATATATCCTTGAATTGTGAAGGATTATGAGTTATTATTAGTCTTTTGAGAAGTTCACATCTTATCAACGGTAATGAAATTGGAAAGTTGATAGTACCAGTAGAATAGATTGATTGATTATGACATGACGACATTGTCTTAATCGATGGGAACTCGAGTAGAATTCCCCTAAATGATAAGATGATGATTATCTAAAGTGATCTAAATAATTATTGATGGATGACCATATCCTGCATTTAGACTTGAAATTATACCGTGAACGGTTGTGAACTAGTCATAGACATTGTAATCTAGAAGAACCTAATTTGAATTTATTAAAAGATGTTCCTACTATCGGAAACTTTAGGAGGTATTTGCTGGTAAATTACCTAGACTTTCGCCATTAAGGCAAGTTGAATATGGTATTGATTATATTCCTGGTGCTGCACCCGTGGCGTGTGCACTGTACGTCAGCACCATCTGAATTAAAATAATTACCGTACAGCTAAGAGAGTTGTCGGAGAAAGCTTTTATTCTACCAAGCTCGTCATCATGAAGAGCTATGGTGTTATTATTTCTTATATTTATTTATTACCATGAATTAGGTAAATTGACGATTAAAAATCTATATCCACTACCCAAGATAATAGATTGTTCGATCATTTACAAGGTTCTAGCGTATGTTCTAAAATTTGATCCACGGCATGGTTATCATCAACTTCGCGTCCGCGTAGAAGATTATCTATTCCAATCACTACATCCAGAACTTGTAATGAACATTATGAGTTTCACGTGATGTCGTTTGGATTGACTAATATACATGTAACATTCATAAATTTGGTGAATCACGGGTGTAGGCTGTAATTTGATAAATTCATGCTTGTGATCATTAAGGACCATTTGTTTGTTTATAAGAATAAGAAGGAGTTAATAATCATTTATAGACTGCCCTAAATTGGCCGAACAACAAAAACCTGTACCTTGAATATATAAAGTGTGATTTAAGGCTTGACCCTTTACATAAAATGACCGTTTGATTAATGATGGTAAGATATATATATTGACTCTTCAAAAATTAGAGCCATTTAAGACTTTGGGTTTTACCATAATGAAAGTGCAAATATGTTTTGACAAATGTTTTATCAAAAGAATATTTAAGGAATCATTCCCTTATAACCAAAATATTTAACTAAACTCCTGTTTTGGGGTAAATGTTTTTGCATACCTTAAGACAACTTAAGAAGGATTAAGGAAAACCATTTATACCATGACTTGAAAATTGAAACGACAATTTTTGCTTTCAACTAAGGAAATTTTGACCAAAGTATAAACAAAGATTTTTCAAACATTTATGGATCTTATTAATTATTTTAATTATTTTCGATAAATCAACAAAAATCTTGTTAATTAAATTGAAATGTATTTTGAACATTTTTATATAATTGGTCGAACTAAGAAATTTAAAATTTTTACGTTTACATTTCATAAAAATTTAATATTTATTATTTAACTACTTGTAATATTTATCGACGCTTTAATCGTCGGATTGAGTAAAACGGATAAAAATGATAGTTGAGACAAAATTAAAACTTAGAAAATATGAAGAAAGAATTTCTGAGTGAATTGTGGACATGATAATTATATCATCAGGAGAGGTGAATTTAGATACCAACGCATTATGCAAAAAGGATAAAGAACCAATTAGGATGTGTTCCTTAGTAATGATGGTACAAAATAAACTGCCGAACAATTTAAAATATAGCCGATGCTTATAAAAAGGATAATATAGATAATAAAAGTGGTTCGCGGCTAATGTGAACCATTAAAATTAAGAAGCCGATAGCGTTAAATTTTTTAAAGGCCACTTGTGGTTGCCTAAATATGGAGATTGTGAGATGTAGTTATGTTGGAATCTTGTAAGTATAAGTATTCTATTCTTGTCATTTCTGATTTAATGTATCATTATCAGAAGGAGTTGTACTGATGGAAAATTATGAAGGCAGACATCGCCTCATACATTAGTAAACGTCTAAACTATTGCAAGGGTCATCATCTGAATTTGATTCGATTTGGGTCATCGTCGACAGACTGACCAGATCTGCTAATATCATTCCAGTTAATGATAAATTCTCGATGAAGAAATTGACTCTTTTGTATTTAAAGGAGTTAGTAAACATGGTGTGCCTGTATCGATCATATCTATCAAGATCCTCGCTTCGAATCGAATTTCTAGAGATTTGCTCAGAAGTCATTGAGAACGAATCTTGATGAGAGTACTGTGTACCACCCCAATCGAAGGGACGAGGTAAAGTAACGATACAAAGTACTATAAGTGCTGTTTTATTTTTGAATGATTGACCTTTGGTAATAAACCGTATAATCGTTTTCCTTTGGAGAGATTATCATTGATAATTATCGTATTAGGATCAAGATCGAATCTTGTGAGGATATATATTAGAGCATCTGTAAGCAGG
Organism: Glebionis coronaria; assembly: GCA_025667525.1. NCBI lineage: Eukaryota > Viridiplantae > Streptophyta > Magnoliopsida > Asterales > Asteraceae > Glebionis > Glebionis coronaria. The sequence continues at coordinate 283,606 of JANFOE010000261.1, forward strand.
AGATGGGATGAAGACACCCGACATACACCCATTGTGAGTTGGACATGTCTTTTAGGTTTAAGGTTTCCTATGATGGCGAACCTAACCTTACAAAATACTCGACCCGCGAGACCTGAAATGATTGTTGAAATTAGGATCTGATTATTGACTGCCAGTAGTCGGCAGGAGGTTATGTGAATATGAAATGTAGACCTTGAAGTGTCAGATGGGTAGCGAAGTTATGCCAAAAATTTTAACAATGGAAAAATGAATTGATGATCTGAAAGATCATGGGATATAAGTCCCCGTTGTATGGGACCATTGAGATGATGTAAAAGATTGATTTGAAAGGCATATAAGCTGGATCTACCCTAGGACTTCAAGAGCTGCATGAATTATGTTTCGTATATCGAACTTGATAAAATGTCTATCAAGTGAGAATCTGATCACTTCTTTATGAAGTTTAGATCGGCGAAAAGTTGCATTCATCAAGAACCCGTGAACATCATGGATATAGAAAGTAAGTCAACATTAAGCCTGGTCTTATTCCCGTAGTTATGTTTGATGAAACTTGCGTATTGTAATAAATTACACTTGTGAGAAAAGACCGAATGTGGAGGAAATACCTACATGGCTTTAACTCTATAAGAAGCGAGTAGTAAGATAAGATGATCTTTGAGGACAAAGATCCTGTTTAGGGGTAAATGCTGTGACAATCCGTCAATTTATGGTTTATATTTTATTCTCAATATTTATTTGAAAACATTATTTTAATGTTATAATATGAACTCACTTATTTATGGGAAGAAATTTGGATTTACGTCTTGAAGTAGCATCGACTACGTCTAAACCAGAGGATTCTACGTTACGTGCTTACGTTTACATACACCGTTTTGGTGACAGTCCGACATTTCAGGAAATAAATTTATCCGTGAATATTATTTTGGAATTTTAATTTTGTGTTGGTTTATAAACTCACAAATTTACGAGAAGAGATTAGGACTTACGATTATAATTTAACGTCCTTCACGACTAAACTAGAAACCTTAGGATTACGTATTTATGTTTTTGAACTCCGTTTTTGATGAGACAATTTTTATTAGATTCGTTTTATGCCGTTGATTCATAATTTATAAAAATGTTTTTCGTAAAACGACCCGAGGGCACGTAAATCGAGGAAACTAGAATCGAGGAGTACCCATAATTAAATGGGGATGAGACAAGAATAAACTTGCCCCACCCCCACTCTTAGACGACAAGCTTAAGCTAACACCCTTTGAGGTGTCAACTTATTAAGTAAAGGAAGGACACATGTCCTCTTTATTTGACCAAATAACAAAACCACTAACTAGCTAAGCTTAAACCATTCACTTTATTTCTATACATGCAAAACACACACATTTCTCTCTCACTTATCACCATTGCCGTCCACCACCACCTATAAACACCCTCATTTGATCAAATTTAACCATGAAATCATATGTTATTCACACATATGATGAAGCCCTTTTCAAGCTCTATTGATTGGTGGTGATTTTACCATCCAAGGAGAAGATTTGGTGATGTCCAAGGGCTGATTTCTACAAGAAGTTTATAAAGATTGGTGGTCTTCAAAGTTGGTGTTGATCTATCACAAGTGTTTTCATCAAAATCCAAGCCTTGATCATAAACCACTTAATCCTGGTGGTATAAAGATTGTTCTTCCCATTCTCTTGTTATCTTGATTATGTAATCATGTAATTTATTTCTTTTTGTATATGTATATGATGAATATATGATGATAAAAATGTTGTGTGGGGATCAAGTGTTGATAAATATGATTAAAGAGATGAAAAACCATAGGTAACAAGGTTAAAATCATGCTTAAAATGATGGCTGTATAAAAACAGTAAGTAATCAAATGTTAAACTGATAAAATGGTAAAATGGAATCCATATACAGTAAGTATTAGGTGTTATACACATGTGAGAGTTGGCCATGCAATGGAATCATAAACATAAGTGAGATATGATCAAAACAAGTTTAGAGTGCAAATCTGCCTACACTGTTTTGGACGAATTTATTAAAATATTTAGAGGTTGATTCAGCAGTAGATATAAAGAATAAAATTAACCACATATCATTTAGTTTCTGTGATAAAAATTTGAGGTCCTATCTCATTATAGAACTCTAGATATGGACATTTTAGTGAACTTAAAATTTAGGACTGATTTTGTGAAATTAAAGTTTAATATTATTATATAAGCACTCAAATAAATATAGTATAAAATGTGAATTAAAACCCACTAACTTATATATTTCATTTATATAAATATGCATAAGGATAAATCAATGGACATTATATAAAAATTATATTTTGGTAAGTTTTATAAGTTATAAAAACTATATACTAAGTTTTACGTCTTTTCGGCTAAAACCGAAAGATTAACGTTTTTGTCAAATAAAACTTAGACGGTCGGACCCGTCTAATATAAACTTTTATAAACTCACATACTGATATATGAACTTATATAACAAGTAAAAACCGATAAAACCCGAACTTTACAACATATAGACATTAACGGGCCTAAGTAGCCTTATTGGACTATAAACCCGACTAGTTAGTAAAACACTTATAAATTTACTTATTGGGCTTAACCCACTTGGGCCTAACATGTAAAGTATAATACTGATAATAAAAGTATAATTGGGCTAATATAATATATTGGGCTTGTAATAGGCCCATTGGGCCGCAAAATGTAAACAAGTTGAACTAGTGTAACTAGTCTTGAAAATTTCCAACACATAACACTAAAATGAGTAAATGAGAATATATAAACCCACTTGATCATCATATGTATACATAATTGTTATTTTTATAAAGTCATTGGATAAGAGTCTAAGACAAGTATTATTTGTCTAGGTTTCTCGAGATTGAAGCACGTACCGTACATCCAAATCGTTGATAACCGCCTTCCCACATCAACGTGAGTTCATAGCCTCACACTCTTTTAAATGTTTTTATGAAATGTTTTATAAACCCACGAGGGAGATAACATGTTAGTTTTGATAAAATAGGACACCATTTGTCCCGATTGTTTGTTTATTGATTTGGACCCTAATGATTGTATGACCCGATGAATGATATTATGACCCGATAAATGAAATGAAATGGATTATTAAAGTTAGGTTATGTCACTAAAAGTCCCATTAGCATGAATTGTGAACTACCGGGATTTGGTAGACGCTTATGCATATAATAGTAATATTTGGGGACAATCACCCCAGTTCGTGCCTTGACGGTTGATCCCCGTCGTGCCACATTGATTGGTAAGCGAATTTATGTATGAGAAGATTTACACAAGCGTGATTATTGTGACGACATGCTAATTTAGATGGGCAAATGAGTTTCGGGTTAGCTACCCGTTGTTTGTTGTAGTAAGGTAACAATGTCATGCGGCTTATAATAATCTAAAAATAACAAAATACTGCTATACACACTGAATTACAACGAATTGCCTGACTAGCAATACAGGGTCTTATTATTGATATTATGTTCGTGTTTTGGTTTTATATAACCATATTCATATAAGGGTTTTTATTTAATCTATACAACATTATAAAACGTATTGTATGATGTTTTTACGACAATGGTTCGTATAATGATTTTTAAGGCAAATGCCTATATTATGATTTTTGATAAGGATTTGTATAAAATGACTTTGGCTATTTTATGGCCTATTACAAAGATTTGTACAAAATGATTTTCGGTAATAATTATGTACCGATGATATATTGATGGTTTTATTAAACTCTATGAATTCACTCGGCGTTATCGCTGACCTTTTCTTTTAACATGTTTTATCTCAGGTACTTGAAGGTAATTCTCGGGAAGACAACAAGAATTCATGGCCCGCACTTAAATAATAATTTCCATTCAAATGCTTTGTAAAACCTGTATGAAATACAATGACTTGGGACCTATGTATATTTGATATTTATGAATGGAAATGCTTTATTATTAAACGACGCGATTTTTAAGCGTTGTCTATGATGTGAGTAATGTGCTATCCCGTAACACCAACGAGTCTTCCGCTGTATTGAATTGTATAAATTTGGGGTGTTACAATAAACATAAGGCTTTTCAAACTATAAAACCAGTTTTATTAAGACTTAACCGGGTTATTCGGGACTTAGTTTCTTTCGCTGTTTCATGTTTATATGCTTATATTATTCATGCTATATTTGAATATCCGTGCACTGAGCATTATGCTCAGCCGTTACTTTCCTTTCCATGTCCCAAAACGGTAGGTACCCAAGGACTGACTCGAGCATTTGGAGGATGTGCATAGGATAGAAGCTGCCATAGACGTCTTCTCATTTTGCCTTCATATAGTTATGCTTGTTTAAGTCTTTCATTCATTTCATTTACTTTATTATGTTTTGGGCTTATGTTTGGGAACCGATGTTTGATTCCGGTATACCCTATGGTCATGTATGTTTTACTACATATTACCTTGCATGCTTTGATGACACGCCATAATCACGCGTGACATTCCATTTATCAAAATGGGGTGTTACAATGGCGTTTTCGCCAAATAAAACTTAGATGGTCGGACCCATCTAATGTAACATCTTTATAGAACATATACTGATATGTAAACACATTTAACAAGTAAAAATCGTCAAAACCGAGCTTTGTAACTCATGGACCCATAATTAGCCTTATTGGACCACTAGGCCCAACTAGTTGGTTTAGCACTATTGAATTTACACATGGGCTCAACCCACTTGGGACCAACATATGAGTAGAGGCCTAGTCCTAAATAGATAAATGGACTAATAAAAAGATATTGTACTCTTAATGGGCCTATTGGGCCTTAACATATACATGGGCTAAAACTAGTATAATTAGACTAAGTTAGCTAAATACTTAACAACTAATAATGTTGTATAAGGTGTTAAAATCCCACTTGATCATCATGTTTATGACATCATTACATATACATAACAACTTTTTATAAATATTATTCGACATAGTCTAAGATCGAGTATTATCTGTTTAGGTTTCCCGTGATCGAAGCACGCACCATACATCTTAATTGCCGATAACCTGCCTTCCCAAACCAACGTGAGTTCATAGCCTCACAGTCTTTTAAATGTTTTATGAAATGTTTTATAAACCCGCCAGGGAGATAACATGCTAGTTTAAATAAAAATAAAACACAAGTGGTCTCGATTGTATGCTTATTGATATGGACCCGATTGATTTGATGACCCAATAAATGATAGAAATAGATTATTACTAGTTAGATTATGTCACTATAAGTCCCATTAGCATGAACTGTGAACTACCGGGAGTTGGTAGACGCTTATGCATATAATAGTACTATTTGGGGAAGATCACCCCAGTTCGCATCTTGACGGCTGATCCCCGTTGTGTCACATTGATTGGCAAGCGAATTTATGTATGTGAGGGATATATGTAGCGTGATTCTTGTGACGACACGCTGTTTTAGATGGGCGAATAAATTCCGGGCTAGCTACGCGATATATATTATAGAAAGGTAACAATGTTATGCGGCTATAATAATCCGATAATAATAATGATAATGGTGATACTGAGGCTGCGGTCTCAGGATTAGTGTATGATAAATGATTTGAGTTATAATATATTGCCCTACTAGCAATATGAGGTCTTGTTTATTATTATACATGTGTTCTAATTTTACAATACTGTTTTATATAACGGTTTTTATTTTACTTTAAACAACGTTATAAAACCTATTGTGTGATTTACGACAATGACTCGTATAAAAATGTTTTAGGCCTATGTTATGATTTACGACAATGATTCGTATAAAAATGTTTTAGGACTATGTTATGATTTACGACAATGATTCGTATAAAATGTTTTTGGCCTATGTTATGGTCTACAACAAAGAATTGTACAAAAATGTTTTTTTTCGGTAATGATTATATACCGGTTTTATGTTAATGGTTTTTATTTAACTCTATGCGTTTCGCTGACCTTTAGCATGTTTTATCTCAGGTACTTGAAGGTAATTCTCAGGAAGACGACAAGAGTTTATGACTCGCATTTAAATAAAAATTTCCATTCAAATGTTTTGTAAATAATAAGACATACTTTGATCTGTGGACCTATCTAATTTGATATTTATGAATGGAAAATGCTTTATTATTAAACGCCGCGATTTTTAAGCGATGTCTATGATTTGAGTAATGTGCTATCCCGTAACACCAACGACTCTTCCGCTGATTCGAAATATGAATATTTGGGGGTGTTACAATGAAGATGAGGTGATTATTGGTAATGATTCTCTCATTCCACCATTTTTCGGCCGTTATGAGTGTTGAACAAAAATCTTCAATCGAGGATCCACCAATCCTTGAATTGAAAGATCTTCCACCACACCTTGAATAGGCATTCTTGGAAGGTGATGACAAGTTGCCGGTTATTATTGCGAAAGATCTTTCCAATGAAGAAAAAACCGCACTTTTGACAATTCTTAAAGCTCACAAAAGGGTGATTGCGTGGAAAATTTCCGTAATAAGGGTGTTGACCCAAAATTTTGTACTCACAATATTTTAATGGAGGAGGAGTATAAACCCGAAATTCAATGTCAAAGAAGGATAAACCTCAAAATTCACGATGTCATTAAAAAGAGGTCCTAAACCATCTTGACGCGGGAATGATTTAAACTATCTCCGATAGCCCATGGGTGAGCCTAATCCATTGTGTCCCTAAGAAGGGAGGAATGACCGTTGTGCCTAATGAAAACAACGAGTTAATTCCCACTCGTGTTGTGACCGGTTGGAGGGTGTGTATTGACTACCGAAAGTTAAATGACGCCACTCGTAAAGACCACTTTCCCTTTGTAAAACCCGCTATAAAATCTTATGAACAGTACACATGAACAGTAAATACATGAAAACACGATAAAAATAAAACTTTCCATCTATAATACTAATACACGTGTCACGACAATTAATAACATGTAATTACGAATATTATAATTGTGATGAACATGTACGGAAATTATTTGTAACTTAGAAAAAACCTATGAAATAGTCTTTTGGGCTATAGTGGTCGCGGCTAGTAGCAAGAAAAGGAAGGATTGGGCCTTTTGGCCCATGACCCATTATTAAACCATAACAAGAAAAACTCTAAGGGAAACTTTATCATAATTTTAGGTTAATTAAAAATTAAGAAACTCTACCGCCTAGGGCATAGCAGCCGCGACAACACCAAGAGGAAAAAGGAAGAAGATTTTTGGGTTTGATCTTTGAAAGGATCGTGTTTGTATTCGTGACCATAAACCCTAAACAACTATGATTTTGGTATAATCATAAACCCTTTTTCTTTTATTTCTTTTATTTAATTCATGCTATGATCATAAAAACAAATCAAGAAAACATGTAGGTTAATTAAATCATGGAATTAAGGGTGTTTGGTTCGGTTTTTGGTTTAGCCGAGGCACAACCGAGGGTCAAAAGACTCTCGGCTTGGTTTTGTTCGCACCACCGAGACCAACATAGGTTTCAGTTTGGTTTGTGTGTTCGAAGCAGCACCAAGGGACCCTGGCCAAGGGTTGGGGTTCGTGTTAGGACTTGTTTGATTGATTTAGTGTCAACCGAGACCCCTCTAAGGTCTCGGTGGGTCTTGATTTGGACCGGAACCAAAACAGTGGCAACCGGCCTAAGCCGGTGTCTCTCTCGGCTCAACAGTGGGAACCCCGACTTAAGTCGGGGTGTGTTTTGGGCTAACAACGGGAAACACCGGCTAGAGCCGGTGGTGAGTTAAGGAAGTCAGTGGCAACCGGCTAGGCCGGGTAGCCACTAACAGGGTTGTTTTCGGCTTATTTTGGTTCGGCTTATTAAGAAACACGGGGTACGGGCTCGGGTTAATTGTTATACACGGACTCGGGTTTCGGGATATAATTAAAATCAGAAAACATGTTAATTAAATTAATTACTAGACTTGTTAATTTAATTAATTTCATGACTTAGGTTAAATATTAAAAGTAATATTTCATGTATAATCTAAAGTATTTTAACTTAGCTTAATTTAATTAAAACATGTATTTTTAATTAAATTCTATATAACGTATAGTTTAGTTAATTAACCAGTTATTTAATTAATAAGATATAACCATGACTTGTATTATACTATTTAAACTTTACTTATTATTTATAATCCAACTTATTTCTAATTATGGAAACTTACTATTTTTGGAAACTTTCTATGTTTAGAAACTTACTATAATGGAAACCTGCTATTTTTAGAAAGTTACTTAGTATTACAATACAAGTATGATAATATACTAATACATGAATAATACACAACAGAACATCAGAATAAATACAGAACACATAGTAAAACAGTGAAACATGACAGAATATGTATAATAAGCTGAGAACACTCAAAACTATTAAAACACATGTAATTTAGACAACTCATACATGTCCATATCTCTTATGTAGTATTATTCGTCAAGGCGGAGTAGTCTTCATCGGTTTCATTAGCTTCTATTGGACATAAGGTACGGATTTCCCGTCCTTCAGTAAGGAAAATCTCTTCCTTCATTAGGATTTTCCGTATGCAGCCAGCTGTTTTCCTGAGTAATTACAGATTTAAATGCTTATGTTTATTAGCTACCTTAGCCATATATATGCATGACCACTTTCACCTAGTTATGGAGGTACCATAACCATAACACTAGAGGCACTAGTGTTATGACTTCACCACGGCGGAGTGATAGCTCATGGCGTCCCTTTCAGTTATTTAGCCATTATATTTTGTTATGTTATCATGTGGGGCGTAAGGGTGTATCCTAGTTACATGTTTCAGTCAGGATTTCATGGTGAATGCGGTGTGTGCCTTGCATCCTTCACAAGGAGCTGATCCCTCCTACTCATTACCAATTAATTAGAGGCATCTTCTCTAATTTGCATGACGAGGTCACCCCTCCAAGTATTCATGCACGTTGTTGACCTTATGACCTATATTGGCTTTTGGTATATTAAACTAATACATATTTTCATAAGTAAACATAAGCTATCTTTCAGAACTAAAACTAGTAAACATGCTATAGTTCCAGGTTTTCCAGGACTTATTCATTTCCGCTGGTTTTCATGCTTTACATTTCTTTCCTATATTATGCCATTCATGCTATGTTATATATCTGTACACTGAGCGTATTGCTCAGCCGTTACTTTTTTTCCATGTCCCAAAATGGTAGGTACCTACGGTTAGACTGGAGCATTTGGAGGACACGCATAAGATGGGAGCTACCTTAGACTTCTTCTCCTCATGCCTTCATATATTTATGCTTGTTTAGTCTTCCTTAGTTCATTTATTTTATTTATGTTTTAGGCTTATGTTTGGGAACAGATGTTTGATTCTGGTTATCCCTTTGGTCATGTATGTTTATGACATATTACCTTGCATGCTTTGATGACACGCTATAATTATCTTGTGATATTCCATTTATCAAAATGGGGTGTTACAATTATGGTATCAGAGCCCAAGGTTTCGACCTATAGGCTCTAAAACTTGACCTGTGACTAATGGGTAGTCACAAGGCTCTTCCCAAGCCGACGTATGATTTTCCACGTATCGATATTTTCAGAACCTCGTTGTTTTCAACTATGATGTCTTCATCGGAATTGTTTTACTAATATGGATTCAACAACCATCATCCATACTTAGTTACATGTCATTGTATTATGCATAATGTTTTCTTCTGAATTTTGACTAGTATGAACTGAATCACAGTAGTTCATACTGAGTCACACGTTTTCTATTTAGTTTTAGACAGTTGGTTTTCATTCATTCTTTTCATTCATTATTTTCATGTATTCATTTCATGCATTCATATCATTGTCGCGGGATTATGACTAAGTAATGGTTGGTACAGGACTGGCCTAATTTAGTCGCATGTGCGTTTATTGAAACTTTTAACTTTGGACTGACCCATTGGCGTCCACTTCGCTATGTCTTTGTTTTGGTGAACCGACCCACATGCGTTCACCCTCGCTCATATAAAAATTTTATAAACTGCATCATGCATTTTAAATTGTTTCATGCACTATAAACCGTTTCATTGCTTTATACATTATTCATGCATTTTATGTTCATCTCATATTACTTCAGACTTATCATTTATGTTGCATTGTTTACATCGTGAAACGGTTCATATTCGTCCACACTATTAACTCTCAAAATTTATTTATTTCAGTCATAATGATGAGACTGCTTTTATACATAGTCTCATCGTCCAAATAGGGCTTAAAATGCATTAAATATCATCAAAATACCCAAATATATGCTTGTGTTTGTTGCTTGTGTATTTTAGGTACGGATATTGAGAAAATGACAAAAGATCACAAGAATCAGTCAAAAACGAACACGGGAAACGAAGCCACACGATGAACCAAGCCCTAATGAAGAATTTTCCAAAGTCAACCCTTGAAGATTTGAAGAATTATGAAGATTGGTCCTCCAAGAATTGACACTTTATACCCTTGTATCTTCATAATTACAAGTTTGGTCCCTAAAGTTTGTCAAAATTACAAAAAGGACCCTTAACTTTGAAGAATTGGCAAATTTAGTCCCTCAACAAAACTAAATTGTCAATATTGGTCCTTCAAGAAGTCAACAAACAAGTCAAAGTCCTTAAAGTTTGAAAACATGTCAAGAACAGTCCTTGAAGAATGAAGAAATTGCATGTTTAGTCCTTGTTTGAAGTTTGGAAACAATATGTGCCAAAAATGACAAATTGCCAAAGATAAATACAAAGGGAATGGAAGTTTGTGCTATTTAATACTAGATGAAAGAATGAAGAAAAGTGAGGGGCCATTACTGCCCAGACAACCTAAGACAAATCCCCCACTCACAGACTTACACGTCACCTACCTTAAACCCTTAACCAATCACAAACCACCTCCCCTCCACGTCACAAATCCACTCACCCTTTATTTAATTAACTTAATCCCGTTTTGAATTTTGGTGGCAAACACAATTTTTAAATACTTAACCCTCTTTTCAGATTAAACACCTCCTAATCCACCCTTAAACCCTAAATATTTCCAGTAAGAACATCAATTAAAACAAGGGGTTTTTGGGTGATTCTTTCCAGATCCTTAATTAAACATCACCTAAACCTAATACCATCCTTAAACCCCCATCACCATCACCTCACATGCTTGTGCAACCCTCCCCTGCCCCACTATTCACTCTCAAACAAAATGAGGACAGCAAATCAACAACCCACAACAATTTCGTGTTCCCAAAGGCTAAATGGACGTCCAAGATCTCTTTTTCATCACTGGCATCTTCACAAACTGCCAAAGATCTTCACATGGCTTATTTTTGACTGAAAAATTCAAAATCGTCCAAGGGCAAGTTTGGAAGTTCAAGTGTTAGGGTTTTAGTCTCTATTCAGTTCTAGAAGCACTTGTAAGCCTCTATATAAAGGCATTATAGGACTTAGCATAGTTCTGGTTCTTGATTTTTTCTCCTTTTTCAAAAACCTTGTAAATCCAGTTTATGAAGTAATATAAATGGTATTGAGTTTGTTGATGAGAAATATTGAGTTCCCTTTACATTTCATGTTGATTTAAGTTCATTGTTTGAGTTTGGTTTAATTTTCAGCAAAAGTTTTCAAGTTTTCAAAGTTTTTGTTTCTTTTTCAAAGTTTTCTTATATCAAAAATTTTCATACAATTATGATAGAATGGTGATGAAAGGTGTTACTTTGATGGTGTTTGAGTTTGGGTATGTCCAAGACACCATGGCTTGTTCTGGTGTAGTGGGTACCCAAGCTTGAAAAGTCCATCTGTTTGGTCATTTTTAGCTTATCATATCCTTACCCACAAGCTAAAGCTCTCTTCTAGCTTCATCTATAAGCTAGGAGCAAGCCTTAAGCTTTTTACACAGCTTTTCCCTTTTTTCTCTTAGCAGGTTCAAAGAGAAACAATTTTTACCCATTTTGTTAAGCAGTCCCTCATAAGCCTCTCAACAAAGTTTTGCATAGGCCCCAGCCTATAGGGAGGTGGTTTTTCAACCACTAAGGGTCCTGGATGTAGGACCCTTAAGGTAGCTTATTGTTTCCTATTTCATTTTTTTTAGTTTCTGAAATTTATGTGATTTTTCTTGAAAGGTGTTGTTTGTTTGTTTAAGCTGTCAGTAATTGCTCATGTTAGGTGTTTATGCATGTTAGAAGCATAAATATTCACTTTGGTTGAGTTTTGAAAGATTTTGGTGTGTTTAATTTGATTTCAGAAGTTTAAAAGGGTGTTTGGCTTTACACAATATTTGAGTTTCCTTGATTGATTTTGTGTTTAAATATGTTATACTCACTCATTAGGGGTTATTAAGTTGTATGCTGGCTTGGGTCTCAGTTTGGATAAGTTTAGAACACATTGCATGCTTAAAAGTTGGAAAAGTTAGCTTGAAATCTGTCACTTCACTTTTCTGATCATTTGTGTGGATTTGAGCCTTCAAAATTTGATAATTTGTTAGAAAATAGGATTAAGAAGGAGTGTGAGTTGATTGTATGTCATTTGGTGAGAGTGTATGCAAGTTGTTGAGCTTTGAAATCCATTTGTGTGCTAATTGATTCAGCAAAAAACCATCAGACCTAGCATAGTATATCAGCAACCTTATATCTACTTATTTGGTGTGATTTGATTGTTATACTTGCTTATCTTTGCATTTGATTTGACTCCTTATACTCCAAAGAGTATAAGGGTGCCATTTGTCCATCAAAAATATCATTAGAACTCAAGATCAAGACCTCTTGATCATTTATTCACTTGTGAAAATATCAAATCAACACACCCTTGTGTTCATCAGAAAGTTGAGCATAACTGAGCACGTTTTTGGATTTGTAGGGCTTAATCCTTGATTACTTGGATTTGTGTTTGTGTTTTTGTGAGTCTAAAGGTCACTGGTTTGTGTTTTAAAAGTAAAAAAAAAAGAAAAAGTTTGTAAAAAGCTCACCTGGCCTGGGCTCGAACACGCGACCTTGCTTTCCAAGGACTAACGTGTTAACCAGTGATCCGGATGGCTTTTTACGTTTAGTCTTCATTTCATTTATTATTTAAGGATTGTTTGTTTTATAGCTTAATTACTTAACAGCTTATAAATAAGCTTTTTCTGGCTTATTTCTTTGAAGTTTTTACCAAGTAACATTTTTCTTAAGTTTATATTAGGATTTTTGACTTTTCTGTCCAAAAAGTATAATTTTCCCATTATTAATTAATTAATTAGGATTATTTTAAGTTTTTATTTTAGAAAGTCATTAAAAAATAGTAAAAGGTATATTAAAAATCTGAAAAAATAGTTTTTAGGTTTTTAATAATATTTTTGAGGTTTACAGCTTTTTAAGTTTTCAATTTAGCTTATTTTTGATTTTATAGGATTTTAGGGTTTTTAGCTAACTTTAAAATTCAATATAAAATTATTAAATAGGTTTCAGAAAATTTTGATTGCATTTTTGTTTTAGTTACATTATTTAGGATTTTTGGTATTTTTTAGAATTTATTTATAAACTTTTTATTTTTTGAATATTTTAATATTATTTTATTATTTAAAACTGAAGTTTTATTTTTTTAGTTTTTACATTTTTCCTAGGTTAAGGACACTTAATTAGGAGTTTTGTCACTTTCCAAATATTTTTTAGACTTTTCAATTAATTTCTAGAATTAATTTAAGATTTAATAGATTTTAATAGTTTTTAAGTGTTTAAAAAATAGTTTAATTTGGTTTTAAAATTTTTAAAACTAGTTTCTAGCTTAATTAGGATATTTTTGAGGTTTACAAACTATTAGATCTTGTTTAAGGCTTTTTAATAATTAAAAGTGATTTTTAGGGCTTTAATTAGCATTAAAAAGTCATTATTGAATTAATTAAAAGGTTTTAGCAAGTTTGGATTTTTTGTAAACTCTTAGAATATTATTGGGGATTTTTAGTAATTTTTAGGAATTTTTAGGTTAAAATTTTAATTTTGGCACTATTTACGGTTTTACGTGTTCGCCTTTTTCGTCGTAGTTTAATTCGTTTTCGTAACCGTCTTTCTCTTCTAATCCTATTTCTTTCTCAATTATATAATCACAAAAATTAATCAACTCTTAACACAACGCACTTGCCTCCTTGGGAAACGAACTTGTTTGGTCATTAGTGCTCGGTTTTCCTAAACCGACACTTAACGCTTACCACTACTTTGTTGCTCTTTTTCCTAAAAGGGTATACAAAAAGCTACAATCATTTTGGCGCCGCTGCCGGGGAGGCGTGTTTTGTTTTGGTTGAACAATTGTTGTTTTTATATTAGCCATAATTAGTATTTGTATTAGTAGCACTCTACTAATACGTATTATCGTTTTTCGTTTTTTGTGAATACTATTACTATATTGTATACGTAGAACAATAAATTTACAAGTACTCCAAATACGTGAGAAATCACAACCTTGACTTGGGAGGTCATTACCCAATCATTGTATTCGAATCTCAAACCAAAGAAAAAGGCAAAAATAGATAAATACTTTCGTGAAGCTCGATTTTGAGAAATACAAACTATAAGGTGGGTATAAGGCGGTTGTATTTCACGACCTAAAGGAAAAAGGCTCTTAAGTGCTTCGCGCCGCCTCGTTTCCTCCGCTTGCTTGTGCGTATTTTGATTTTGAAAGCTAATCGAGGGTTTTGCCGCCCAAAGTATTATTAAGTATCATATATATTTTCTTGGTTTCATTTGATTAAACCCTCTTGAACGATTTGGTGTTCCACCATCGTTCTAAAGTCATCGAAGGCGTTCACTTCACGTGATCGTTTTCATTCCTTGAGGCTTCTTTAATCGAGAGATTTGATTAAGGAGGAGATTTGTAGATTTGTGTCTACTAATACATTCCAAAAATCCAAAAAGTTAAAAACAATCAAAAACTACAAAAAATTGAAAAAGTAAAAACACCAAAAAGAATCTTCTTTGCTCGCCTTCTCATTGTACATGACGTTTATGCAAACTCGCTCTAAAACAAGACGTGCTCGTAAACGAAGAAACAAATCAATCACTCCTACTAGTGAGGAGTCTCCCATTGACGAACCCATTGTAGTGAAAGAAGCACCCATGGCTAATCGAACTATGATGGAGTTGCTTCAAGCACCCACCGAGGGTTATGGAGAAGCGATTGTGATTCCCTCTATCCTTGCGGAGAATTTTGAGGTTAAGACGGGTTTGTTGTCCATGATTCAAAACAACAAGTTTCGAGGTGACGAAAAGGACAACCCTCATAACCACATTCGCCAATTTAATCGTCTCACCGCCACTTGCAAGTTTAAGGATGTTTCAAACGACTCGATTAAGATGATGCTTTTTCCGTATTCCTTAGCGGGGCCCGCAAAAATTTGGTTAGAGAAAGAACCACCCAATTCTATATTGACGTGGAAGGATCTCGTTTCAAAATTCGTGAACCAATTTTTTCCGTCCTCTAAGACTACGCACTTGAAAAACGAGATTTCAAAGTTTTCGCAAGAGTATAATGAGAGTTTTTCAACGTCTTGGAATAGGTTTAAGGAAATGTTGCACGAATGTCCTCATCATGGTTTTTCCGACTTGCATCAAATTGACACGTTTTACAATGGCTTGAACGATCATGAGCGTGATTATCTTAATGCCGCCGCGGGTGGTAATTTTTTGTGTAAGACGGTCGAGGAAGCATTGTTAATCATTGAGAATAGGTCTAAGGTGTATAGTCCTCGTAGCACGTCGAGTGTTCGTAAGACTTCGTCTTCGTCTTCGCCTTCATTGTCACACACCGTTGATGCTTGCCAAATCGAGGCTAATTTGGAGAACAAAATTTTTGATAAGTTGAAAGGATTGTTAATTGAATTTAAAGTTGGTGAACAACCCGCTCCCGCTACGATTAAAGCGGTTGAGGTTTCTTGTATGTATTGTGGTGGAGCTCACGATTATTCCGAGTGCATTACCAACGGTGGTAACACTTCGAGTGCCTTCGCGGCCGCGGGAACTTATAACCAAAACGGTCAAGTTCCTCGCACTAATCAATTGACTCCACCGGGTTTTCCACCAAATCAAAATGCTAACAATTATCAAAACAATCAAGTTGGTTACCAAAGCAATCAAAGGAACAATTTTAAGGGTAATAACAACTATGGAAATCAATGAACTAGTAGCCAATTGCAAAATCAAAATCAAAACCGTAATTTTCAAAACACAAGTCAAGGTCTTCAAAATGTTTACACTAAAGAACTTCCAATGGACTTTTTGAATTACGCCACGGCAAATGATAAGATTTTGGAAAACATACAAGAGCAATTGGCTAGTCAAGCTAGGGACACGGCTAAAAACACTAAGGAGTTGGCTAACTTTGTGAAAGAAAATCTTAACATGAGAAATGAGTTGAAAAATGATTTTGCTAATCAAATTCGAGGTCAAAACAACAAGATAGAACAAAGTCATGCTAGGCTTGAACAAAGAATTGACCAAAAAGCCGCTAGTCAAGATTTGAGTTTAATAGTCAAGATGCTAAGCTTAATGCAATTTTAGAAGCCGTCATGGGGAACAAAGCCCCTACTTCGAGTGGTCTACCTAGTAACACCGTTTCAAACCCGAAGGGAGAGATGAAAGTGATTACCACACGAAGTGGTAAGACACTTAAAGAACCGACTCCTCAACCAATTACCCAACGGTGGAGGAAATTGAGGAAGAACCCGAGGTGGTGGTCGAAAAGGAGCATATTTCAAGCCCACAAAGTACCGCTCATGCCACACCTACGGTCGACCCTTTACCAACATTGGAACCCGAGATTCCAAAGGCTATGCCTATGCCCCAACCCACACCACCCTTGCCTTACCCATCGAGACTTAGGAAGGAGAAACGACAAGAGCGCGACAACTACCAATTTGAGCTTTTTATGAAAATGTTTCGTGAGTTGCACCTAAATGTGAGTTTCACCGATGCTTTGGTCATGATGCCTCGATTTGCCGCTAACTTTAAGAGTATGTTGAACAACAAGGAAAAATTGCACCAAATGTCTAGTTGTTCGTCGGTTTATCTTAATCGTATACCTCAAAAAGTCGGTTATCCCGGTAAATTCTTGATCCCTTGTGCAATTCAAGATATGGAAGAATGCTATGCCTTGGCCGATCTTGGTGCTAGAATTAACTTGATGCCACTTGCAATCTTCAAGTCGCTCAATCTTCCTAATCTTACTCCTTCACGAATGTCTATTGAGTTGGCCGACCATTCCACGATTCTCGCATGTGGTTTGGCGGAAGACGTTTTTGTGAAAGTGGGGAAGTTCTACTATCCCGTAGACTTTATCGTTGTTGATATCCCCACGGATCCTCAAGTTCCTCTTATTTTAGGTCGTTCGTTTTTAGATACGTCTATGGCTTTAATTGATGTTCATGCTAGAAAGATCACCTTACGTTTCAACGACGAGGAACTTGTTATAAACGCAACTCAAAATTCTCAACTTTCTCATGTTTATTCCGTTGCTACCATAAACCTCGTTGATGTGATCGACGTGGTTTGCGAGGAATTTTCACAAGAAGTTTTAGGGTTTGGTGATGAAGAAACTAGTGGCAATCCCACTATGTTAGATCCAATTCTTGATAATTCGACACCAACCTTCACTCCTTTCGAAGGCGGTGGTTTTACGTTGGAAGAATTCGATGTTCCACGTACTTGTGACGAAGACCTCGACAACGATGAGGACTTCTCGATTATCAAGGATTTTCTCAACGATTTCCCACTTCCTCCACCCGAGGAGGTTATGAGTATCGAGCCCAAATCTTCACTTGAGGAACCACCTATCCTCGAGCTGAAAGATTTACCTCCTCCCTCGAATATGTCTATTTGGAGGAGGACGACAAGTTGCCGGTTATGTTGTTCCTAATTAATCCATAACACAAGATTCTTAGAGAGAGAAAGAGGAGAAAAGTAGAGAGAGAGAGTAGAGAGAGAGGTGGAAGGTTTACACTAAAACTATGTGTTTAATGAAATGAACCAACACCCTCTTTCACATGTGAAAGAGGGTTATATACCCCACGGCTCTAAGGCCTTTGTGGGCTTCATCTTGGGCCGGGCTTGGCTTTGTTTTGGGCTTACGCCCCTAACTTATACAATATTAGCTTAAAGTCCAAGCCCGGTTTTCCCGACTAGCCTATTACAATACATGACCAATAACGACTAAGATGACCTATTACATTCTTGTTCGACTATATAAAATATAAGGCTAACAATCTCCCCCAATGTATCGGTCATCTTAAAAAGCTTAAAAAGCATAAGATGATTGAGTGAATACATTCTTGTAGAGGAGATCTTCCTGCTTTGGTCTTGTATCTTGGTCTTGATCTTGTTTGTAACAGCTTTGTTCCTTCATGCTTTCGTGATCTTTATCTTGAGCCTTTGTCATTTGACTTTGAGTGCTTGAGATCTTCATCTGTACTCCTTGTGATTAAGATGACCTATTTCATTCTTACGTTCTTAGGTATCTTGATTATCGCCATCTCGTGCTCTTGTGACTTCTGAATCGACATCGGTTGTACAGCTACGCCACCTTCTTGATATGCAGCAACATATATAGACACGGATAAAATGGCTTTGAACATTTCATCCTAACTCGGTAGCGTTTTACCTCCGGTCGGTGAAGACCGTTAAACGGTATTAAAATACCGTACCTGTGATCAGGTAGATTCGATTAAGAACCTCCTTGACAGGGTTTCCCGGTGGTAGTAGCCAGTTCTCTTTACTCGACCGTCTCAAAGCAGACTGCGAACGTAAAGAGTGAATCATAAGGATAAATTATCCGTCTGATTGGAGTCGTCAATTCAGATTTCCTGGAACAAGTTTGATTCTAAAAGAATCGCACCATGGTTGCTTTCCAGTTTGTCACAAGCTTGATTCATAGAGAATCTTGCGAGTTACCTACCGCAGTGCTGTTTGATGTTGACACTGGAAGGATTTCCATTCGTCACTGTGAACACTAATGAGTGTCACTCTGAATGTTCTGGCAAGATCACATGGATTTTGCGAAGAAACCTCGAATCAAGTTTGAATCAATTAAGAATCCAAACTTAGTTGCTTTCCAGTTCTCACAAGTTTGATTCGTGTAGAATCGCACAAGTTACCTACCATGAGCTTGTTTAATGCTGGCTCAAGCAGGATTTCCATCTTCATTGTGAATCGTATCACTCAGATGTTCTGGCAATATCACAAGGATAATGCGTAGGACTCCATTGTGTCCTAATGAGATGATAAATTGATCTCGTTTGGCTCTAGACTTAATAAGTGCATTTTGGTAATCGGAGGCTGGAGCAGACTGCCACCTTTTCAATATTAACTGACTCGGAGTGAGAAAGTCAATAGATACGTGTTGATCTCCGTGACAATGAGACAAGTTTCTTTTGAGAGAAACTCGAATGGCTGGGAAGGGTTGTGCATTGCATCACTGGGTCCATGATGACTTGTCTTCAATAGATGTATTGACCCGGTTTCTGCCTAAGTTGCATAGAATATTCAACTCCTTCAATGCTTACCAATACGTCATCATTAGCACTTTGTTGTGATTGTTCCAGTGCTAACTTAAGTACTTGGTCCGCATTCAGCTTCATTCCACTCCATCTTTCCTAAGGACAACTATTTCTAGCTATGGAATGTCCTTGGGTAGATCCCTCCGGTTCTGGTTGGATCATAGGACTTAGTTTCCTATCCTAAACCACCTTTTGACTCCATCGTTCCGTCGTGGATAGTAGGTTGTTTTGGGTAAAGATCGTAACCATAAAACCATTGAAAACCATTCAAAGTGCTTGATAAAAATCAAAACTTTTAACACTTGAAAGTTTTACATTTCCGAAAAGCTCCCCCTACACACATGCATCGATATACGAAATAGTTTGGCATGTGAAGGAAAGAGTTGCACTTGAGTCTTTAAGATCACATGTTGCGATATATTACATTTTAATCACATTTTCTCCCCCTATCTCTAATATAAAAATATAATATTAGAGATACCAATTGAATAAAATGTGACAATTTCTGAAAACCGATTGGGAGAGAAACATGTGTGCACGCATGAATCATGGAACATTTTCAGTCGGGACGCTCCCCCTCAACAATATATGTGTGTCTTGAGACAAAATTTGACAAAATTTTTAGAAAAACGACACCACAAAATATGTTGAGGTACGGAGTTGAGATGCCTTTTCCGATATAATATATTACATTTGACAATTTCATATCATTTTCGGAATGTGTTGGATACATAAAATATGACAATTTTAGAGATGTACCCAACAACATTAAAAGGCTTGATTTTAAAACGCTCCCCCTCAAAAATTGATCAAAATAACATATGACAATTTTGAGATGTAAAAACTACATATGAGGAAGGGAGTGTTGAACACACAATTTTGAAAGATTTAGAAAAACCTTTTGAGAAATGCTTGAAAAATTGTGTTCAACGGTTTTAAAATAATCAGGATAGAAGACTTCTCTTCTATTGGTTAGGGAAAGCGCACTGAAACGTACACTCCGCTTTCGGGTCCGTTTTTCATGAGCTCAAAACTTGGATTGTTTTGTGACGAGCTCATGACCGAGAAAAATAAATTTCCCGTTGTGAAGGATAAGTTATCATCCGTGATAAACTTTCCTTAAGTTAAAGATCGAGTTCTAAGATGACATTTACTTAGAAATCGTTTTTCATGAACTTAAAAACTTTGAATGTTTTTATGAGAAGCTGATGACCGAGAAATATGAATTTCTCGTTGAGAAGGATAAGTTATCGTCCGAGATAAACTTTCCTTAGTTGAGGTCCGAGTTCTAAGCTGTGATGCGCCTAGAAGTCATAATGAGAGAATATCAAGCAGCTTCATTTGCCAAAACCTCCAAGTCTTCTGGAGTCATATACTTCATACCAAGACCGCCAACGAGATACGCAAACCTATCTTTCGATAGAGCTTTTGTAAACAAGTCTGCCAGCTGGTACTCAGTTCTGACAAAGTATAATTCCACGATGCCGCGTTCCACTTGTTCCTTGATGAAGTGATATCTGACATCGATGTGCTTGGTGCGGGAGTGTTGAACCGGATTGCAAGATATGGCTATGGCCGACTTTGAGTCACAATACATAGGTATTTTATCAAAGTGGAAGCCATAATCCGTGAGTTGAGTTCTTATCCAGAGGACTTGAGCACAACACGCGGATAGAGCCACATATTCTGCTTCAGCTGATGAGAGCGAAGTGCAATCCTGCTTCTTTGACGACCAACTGACAAGCTTGTCTTCCCCTAGAAATTGTATGCTACCAGAAGTGCTTTTACGACTATCAAGACAACCTGTGTGATCAGAATCTGAAAAAGCCGTTAGATGAAAACCGGTTTCCCTCGGATACCAGAGTCCCATGTGAATGGTATTCTTAAGGTACCGAAGGATCCGTTTAACCTCTTTGAGGTGCTTTTGAGTAGGTCTGGCTTGATATCGTGCACAATAGCATGTGGCATGATGAATATCAGGCCTGCTGGCTGTAAGGTACATAAGTGACCCGATCATACTGCGATATCGCGTTTGATCTACGGGATACGAGTACAAGTCAGCGTCTAGGGATGTGGTCGACAATGGTGTACCAACGCGAGCACATGAGGTCATACCATGCTTTTTAAGTATCTCTTGAGCATACTTAGCTTGGTTAATGAAGATAACACGTGGGGATTGATGAATCTGGAGGCCTAAAAAGAATTTTAGCTCCCCCATCATTGACATTTCAAATCTGCTGTGCATTAATTTTTCAAAACGTTTTGAAAGTTTTGGGTTCGTAGAACCAAAAATAATGTCATCAACATAAACTTGCACCAGCATTATGTCATCCCCATATTTATTAGTAAAGAGAGTAGGATCAATAGAACCTTTGGAGAATCCTTTGGACACCAAGAAGTTTGAAAGTTCTTCGTACCATGCCCGTGGAGCTTGTTTAAGTCCATATACAGCCTTCTTGAGACGATAGACTTTGTCAGGATGATGAGGATCGACGAATCCTTCCGGCTGATTCACATACACTTCTTCCTTCAAATGGCCGTTGAGAAAAGCTGTTTTGACGTCCATCTGAAAAACCGTGAAGCCCTTATGTGCAGCATAAGCAAGGAATATCCTGACTGCTTCCAAACGAGCGACTAGAGCGAATGATTCATCGTAGTCTATGCCTTCTTGTTGACGGTATCCCTTAACCACAAGACGAGATTTGTTTTTGATGATGGTTTGTTCTTCATCCAGTTTGTTTTTCCAGATCCATTTGAAATCTAAAATTGACATTCCATAGGGTCGGTCAACAAGTTCCCAAACATTTAGGCGTTCAAACTGATGAATTTCGTCTTGCATTGATTCAATCCACGCATGATCAGTCATGGCTTGTTTGATGTTTGTAGGTACAGTTGAACTCACGGTGAGTGCATACATACACACATCGCCATCGGTTTCGAGTTGTCTGCGTGTTCGAACCGGTTGTGAAGGATTTCCAATGACTTGCTCCAATGGATGATCACGTGTCCAATGGTGAGTGGATGGATATGGTTGGTAGAATGTATGCATGTTGGACGGATCAACATGTTGACTAGAAGACTCTCCGACTTCGTGTACCGGTGTACCGAACGGATTGATAAATTCTTCATCGTCGGGTTGTGCATCGACTGCTTGATTGTTGTTTCCTCCTACAGCAATGACGGTTGGTGATGTTGGTTGTATGATAGTTTCTTGAGTTTGTTGAGTATCCACTGGAATTGTCTCTTGAGCAACGGTTGCTGAAGTAGAGGCAGTTGTGTCTTGTTGATTTTTTTCAGGTGCATCAGCAGTATTGACAGCGGAAGGCTTTGACATAACTTGATTGTTTACATAGTAATATTCATCAAACATTGGATCATATAAATCAACCAACTCATTCATTTGTGTCGTACCCGTCGAGTCTGCTGTAGGAGTGTTTTCTTGACATTCTTGCACGGGACGTACACTGTTGTGTGTAGGTGCCATTGCTGGACATTGAGGTGCGGGACTTGAGCTGTTGTGATCAAGTACCATTTGTGGCAATTCGTCAAAGTTCACATGAATTGTTTCGACAATGATCTTTGTTCTCTTGTTATAGACCCGATATCCTTTCGACAATGTAGCATACCCCACAAAAATACATGCATCACCTTTTTCTTTCATCTTGTCGAGATTCTCACCGTCTTTAAGGATGTAGCATAAAGATCCAAATACGTGAAAGAATTTTACAGTAGGTTTCCTGCCATTGATGATGTGGTAAGGTGTCTTTTCATGTCTAGGGATAACGAGAGAACGATTCTGAGTATAACAGGCAGTTGCAATTGCTTCAGCCCAGAAGAATAGCGGTAATTTTGAAGAAGAAAGCATTGTTCGAGCAGCCTCAACCAAAGTACGGTTCCGTCTTTCGACAACGCCGTTTTGTTCAGGAGTTCGAGCAATAGACGTTTGATGTTCGATGCCTTCTTCTTGAAAATAAGATTGCAAGTTCTTGTTCAAAAATTCAGTACCCCTATCCGTTCTTACGGTTAAGACTTGAGCTTGAAGATTGCGTTGTATCATCTTGAGAAAGTTTTTGAGAACCTCTGGTGTTTCATCTTTGGACCTTAAGAAGAAAGTCCATGTGTATCTAGAGTAATCATCAACAATCACTAGAATATACTTTTTCCCGTTAATACTCTCTACACGCATGGGACCACATAAATCCATGTGTAGAAGTTCCAATCGTCCTTTTGAGCTAGGGGTAGTCTTTGTTTTGAAAGACTTCCGTTTTGCTTTCCCCAACTCACAAGAAGAACAAAGATGGTCTTTGACGAATTTCAACTTAGGAAGACCGGTCACAATATCATTCTTAGAAAGCAAGTTGATGGTGTCAAAATTGAGATGTGACAATCGTTGATGCCATAACCATGCTTGAGATGATGATGCTTTAGCCATTAAGCAAATTGGATTTGTTGAAGATGTGTCTTGAAGAGTTACTGTGTAGAGATCAGAACCACGAGAACCTGTAAGAAGGTCATTCCCATCGTAGTCTCTAACATAGCAAGTAGATTTCCGAAAGGCCACTTCCAAATCCGCATCACAAAATTGACCAACCGAGAATAAATTGTGATTCAGTCCCTCGACGTAATAAACCCGTTTTATAGTGATATTCCCTTGAACCAAGTCTCCGTATCCGAGTATCGGTGCAAATTGATCATTTCCAAACCATACCGTACCCAGAAACTTCTCCACGAAGTTAATGAGAAGCTTGAGATTGCCCGTCATGTGCTTTGTGCACCCGGAGTCCATTATGAATAGGATGAGTTCGACGAGCTGCAGAAGAATTAGAAGACAATGTAGCATTTGACAAATGGGATCCCTTGATAGAGACGGGTTCCAAAATAGTAGTGGGCCTAGATGCAAAGTCTACAGGCAAGCTGATATTCCTAGACCCAATCACTAAAGTGGTTAACTTAGGTACCCATTTGTATCCGGGTGGTGTATATCTTGAATACCCCCGTGTACATGTCCTAATCATGTTCTCATAAAGCTTCTTTAACCTGCTTTGTTTACGTAGAGTAGTGGATTCTAACGCACTTAGTTTCTTAAGTGGTTGCGCAGTGGATTGGTTCAAAGTTCTTGTGGGTTTACTAGTACTAGTGGGCATACGAATAGGCTTCCTAGTTCTAGCATTCACGCCATTATGATTAAGAGCACAAGCATCATGATTGAAAGTACAAACACATTTGCCACATTCAACACAAACAAATTCAACATTCGAGGTCTTAGCAGTTAAACTGTCATTACATGCAGTTACAGACGTTTTATTCTTAGAAAACTTAAAATTCCTACGGTGATCTTCTACTTCATTCTTCTTCCCTTGACTATTGTTAGGCATGACTCTATCTTCAATTCTAGTGCTCTTAAGCTGTGGTCCGCTAACACTAGTAGTGGGATTTACTCCTGTAGAAGAAGACACACGTTGATTAGTTTTCCTAGTATTTTGAGGTAACTGCGTTGTTCCAGTTTGAGTGGACCTAGTGTTCATCTTATACATTCCAGGTGCTATCACATTAGTGCTCTTATCATTTCCTATCTTAGGTAAAGTCTGTGGGGGTTGTCCCAAAATAGATGTTTTAGGGCATTTAACCGCATTCGGTTGACGAACGGCAGATGGTTTACCCAAAATAGACTTTCCTTTCATTTTCTCAATGAGTTTCTGTAACTCACTAATGGCAATGTCCCTTTCTTTTAGCTGAGCTTTCAAATCATTTATTTCGAAATCTTTTTCATTTAGTAGACGAAACGAAGAAGCTGACATTTCTTGACACTTTTTATGATTATGAGATTTTTCACCTTTTTGTAAAGCAAGTTCAAGAGAAATGGAGTGTTTCTCAAGTTGAGAAAAACTTTTCGAAAGTTTGTTATATGACTGAATTTGTTTCGAAAGCTCTACTTCAAGATTGCGACATTTCGCGTCCGATTCTGACACTAAACATGCTACATGACAATATTGATCCAGATCGGTATACACACCAAGTATAGCATTCATATGGTCAGCATAAAAATATTCCTTGGAAAGTCGATCAATTTCGTTAGAAAGTTGGTGTTCTTGTGTCTTTAATTTAATTTGAAGAAAATCAACTTCATCTTCAAGAGATTTGACATAGCTTAAATCAGCTAACATTTCCTCAGTGAGAGCATTATAAAACATTTCCACATTTTTTGAAAGATCATCAATGGTTGGAACAATGCATTGTTGGATGACGACTTCTACTTGTGGGTTAGGTTTAATATTCCAAATGGTATCCCTAGAAACTTTTTCATAGTCGACGACACCTTTGTACAAATTTAAAACCCCTTGTTTTATAAACTCAAATTGCTGAACACTTTTGCTTTTCTCATCCCATTTACGTTTTTCATCCAAAATACGCTTTTCTAACAAAATTGATTGCTTTTTGAAACTCCTTTTTAAAGAAACTTTCTTTTGTGGTTCATCACTTGGTGGTGGAACACTGTTATACATCTTTTGTTCTTTTGAAAGTTCTTTTTGAGGGACAAACTTAATATGATTGTTAGAATCAGAAAGGTTTATTAAATCACTTAAGTTTGATCGACTTTCTTCTTGTTGACGAATGATTTCATCGCAGTCAGGGGAGAGCATAAGAGCAAGATTATCAACATAACAACCGATATCATAAAGAGCAGGCTTGGTACTTTGAGCTTTCTTGAGATATTCAGGCTTGACAAAACTCGTTTTCATATTTCTATTGAGCATATTCATAGTTTGAATAGACTGACCCGTTTTGTAAACAATGTTGTTTAACGTGTGGACTCTCTTTTCCAAAGCTAGAATTTTTTCAATATCCTTTTCTTCACGAGTTTTATAAAGCTCAGTTTGTTCTTTGTTAACCGACTCTAATTCAGTAATTTGGAGTTTATGTAGCAGCAGTTGTTCTTCAAGTTCCGATATCTTCTGTTTTGACATATGAATTTCGTGTTCTACTTCAGAACAATATTGTTCGTTGAGCACCTTACGTTCATATACCAAACCATTAGCTATTGCAACCCGTCGATCAGCTTCTTTTACATAATCACACTCTTTAAGCCTGTCTATCTCCTCGGCTAAGGATGTGTTTGCTTGCTTCAAACGTTTATTAGCTTCTTTATTTTCATCAATTTCACGTTTTAAAGAATCAATAATAGACGCAAGCAAATCACGGTCCTCATCCGAGTCAGTATCTTGAACAGCTTTTCCGTCATCATTACACATATGCTGTGAATCCGTAGAGATATTGCTATCCTCCGTGTCCATTACATATGTGTCATTGATGCTTTCGGGTTGCTCAGGATGCCGTCGTTCATTAGCAAACACATTATAGTTATCATGTGATGGTACCTTTTCAAGTGGCTCAGAATCATAGATGGGTCCAGAAGTATCATCAGTCTCTGGGATCACTTCTTGAATCTTTGCCATGTACACATAATGTGCCTCTAACTCTTGATCATCGGCTTCATCATTAGTGTCATCACGCCAGTCAACTTCATCTGCTGTGAGTGGAATTCCTGCTTCTTCTTTCTTGCACAGCAACATCTTTTCCTTGTGATATCCCGAATCCTTAACCCGTTTTGGCTTCTTACATTCCCTAGCCATGTGCCCAAATCCCTTGCAGTTGAAGCATTGAATCCCAGTCTTCTGCACAACCGGAGTGCCTACAGTATCTCTAGCCCCAACTTGATTCAGCATCCTCTGATTATCATACCTAGCATCACGATCATACCTAGGTGCATGATCAACTTCCTTATATCTAGCATTGGATGATGATCTGAGGTTGTTGTTGGTAGGTTTGTAGATCTTCTTATAAGTTGTGGTGAGTAAAGACATGAGTTCTTCAATCTTCTTGTCCCTTGAAGTTTGTTCATCATCACTGTCTCCATCTGACTCGGTGTCATACTTTGGAGGTGGAGTGGGGACAATTTCTTTTGCTTTGTGTTTAGCAGCAATTAGAGGTTTGGTGGATGAGCTTGATGACTTTGAGGAATGAGTAGGTGGTTGTTGACGGAGAACAGGTTTTGTTGAAGTAGCAGCCACAAAAGCAATAGAATTAGCAGACCGTTCTGCCTTTTCAGCCCTTAGTTCATTCACTTCATTATGATGTTGTTTCAAGATATCATAAAGTTTGTGGTAAGATATAGTCTTGATATCCTCCCTTTGTTTGACCAAAGTCACAAACCTTTGCCATTCCGGTTTGAGTTGAAGTAGAAACTAAACATTGGCATGATGATTGGAGATGGTGCACTGATTTCTTACAAGCTCATTCATTATTTTGTAGAATCTTGAGTAATATGAGTCAATGGATTCACCATCTTCAGATGTGAATTTTCCAAACTCCCAAAGTAGATTAGTCTCGAGATCTTGAACATTGATTGACTCACCTTGCTTCAATCGATGAATTGCATTCCACATTTCCATAGCATTAGGACATGCATCAACTGTGGAATAGATATCATTATCAATTCCAGTGAGTATGAAATTTACAGCATCAGCTTCAGCTTGGAGGAGTTTCTTTTTCTCAGCAGAACATGTGTCAAAATCCTCCATAGCTCGTATAGTTGATGAAGTACCATCCTCTGCCTGTGTTGTAATTGGTTTGAATTCAAAAACTGGAGGTGGGTTCTCAAGGCAGTGACGAAGAGCAGTTCGGTTTTCTTTTCCATCGAGAAATCTAAGAAAACGAGATCTCCATTGAACGTAGCAAC
Organism: Glebionis coronaria; assembly: GCA_025667525.1. Classification (NCBI taxonomy): domain Eukaryota; kingdom Viridiplantae; phylum Streptophyta; class Magnoliopsida; order Asterales; family Asteraceae; genus Glebionis; species Glebionis coronaria. The sequence goes on from JANFOE010000261.1 coordinate 311,876, forward strand.
CGGCAGTGAGCACAGGTGGGTTACCGTTGCCACCTTGTTCCAAACGAATTTGATTAGCAGTTGCAATGTTGATGTTGTTGTTAGACATGGTGAATACTTGTGGATGAATTGCAGATCTTAGTGGATTTGTTGTGATGTTGTGTGGTTAAAATTGAAATTCCGAAAATTCAAAAAAAAAAATTTCTCAGTCCGACAATAAATTCCTCAGTCTGACAAAACGGTAAGCCGAAAAATTTTGTATCGCCAAATTTTGAATTTGAGTTAGAAATAGCCAAAAACTAGTAGGGAAAAAATTTGAATTTACTTGACCTAAAAATTTTAACTCTTTTTTTTTTTTTAATCTTCGTGTAAACTACGTTCCGAAACTAGTCTAGATAGTGGCTAAGTCTAAAATTTACTCAAACAAAATACCCATCGGAATGTCCATCGGAATACTTATCGGAATGTCCAGATCGGAATGCTCAATCGGAATGCTCAATCGCAATGCTCAGATCGCAATGCTCAGATCGTAATGTCCAGATCGTAATGTCCAGATCGGAAAGCCTGTCGGAATACTCAGATCGCAAAGCCTATCGGAATGTCCAGATCGCAAAGCCTATCGGAATGTCCAGATCGCAATGTGGCTGTCAAAATTCAAGCAGAGTAACGACTTAAAATACTTCCTTATACCCGTCGGAATCCAGATCGCAAAGTACGATCGGAATGTCCAGATCGGAATAAGTTATCGCAATACAGTGATCGCAAAGTGGAATCCTTGGATTATTGCGATCGATCCTCACAATTGTACTTTCCGATGGTACCAGTTGCTTGAATTTCGGAATGAAGAAAAACAAGAAATTTCGCAACTTTTGATCCAAAAAATTTGTGTTTTAGCCAAAACCAAGATACCCAAATCACTACTACTAGTATGTAGATGATTCGTATCAAGAAAAGACCATAAAAACATAAAAAGAGAAATGGGACGTGAGAAATGGATCAAAAAAGCCACGAAAAATCAAGAACAAACCACACAAATCTTCAATCACCTATCCACTATAGGCTCTTGATACCAAATGTTATTCCCATTTAATCCATAACACAAGATTCTTAGAGAGAGAAAGAAGAAAAGTAGAAAGAGAAAGTAGAGAGAGAAGTGGAAGGTTTACACTAAAACTATGTTTTTAATGAAATGAACCAACACCCTCTTTCACATGTGAAAGAGGGTTATATACCCCACGGCTCTAAGGCCTTTGTGGGCTTCATCTTGGGCCGGGCTTGGCTTTGTTTTGGGCTTACGCCCCTAACTTATACAATATTAGCTTAAAGTCCAAGCCCGGTTTTCCCGACTAGCCTATTACAATACATGACCAATAACGACTAAGATGACCTATTACATTCTTGTTCGACTATATAAAATATAAGGCTAACAGGTTATTATTGCGAAGGATCTTTCGAATGATGAAAAAACCGCACTTGTCGATGTTCTTAAGGACCACAAAGGGGCGATTGCGTGGAAGTTATCCGACATTAAGGGAATCGATCCCAAGTTTTGTACCCACAAAATCTTAATGGAGGAGGATTTCAAGCCTACAATCCAAAGTCAAAGGAGGGTGAACCCCAAAATTCACGACGTCATCAAAAAGGAGGTCCTTAAACTCCTTGACGCGGGAATGATTTACCCTGTTTCCGATAGCCCTTGGGTGAGTCCTATTCATTGTGTCCCTAAAAAGGGAGGGATGACCGTTGTGCCAAACGATGCCAACGAGTTGATTCCCACTAGACTCGTGACCGGATGGAGAGTGTGCATTGACTATCGTAAGTTGAATGAAGCCACTCGAAAAGACCATTTTCCCTTGCCCTTCATGGACCAAATGTTGGAGCGTCTTGCGGGAAACGATTTCTATTGCTTTTTAGATGGTTTTTCCGGTTACATCCAAATTCCCATCGACCCTCGTGATCAAGAAAAAACTATGTTTACGTGTCCATATGGAACGTTTTCCTATCGTCGAATGCCATTCGGACTTTGCAATGCACCAGGAACTTTTCAACGATGCATGATGGCTATTTTTCATGATATGATCAAGAAGACGATGGAAGTCTTCATGGATGACTTTTCCGTGTTTGGTGATTCTTTCACTTCGTGTTTGTCGAACCTAGAGAGAATGTTAAAACGTTGTGAGGAAACCAACCTTGTGCTCAATTGGGAAAAATGTCATTTTATGGTTAAGAGTGGAATCGTCTTAGGGCACAAGGTCTCGAAAGCGGGGATTGAGGTAGATCAAGCTAAGGTAGACGTCATCGCCAAATTACCTCATCCCAAAACCGTCAAGGGAGTTAGGAGTTTCCTAGGCCACGCGGGCTTTTATCGACGATTCATCAAGGATTTTTCGAAGATTTCTCGACCCATTACACATCTTGTTGAAAAAGAGGCACGTTTTGTCTTTGACGAAGATTGTGTACGAGCCTTTGAATCCTTAAGAGGAAACTTGAAGCTCCCATTCTTGTTGCTCCCAATTGGAACCTCCCCTTTGAGCTTATGTGTGATGCTAGTGATTACGCTATTGGGGCCGTTTTGGGGCAACGTCATGATAAGCACTTCTTGCCTATTCACTATGCTAGCAAGACGATGACCGAGGCTCAACTTAAATACACTTCAACGGAAAAGGAGTTCCTTTCCGTGGTGTATGCATTTGAGAAATTCCGACCTTACCTCGTCTTGACGAAATGCATAGTGTATACGGACCATTCGGCTATTAAGTATCTCATGGCAAAGCAAGATGCTAAGCCAAGATTACTTCGTTGGATTCTCCTCCTTCAAGAATTTGATCACAAAATCGTTGACAAAAAAGGAGCCGAGAATCTAGCGGCCGATCATCTCTCTCGTTTGGAAGATCCTCACCAAAGTGTTTACGAGCCCAAGGAAATCACCGGAACATTTCCGCTCGAGACACTTGGTGTAGTGAATTCTAAGCTTGATTCTTCCACCCTATGGTTTGCGGATTTTGCAAATTATCATGAGGGCAACTTCATCATTAAGGGTATGACGACTCAACAAAAATGAAAATTCTTTCGTGACGTCAAGTTCTACTTTTGGAACGACCCATACTTGTTTCGAACTTGTGCGGATCAAATCATCCGACGTTGTGTGTTTGGCACCGAAGCTTCTAACATCCTTAGAGCTTGCCATGAGGGACCCACGGGTGGTCACCACGGTGCTAATCTCACGGCTAAGAAGGTGTTTGATGCTGGCTTCTTTTGGCCTACTATTTACCGAGATGCACAAGATCTTGTGAAGTCTTGTGATTCATGCCAACGACAAGGAAAAGCCTCACAAAAAGATGAAATGCCACAAAATATCATTCAAGTATGTGAGATCTTTGACGTTTGGGGCATAGACTTTATGGGGCCGTTCCCATCATCTCGTGGTAATAAGTACATTCTCGTTGCGGTTGACTACCTTTCTAAGTGGGTGGAGGCCAAGGCCTTGCCCACCAATGATGCTCGTGTGGTAGTCAAGTTTTTGAAGCAATTGTTTCCTCGGTTTGGAACCCCTCGTGCTATCATAAGCGATCGTGGAACCCATTTTTGTAATGACCAATTTGAAAGGGTTCTAAGGAAATATGGGGTTACACATCGTCTTTCTACGGCTTATCACCCACAAACGAGTGGGCAAGTCGAGGTTTCAAACCGAGCTTTGAAGAGGATCTTGGAGAGATCCGTTGGGGAAAACCGAAAATCTTGGTCGGATAAGTTAGACGATGCTTTATGGGCCTTTAGGACCGCTCATAAGACACCCATTGGGTGCACTCCCTATAAGCTTGTGTATGGAAAGAATTGTCATTTGCCTATCGAGTTAGAACACAAGGCTTATTGGGCCCTAAAGCATTGTAATGATGATATGGAGACCGCGGGAAAACACCGGAAAATGCAATTGAATGAATTGGATGAATTGAGAGATATTGCTTATGAAAATTCATTGATTTATAAAGAGAAAACTAAAAAGTTGCATGATTCTAAAATTAAAAACCGGGTTTTTAACATTGGGGATCAAGTTTTTCTTTTTAATTCAAGATTGAAAATCTTTTCCGGTAAGTTGAAATCCCGTTGGTCCGGTCCATTCACCGTGACTCAAGTGTTTCCGTATGGGACCATCGAGCTAGCTCAAGATGATGGTCCTAACTTCAAGGTGAATGGACATAGGTTGAAGCACTACTTTGGCGGGGAAGTTCCATCCTTGAACTACCTCGACCAAGTCACCTTCCCCAATGATAATTAGTATTGAGGGGATCGAGTCGAGCTCATGACTCGGTAATAAAAAACGAGGTGCCTCGTGGGGGAGTCCCATGCTTATCCTATGTACATATTATCGCTTTCTAATGTAGCTTACGTGTGGGGATTTGTGCCCTTCCAACCTTTGTTTCGTGGTTGTTTGTGAATTGTGGTTTTTAGATCATGATCTTCACGATTGGAGCCTCTCGTGTTCGTTTTATGGGAGCACTCGATCGTTTGCTTTGGAGACATTTCTCAATATCCATGATATATCCTTTTGATGTTCTAACCTTAGGTTTATAGCACACTTCATAAACGGCTTTAAATTTATTGGTTACACCCTTTCCATGCTAGATTAGGCATTCGACTACGTCTCTAGTATGGGGGTGTTTGCACCCCTAGACTCGAAACATTGAGGACAATGTTTAACTTTAGTATGGGGGGTGAATAGATAATTGCCTTGCCAAACCTTCACGCTTTCCAAAGTTTATGTTTTGTTTATCATTTTTGTTGCAAAATAAGGCTAAAAATGGCCAAATTTTAAAATTTTTCTCATGTTTTATAAGTGTTTGAAGACATGAATGTAGATTTTCCGATGGCGAGAATAAGAGTAATTTTTGACTCGACCGTGCGTGTTGAGCACTTGCTTTGATTCCTTAACTACACATTAGGCTAAGTCTCTTAAATGAGGACGAGAAATGATAGAGTTAATTATAAGTTACTATGCTAAACGTAGAATACTCGTATTCTTTCAAAAACTCATGTGTTCTCGTTGTTTGCTTATTCTCCCTTCGCATGTAAATATTTTTTGCTTAATAAATATTGACTTAGCGGTTTAGTTAGGATTGTTGGGTTTCTAGTCTTTTCTAGTAGCTTCCGTGTAATTAAATTGGGAAGACATTAAGGTATCGCCAGCGTCACGGTTTTGAAGTATTGGCACCCGAATAATCGAAAGCTTCACCCAATAATAAGATTTCAAGTGCTCACCTAAATCAAGCAAACAATTTGAAGCCCCACAAGGCCTAAAATCTATGCAAAATTGAAAGTGAATCAAGCCTTAATCTTCGAAGCTTTAAAGATCCAAAATTCGCTTTAGCGTGAGGATATACGTCTTTGGCTAATAAAACCACCGATGAGGCGGATAATAATAGGCAAGGCAAGACCGAAGTCATAATAAAAGCTTCATGGCGAAGTTTAATAAAAGATGGAGGTAAACCAAAGATAATAAGGTCCTTCCGTTATGGGGCGTATAAAAGTCTTGGTAATAAGTCTCATGTTCAAAACCGTTATAAAACCGTGTTTATCGATTCTTCTTGTCAACTTAATTTTTTGACATCGTTGTCTATTAGGAGGGGTTATTGATTTGATGGTCTTAGTTACACCGTTAGGACTCTATTTTTAGACCTAAATCTCTATTATCGCATAAGTCAAACAATGTATCCTCGTGAAACATTCAAGACATCATAAAATATAAGAGATACAACTTAGGAATAATGGGAGAATAAGTACGTGATTAGGGCATATGAGTAGTGTTAGCATTACTAACTTATAATGACAATGATCTCGTTGCACGCTTAGCATGGAATTGGAGTGAAAATCGAGGACGACGAAATTATTTCTAACGAAGCATTCACGTGTTCTTATTCTATGAACCTAAACGTCCCATTTTGCGATGAAAATCATACATTATGTCTAAAACACATGTAGTAGTAATAGTAGTAGTGTAGCTAGTTTATCATTCCAATAAAGTGAATAAAAATGGATTTTGGAGATGCTACGATACTTTATTCTAGCATTGCGTGAGGGCACGACAATGGTTTAGTATGGGGGAGTGATGAGACTGCTTTTATACATAGTCTCATCGTCCAAATAGGGCTTAAAATGCATTAAATATCATCAAAATACCCAAATACTTGTGTTTGTTGCTTGTGTATTTTAGGTACGGACATTGAGAAAATGACAAAAGATCACAAGAATCAGTCAAAAACGAACACGGGAAACGAAGCCGCACGATGAACCAAGCCCTAATGAAGAATTTTCCAAAGTCAACCCTTGAAGATTTGAAGAATTATGAAGATTGGTCCTCCAAGAATTGACACTTTATACCCTTGTATCTTCATAATTACAAGTTTGGTCCCTAAAGTTTGTCAAAATTACAAAAAGGACCCTTAACTTTTAAGAATTGGCAAATTTAGTCCCTCAACAAAACTAAATTGTCAATATTGGTCCTTCAAGAAGTCAACAAACAAGTCAAAGTCCTTAAAGTTTGAAAACATGTCAAGAACAGTCCTTGAAGAATGAAGAAATTGCATGTTTAGTCCTTGTTTGAAGTTTGGAAACAATATGTGCCAAAAATGACAAATTGCCAAAGATAAATACAAAAGGAATGGAAGTTTGTGCTATTTAATACTAGATGAAAGAATGAAGAAAAGTGAGGGGCCATTACTGCCCAGACAACCTAAGACAAATCCCCCACTCACAGACTTACACGTCACCTACCTTAAACCCTTAACCAATCACAAACCACCTCCCCTCCACGTCACAAATCCACTCACCCTTTATTTAATTAACTTAATCCCGTTTTGAATTTTGGTGGCAAACACAATTTTTAAATACTTAACCCTCTTTTCAGATTAAACACCTCCTAATCCACCCTTAAAACCTAAATATTTCCAGGAAGAACATCAATTAAAACAAGGGGTTTTTGGGTGATTCTTTCCAGATCCTTAATTAAACATCACCTAAACCTAAAACCATCCTTAAACCCCCATCACCATCACCTCACATGCTTGTGCAACCCTCCCCTGCCCCACTATTCACTCTCAAACAAAATGAGGACAACAAATCAACAACCCACAACAATTTCGTGTTCCCAAAGGCTAAATGGACGTCCAAGATCTCTTTTTCATCACTGACATCTTCACAAACTGCCAAAGATCTTCACATGGCTTATTTTTCACTGAAAAATTCAATATCGTCCAAGGGCAAGTTTGGAAGTTAAAGTGTTAGGGTTTTAGTCTCTATTTAGTTCTAGAAGCACTTGTAAGCCTCTATATAAAGGCATTATAGGACTTAGCATAGTTCTGGTTCTTGATTTTTTCTCCTTTTTCAAAAACCTTGTAAATCCAGTTTATGAAGTAATATAAATGCTATTGAGTTTGTTGATGAGAAATATTGAGTTCCCTTTACATTTCATGTTGATTTAAGTTCATTGTTTGAGTTTGGTTTAATTTTCAGCAAAAGTTTTCAAGTTTTCAAAGTTTCTGTTTCTTTTTCAAAGTTTTCTTATATAAAAAATTTTCATACAATTCTGATAGAATGGTGATGAAAGGTGTTACTTTGATGGTGTTTGAGTTTGGGTATGTCCAAGACACCATGGCTTGTTCTGGTGTAGTGGGTACCCAAGCTTGAAAAGTCCATCTGTTTGGTCATTTTTAGCTTATCATATCCTTACCCACAAGCTAAAGCTCTCTTCTAGCTTCATCTATAAGCTAGGAGCAAGCCTTAAGCTTTTTACACAGCTTTTCCCTTTTTTCTCTTAGCAGGTTCAAAGAGAAACATTTTTTACCCATTTTGTTAAGCAGTCCCTCATAAGCCTCTCAACAAAGTTCTGCATAGGCCCCAGCCTATAGGGAGGTGGTTTTTCAACCACTAAGGGTCCTGGATGTAGGACCCTTAAGGTAGCTTATTGTTTCCTATTTCATTTTTTTAGTTTCTGAAATTTATGTGATTTTTGTGATTTTTCTTGAAAGGTGTTGTTTGTTTGTTTAAGCTGTCAGTAATTGCTCATGTTAGGTGTTTATGCATGTTAGAAGCATAAATATTCACTTTGGTTGAGTTTTGAAAGATTTTGGTGTGTTTAATTTGATTTTAGAAGTTTAAAGGGGTGTTTGGCTTTACACAATATTTGAGTTTCCTTGATTGATTTTGTGTTTAAATCTGTTATACTCACTCATTAGGGGTTATTAAGTTGTATGCTGGCTTGGGTCTCAGTTTGGATAAGTTTAGAACACATTGCATGCTTAAAAGTTGGAAAAGTTAGCTTGAAATATGTCACTTCACTTTTCTGATCATTTGTGTGGATTTGAGCCTTCAAATTTGATAATCTGTTAGAAAATAGGATTAAGAAGGAGTGTGAGTTGATTGTATGTCATTTGGTGAGAGTGTATGCAAGTTGTTGAGCTTTGAAATCCATTTGTGTGCTAATTGATTCAGCAAAAAACCATCAGACCTAGCATAGTATATCAGCAACCTTATATCTACTTATTTGGTGTGATTTGATTGTTATACTTGCTTATCTTTGCATTTGATTTGACTCCTTATACTCCAAAGAGTATAAGGGTGCCATTTGTCCATCAAAAATATCATCAGAACTCAAGATCAAGACCTCTTGATCATTTATTCACTTGTGAAAATATCAAATGAACACACCCTTGTGTTCAGCAGAAAGTTGAGCATAACTGAGCATGTTTTTGGATTTGTAGGGCTTAATCCTTGATTACTTGGATTTGTGTTTGTGTTTTTGTGAGTCTAAAGGTCACTAGTTTGTGTTTTAAAAGTAAAAAAAAAAAAAGTTTGTAAAAAGCTCACCTGGCCTGGGCTTGAACACGTGACCTTGCTTTCCAAGGACTAACGTGTTAACCAGTGATCCGGATGGCTTTTTACGTTTAGTCTTCATTTCATTTATTATTTAAGGATTGTTTGTTTTATAGCTTAATTACTTAACAGCTTATAAATAAGCTTTTTCTGGCTTATTTCTTTGAAGTTTTTACCAAGTAACATTTTTCTTAAGTTTATATTAGGATTTTTGACTTTTCTGTCCAAAAAGTATAATTTTCCCATTATTAATTAATTAATTAGGATTATTTTAAGTTTTTATTTTAGAAAGTCATTAAAAAATAGTAAAAGGTATATTAAAAATCTGAAAAAATAGTTTTTAAGTTTTTAATCATATTTTTGAGGTTTACAGCTTTTTAAGTTTTCAATTTAGCTTATTTTTTATTTTATAGGATTTTAGGGTTTTTAGCTAACTTTAAAATTCAATATAAAATTATTAAATAGGTTTCAGAAAATTTGGATTGCATTTTTCTTTTAGTTACATTATTTATGATTTTTGGTAATTTTTTGGTAATTTTTTAGAATTTATTTATAAACTTTTTATTTTTTTGAATATTTTAATATTATTTTATTATTTAAGATTGAAGTTTTATTTTTTTTTGTTTTTACATTTTTCCTAGGTTAAGGACACTTAATTAGGAGTTTTGTCACTTTCCAAATATTTTTTAGACTTTTCAATTAATTTCTAGAATTAATTTAAGATTTAATAGATTTTAATAGTTTTTAAGTGTTTAAAAAATAGTTTAATTTGGTTTTAAAATTTTTAAAAATAGTTTTTAGCTTAATTAGGATATTTTTGAGGTTTACAAACTATTAGATCTTGTTTAAGGCTTTTTAATAATTAAAAGTGATTTTTAGGGCTTTAATTAGCATTAAAAAGTCATTATTGAATTAATTAAAAGGTTTTAGCAAGTTTGGATTTTTTGTAAACTCTTAGAATATTATTGGGGATTTTTAGTAATTTTTAGGAATTTTTAGGTTAAAATTTTAATTTTGGCACTATTTACGGTTTTACGTGTTCGCCTTTTTCGTTGTAGTTTAATTCGTTTTCGTAACCGTCTTTCTCTTCTAATCCTATTTCTTTCTCAATCATATAATCACTAACATTAATCAACTCTTAACACAACGCACTTGCCTCCTTGGGAAATGAACTTGTTTTGTCATTAGTGCTCGGTTTTCCTAAACCGACACTTAACGCTTACCACTACTTTGTTGCTCTTTTTCCTAAAAGGGTATACAAAAAGCTACAATCACATAACTTCTTCATGTTCCCTCATTTATTGTTACGATTTATGTCATCATACTATCATGGTTAACCTTGTTTTCATGCTGATGATGTTTTAAGCTCATTAATGTAATTTTGTTCCATGTTTCTTCAGGTTAATTTTGCTTCATGATTGAACATTGATAAATTATATTTAGTCATGCTTTCATGATAGTCATGGTTGGTTTCCGTTGATCATGTTTTCATGCTGGCAATCATTAAATTCCATTTAATCGCGTTTGTACCTCTTATGCAACTAGAATTATGTCTATGCTAAATTAGCTAGACTATTTAGTGTTCCTTGATCATGTCAGATGATTGACACCGTATCGACCATCTCATGTAAATCCCATGTGTGCTCCATGTACCATGTTCCATGTTTACTTCATGAACCATACTCCAGACGTATTCCAGTTACTACAGTCCATGCGTGATACTAATCCATTTTCAATTTTCTTAGACATTCTGATTTCTCACCAATGTTGTTTAAAAGAAAATACCGGGCTCAACCTAGAAATTTTACGAAATAAAGACGAAGGCGATAGATCGGAGCAAACCGACTAGAATCATAGTCAACCACCAGACGTACCGTTTCATTCCATGTTTTACCTTTTAAATTGTATGTCACGTGTTATTCAGTGGTCTCTCCAGCATTTGAGTGGAGAACCAGTACCAGCTGGCAACTCAGCTAAAAAGTTACATGAATCACAGTCATAAAAATGACCGTCGTTGTACTGACAATCAAAGAGGTAGTGACAACTACCGTGACAACAAATACTAAGACAATAACGATAAAAATTCCGTTTATAGATGTGATCAGAGATATAAAGGATTTGCAATCCAACCGATCCGCCAAATTCTGGCATGATGACCTAAGATTCTAAATCTCATTGTTCTACATCTCGAGACACATGTCAAGACACCAGTCAAGACACATGTCATGTGCATACTTTCTCAAGACACGAGTCAGGACACATGAGTCACGTTTATCATCTAAAACCTCCCTAAGTAATTTAGAATGCCTTCAAGGCGTATAACCATTCTGATGTGTCATGAATAAATCAGGCCATAAGAATTTCAACATCATCACCGGAGTATTGTTCATCTTTGAACACACAATGTTCGTTCTGCGGGAGGAAGGCGAAGCACATTCTGTACTAATTACGACGTTTCACTCCATGTATTAGCATGGCACTTTCATGTCTTGATTTCATATTCCATATATCCATGACCATAAGGACGCGATTCGTTCCATCCATGTGTACGTACTCATTCATTCAGTATGACAGTGAGATCCAATCTGCTAACGTACTTCCTCCGACAGACGGGAGTTAAATTTGACTTCATCTATGGACTATGAACAACAACCCATGCTATGATAAGCCGTCATTCATATCAGATTATGTACAGCGATGTTCAGGCTCCTGAATACATTCAACATGGTTTTTCCATCAAGAAAATCTATACAAGTCCTATATGTTTTACAAACATATGATCGTCATTGCATGACTGTGAAGATTTTCTAGCTATCATCTACAACACGATTCCTGGAACTTCTTTATCCAGAGTCAACCGATTACTTAAAATTTTCCAGATGTATTTCCAAAAGGAACCTCCAAATATACTTCCCATCTGCAAGATGGATCATAACATCAAGCAGGTAATGGAACGACACCAGTCTCCAAGGCCCTTCATCGCACGGATTTATTGATCTAAACGAGTTGAAGGGTCAGCTGCAGAGATATCTAAACAAAGTTTATTCATCAGGTGCATCACCATGTTGTGCACCGGTTCTGCTTATTGAGGAGAAGAACGGTAACATGAGATTATGTGTCGATCACTGTCGATGTAAACTGTAGGTCCACTAGATGTGGATCTTGCAGCCTGTTAGGAACGGTGAACAACTTCTGTAATCACAAGTCTATTCACAGAGAGACTCTATACAAATCACACAGTATAAGTGCGGAATACAAATAATATGAACAAGAAGAACAGAATAACTATAACGACTTGATTCTTTACTAAGGATTTCTAATATTAATATGAACTAGAATTCTATTTGATGAAGGTGTCTTGAACCCTTCTACTTAAGGTTCCTTTTATACTACAAGGAAACCCTAATACATCATTAACCAAAACGTGTAAAACTGATATGCATATCCTTTCCTAACATATCTCATGCATATCCTAACAGAATAATATTTAAATAATAAAGTTTGACTTTCTATAAGACCCGGAGCACGGCTTGCTCCTACTACTAATAGGACCAGGAGGAACTACATACCTCCTAGTCTACATATTACAAATAACTATTCCAATGGTCCTAAAAATCCTCCCCTAAACTTGAATTTGACCTGTTGAGTTCAAGTTTCCTGGTAAATCGTGCAACATAGCTTGAGGATTGGAACAGCAAAAGAAACAACAACATCACAACCATCAACATAAAGAACATAATGACCGCTACAACAATGAACACCTAGAAGCTTCTCGAAAGCTTGAAACAAATCTGCATCTTGTTGAATCTTCACAGCAACATGAGATTTTATGAGCCTTTAGCAAGTAGCTGCTGGCTCTTGGGCTAGCCAGTCTTTATGGTGGAATAAGCATCACCCTGGAAGACCAGAACCCAACCCAACTCTTAGAACTTAAATCAATGGTGAGTGGCGGTACCCTGATGATTTTAGGCAAACCATCACAGCCGTCAACGGATCTGATATATCTTTACCAGAAGCCGTACCCTTCTGGACTCGCCAACTCTTAGCAATGAAGCATCGGTGAGTTGAAAACCCTATTGCTTTGAGCAAGCTATTATAGCTATCAACGGATTTGATAAAATCTTTACCAAGAGCCGTACCCCCTTGAATTAGCCACTTTTCAGTCTAGGACCATGGCAAGTGAAAACCATCCAGTTTTGGGTAACCTGGCAACCATCAACGGATTTGACTATCACACCAGAGTCGTACCCTCATGGTGAATCAACTCTTTCTTGTCTGTGAGACATGGTGAGTTAAGTACCATTTGTTGTGTGGACCAGGTTCAACACCAGATGTAACTCCAAACCAGCACAAGTGTGAAACAGTCAAATGAATCCCAATGTATGATGGAAAAGTATAAGCAGATATTATATAAAAAGTATATATATATATATATATATATATATATATATATATATATATATATATATATATATATATATATATATATATATATATATATATATATATATATATATATATATATATATATATATATATTATATTATATTTTTTAACTATAATGTAAGTCACCAATCACTGTACAGATTGGTGAAAAGAATGTCAGTTTAAACACAAAATCATAAAAACATACCCATCACATACCAGACACTGCCAACTTGTCAGCTTGCAACCGAGCTTGGATCCCTTCCACCAAATTAGTAGCCATGGAGGTTTCATTTCCTGAAGGGGCATTAGAGATCTGCAAATGACACTCTAGCATGGCCTCTAGAGTAGCAATAGTCAACGGATAGTCCATATCCGTAAGCATGAACACTATGGCACCAGACTCCAACTCTAAGATATGCACCCCACAGCCAGCATACAACTTCCATCTCTTGATTACCCAGCGTGGCTGGTTTTCCAGACACCAGAATGTGGAGCATTAGGAGGAGAGTCAAGCATCATCTTCAAGTCACCCCACATTGTCAGACCAGGCCAGTTGGCCACCTCACTAGGATGTTTAGTAATACCAGCATCCACAAACCCATACAACGACATAAGATCCCTACGATCCGCCCAAGTTAAAACACTTTGCAAACCTGAGACATAACGAACATAACCATCACTGATGCAAATCCTATGGGTGAATGTACCAGCAACACTTGTGGATGGCTTAACCGTCCAAGCAGTAATAAACCCCGTACCCATTGGCAACTCTGTGTCACTGTCCGAAGCTGCATCAATAAGGTTTTCAGGAGCACGCTTCTCATATGGAAAAGACTTACCACGTCTAGCCTTCTTCTTTCGAACGAAACGACGAGGTGTAGGAACACCAGAAGAGGTTTCAACTTTTACCTTCCCAGCAGCAGGAATATCAGCATGAGTAGAATCAAAACCTTGACCAACCAAAGGATCAAAGGCGGCTGCACCAGGAGAAGGGGTAGGGTGTGGTTCAGTCACTGGTGGTGAGGATTTTTCCATAGCAGGGGTGGTAGTAGTAGCATGGGTGGTGGTGGTAGGACCCGAAGATGAAACAGGATGAGCAACCAAAGGTGTGGGTGTGGAACCAACAGTAGAAGTATCAACAACAGATGGTATACCAGTAGAAATAGAAGGAACACCAGATGAAGAACCAGGAGCAACAACAGGTTGAGAAGTGGAAACCACTCGTGGAGGAGGACGATAGATGAAGCGCTCAGGAACCAGTGTGTTTTGACGCTTTATCATCCTTTGGTATAGATCCTTAAGCTCGTCAAAAGATAATCCCCTAATCCGATCCCATGTCCAACCAACAGTAAAGTGAGCACCCGACTGATATTTGACATACCTCTGCATTAACTTCCTCTCCTCGGTTCTTGTCAAAGGTCTGTTCTGACGCTTTTCACGCAGTTGAGCAGCAAGAGACAATTGTTGTTTGCGCATTAATGCCATTGCCCGGGGGACACAATTTTGTTCATTCACATCAGCACCCAAAAGATCAGTAAACTGCGAATAATCAGATGTAAGAATAGTAAGCACCCGCATCCAATCATTATCATCCTAATGCATAGCATCATGCTGCAACTGCTCATGCATTTGCTTCTGAAGAGCTTCTTCCTCAACCCTAGAAGCTTGATCAATCTCCGCCTGCATTCGCTGTGCAGCCTCCTCCCCCAACCTGTCTTCCTCAAGTTGTCTGCGAGTACGCTTCCTAGCGGGTGAGGGTGCATCAGTCATAGGGGCCTTCCCCTTAGGATCATGTGACGGCCCAGCAGTTGGACCAGCAGTAGTACCAGCAGAAGAACCAACAATATCCTCCTTTGGTCTAGGACTAGCAGCAGTAGGTGGGATGCTTGATGGACTTGGAGGAATAGGCAAATCAACATACGACTTATCAGTAAATGCAGCCTTCGCCAGCAAAGTCAACCCATCCTCCACAAGATCCTCAACATCCTCATCAGAATCAGAATGAACAACATGCTTCTTCCTCCTCTTCTACTGTGTCTCCAAAGCCTTAATCCGGTCCGCCAATGGAAGAACAAATTCCCTGGTAAGCTTGCGATGCTGATTCAAATCTGCCTCCAAAGAAATAATCCTTTCATGGTACCTGTGCATGAGATCAAGCAAAGAAGTTAGTGTAGCAGGTTCCTCCGCTTCCCTACCAAGAGGACTTGGATCAGGGAAAGCTTCATTGGAACCATAAACAATAAAGGGGTCAGCATTATAAGCACGAGAACTAGAGGGCTTCTCAGAAGAAAGAGGTGCTAGACTAGAAGGGGGAGTATCCACAAATGGGGACTTATGTGGCATAGAAGAGGGGAAACCTTGGAAGTGGATGACATTTCAACCACCACTTCCTTAGCTAGCTCTTCCACCACCACATGAGGCGCACCACCAGTAGGATGCTCCTCCTCCATAGGATCATCTTCTAATGGAAGTTCCTCCTCGGCTTCAGCAGCCGGAGGAATAACATTAGGAGGACCTTGGGCAAGGCCCAGCATAGCATCAGTAAGAGGCCTCCAAGCCCCCTTAAACCTAAGTTCCATATTCGAGTAAACTTTAGAGCTAATCTTGGGGGTCTCATACTCCTCCTTATTACGGGGTATGCACATAAATATCTGCTGCAAAAACCTAGGATACATTAAAAATTTCTTCCTAGATCCAGTACTACTAAGATTGCAAACCATCCAATCAAATAAGTAGCGAGAAAAATTAAACACTCGACCCTATGCTATGCGGATCAAACCAGTAGCCGAAGGAATGGGAAATGCATCCCAACTCCCAGACTTTGGGCTTAATCAGTGAATCAAAAAGTGCACTAGAAGCTTCCACTGGGGGGTAAACCTATTCTTTTGGAAGTTAAACTTCCCCCCATGGTTATAACCAAGATCAGCCATCCCATCCAAAACCTCAGAATTGGGGATGGAAACAACACCACCTTCATCTTGAAGATGAAGTGAACTTCTAATAGAAGCTTTAGAAACCACATATGAACGTCCATCAATGGTAGCATGGAGTTCAAGTGGGCGTCCCAAAACATCCACAAGATGGGCAGTGGCCCAAAACTGGCGAATGACACTATCATAGACAATTGGGAAAACAGTAAAAGCATACCTGAGGTTAGAAGCCTCAATAAACTCGATGATGTCTGTAAACTCGTCACGTTTAGGACCATCTCCCAGATACGCCACCTTATTGGGACCGGGTTTGTAGAACAGAGCAGCCACTGATGATGATTGGAAGTGATGGAAGGTGATTGATTAGAGATTGAGAGAGTAGGAGCGTGTGTGTGTGTTATGGTTGGGATGAATGAGTCAAGGGGGGTATTTGACCATAAATAATGGTCATGAAACTGTTCATTGACCCCTAATAATGTGGGTTGCCCTTTCAAATTAGGCAGTTAATGCAAAAGTAACCACTTGCCCCTTATAACTTTATTTGCAAATCCCAGTTACCAAAGTTAAATAATATGATATACACCAGAAGTAACTCGCGTTGACGAAAAGTCAAAACGCATAAGGGTCAACACTAGAAGCACAATGTGGTCAACAGAAGTCAACGAAGTGAACAGTGACCCAAACCAAGACTAGAAGCCAACCATCAATGACAAGGAAGGATTTTTTATCCACTAGAAGTTGAAGACTACCACCAGAAGTGACCAAAATCCTCCACTAGAAGTAGCACACACCGCAAATACCCATACAATCTGTTGTTACAAACTACCAATATGTTAATCTATGCAAGTAAATATGTACACTAAGCCTCCCCTTAGGCTTAGGCTCCCCTTAGTTCTAGGTCTCAAGGATTGACCATTCCAATGTGAACCACCAAGTGGTTGAACCGAGGACCATCAAAGGCTTTAGTCAATAGATCAACAACATTATCATCCGTATGAACCTTAAGAACCTGTATCAACTTCTTCTCATTGGCATCCCTGATAAAGTGGTTCCTAATTTCAATATGTTTTGTACGTTGATGAAAAACAGGATTCTTCACAATGCAGATAGTGCTTTGATTGTCAATGAAAATTTTGGTGTTCATAAAGTTGAACCCATAATCAAGCATCTGATTTTGTATCCACAAGACTTGTCCATAACAACTAGCAGCAGCGACGTATTCAGCTTCTGTTGAAGAAGTAGCTACTATCGTCTATTTCTTACATTGCCATGAGATAAGTCTTCGACCCAAAAACTGACAACCACCAGTAGTAGACTTTCTGTCATTATTAGCACTTGCATAGTCACTATCACTATATGCTTCAAGTATAAAAGGTGATTCTCTAGGATACCACAAGCCTAACTTGGGTTGAGCCTTGATGTACTTGAAAATCTTCTTGACTGCATTCAAGTTAGAAACTGTTGGAGCCACCTGATGTCTAGAACAAGCACTTACTACAAACATAATATCCGGATGTGATGCAGTCAAATACATGAGTGAGCCAATCATGGACCTGTACATATGAACATTTACCAGAGGATCTGGCTCATTCTTGAGTTTGACCTTAGTAACTTCATAAGGTGTTCCTGCTGGTCTAAGAGGATCCATATCAAACTTCTGAAGGATCTCATGAACATATTTATCTTGACTTATGAAGATTCCTTCCGACTGTTGCTTGACCTAAAGACCAAGGAAAAATGTAAGCTCTCCCATAACACTCATCTGAAATTCGCCCTTCATCAGTTGTTCAAACTCATCACACCATTCCTTCTTAGTAGAACCAAAGATAACATCGTCCACATAAACCCGAACTAGGATAATGTCCTTGGTATTCCTCTTAAGAAATAGCCTTTTGTCAATCGTGCCTCTTCTATAGCCGTGTTTTAACAAGAAAGTGGAAAGACGCTCATACCAAGCTCTAGGAGCTTGATGAAGTCCATATAGAGCTTTGACAACCTTGTAAACTTTCTTGGGATGAAGTGGATCCACAAAGCCCTTAGGTTGAGTGACATAAACTTCCTCATCAATCTTACGATAGAGAAATGCACTCTTGACATCCATCTGAAAAACCGTAAAGCCCACATACGAAGCAAAAGCCAAAAACAGACGAATGGCCTCAATCCTCGCAATAGGAGTAAAAACTTCAGCGTAGTCAATGCCTTCAAGTTGTGTATGACCTTGTGCAACCAACCTTGCCTTATTTCTCACTATAATACCCCTTTCATCTTTCTTGTTTTTGAGAATCCATTTGGTACCAATTGCTGTCTTTCCATCTGGCAAGTCAACTAGGATCCAAACATTCTGAAACAAGAACTACTGCATCTCCTCCTACATAGCCTCCACCCAACTTTGATCCTCAAGAGCTTGAGAGACTAATCTAGGTTCCACCTGTGAAAGAAAACAAGCAAACAAACAGTGTTGAAAGTCCGTATGATTATTACGCTTTTGGTCCTCAATATAGCTCACAAGAGCATGATGATCAGACGTTGCTTTCTTATGCATTCTGCGAGTCTTGACAGTAGAACCAGGATCCCAATGATTTGAGTAGTAGGATGGTCTTTGTGTGACTGCAAAACTGGATTGGAAGCTACTTCCACGTCTGGTGCCAGGTTATTAAGATCCCCAAAAAGTCATCATAATATGAAGCAGAGTCGAAAAGGACCAGAGAATCTAGTAGAGGAAGTGGAATCACTAGCCGGACTACCAATAGGTGTTAAACTAGCACTAGGAGAAACAATTGGACTACTAAGAGTAGCTTTGTCAGCAGATGGAATCAAAGGAAACACAAAGCCACCTTGAGCAGCAGCTGTAGTAGCATCTTGTTGTTGCTTGAGCAATGTGTCAAGAGCTCCTCGTGAGTCCAAAATGTTTGATGGAGTAGCATCACTTGGAGTAGTATTGGCAGTAGGAGAGACTGTGGTGGAATAGGATGGAACGACAAAAATATCATCCTCTTCATCTGAGTCTGAAAAATTAGAATGAACACCTGCACTAGAAGTTACAAACACTTGTGGACCTGCATCATAGTTAGTTTTGAACTGAACATATCCCAATGAATCACTAAGATAATCAAGATCAAAATACCATTCAGGACCCTTGCCTTGTATGTTTGACTTCTCCTCAAAATACCTGAGATTAATAGTTGCAATTACTCGCTTGGCTTGGAGATTGTAGACACGATAAGCCCATGAGTGAGCTGAATATCCCATAATGTATCCTTCATCTGCCTTGCCATCAAATTTCCCCAAATAGTCACTAGTATTCAGAATGGTGACAGGACACCCAAATGGCTTCAAATGAGCAATGTTTAGTATTTTAGCTGTGAGTAGCTCATAGGGAGTCTTCTTGTGAGGATTAGTAATAGAAACTATATTCAAAACATAACTTGCAGTATTGACAGCTTCTGTCCAGAACATGGTTGGAAGCTTGGAATCGGCAAGCATTGTTATCGCAGCTTCTATTAGAGTCCTGTTCTTTCTTTCTGCCACGCCATTTTGTTGAGGAGTTCTTGCTGCACTATAATCTCTTTTGATACCTTTAGAATTACAAAGTGCTATGAGGTCTGCATTTTTGAATTCTGTTCCATTATCACATCGGATAGCTTTAACCTTCTTGGACAACTGATTCTCAATTAGTGTAATAAAGTCTTTGAGAATTGAGTAGGTCTCACTCTTGGCAGCCATGAAGAAAACCCACGTGAACCTGCTATACCCATCAGTTACCACAAGGCAGAATTGTTTGTGGTCAATGCTCCTAATAGAGGTAGGACCAAATAAATCCATGTGTAGTAACTGCAATGGTTCAATTATAAGGCTGAGAGCGGTAATGGCCTTGAAGGATGCTTTATGTTGTTTACCTTTACTGCACGCAAGGCAATTGATATCATTTCTGAAAGTTTTGGGAGGTAAACCAGAGACCAAGTTCAAATTTGCTAATTTGTGAATGGTCTTGAAGTTCACATGTCCCATCCTTCTGTGCCATTTAGTGGCTTCATCTTCTGAGGCTTTAGCAACCAAACATGCTAGTTGACCAGTAGGTTTGACTTCATTCAGCTTGATACTTATCATTCTGATCATTTAAGTCATTATATTGAGACAACAATTCTGAATATTTATCATGACAACCAAGAGGACAATGTTGTACCTGAGGTGAGATGCCCATAAGAGCAAACTCTTCTGCTTCCTCGGTATCAGACAGATTCCCAACAATCATTGCAAACACGTCAGTAGAAGGTTCAACTGTTTCCAGGGCAACATTTTGATGATCATTCTAGTTGACCATAGAGTCAACAGACACCAACGCCTTCTTGTCATCCTTGACCTCCTGAATCTTGAAAGCTGAATACCTGCTCTTCTCCTGGTCATGCTTGTTAGAGCATTCCCTTGCAAAGTGACCTTGCTGCTGGCAGTTATAGCACCTAACCTTGCTTCTGTCAAACCTTGCTGGCTCTCTTGGGTTGTAGTTAAATTTTCGACCGGCTTTCTTCTCAAACTTGTGAACCCTAAGAGTGAGCATGGCCATCTGCCATTTGAGATCCATTTCATCCAGGTCAAGTTTATCAACCTGTTTGAAGTCATCAAAAGCAAGTTGCTGTTGAGCATCAACGTCAGCAACAAAAGAGTGAAGAACAACTTCTACCATGCTACCAGACTTGGCTTTTGGTTCAGGAGTAGAAGTATGCTGAGAAGACACAGTATTGCTTAGGCTACTAGCATAGGACATGGGACTAGATCTCATAGAACTCACAAAGGCAGAGTTCGCAGGAGTAGGAAAAGAATCACTTGAGTATCCCCTCACATGAGGCTCAAAGGTTTTGAGCTTATGAAACAAATCATCAAAATTAGGATAGTCAAGCCCACCTTTTGCTTTGAGAGAGATTACCACCTGATTCCATGAGTAGGGTAAGGCTCTAAGAAACCTTGCATTGATATCACCATTGTCAGGTTTCGACCAAATTTAATTCAACTGGCTCAGTATCTTTTGGTACCTGTCATACCCTTGATGGATACCTTCAGTTTCTGAGATCTTAAAGTCTGTGAATTCATCTCTCAGCATGGATCTTCGTATTTTCTTTGACTCATCATTCCCACCAAACCTTGCTTTTATTCCATTCCAGATTTCTCTAGCATCGTCCAGATGATAAAAGTCACCCATGTGATCATCAGGAAGAGACTGAAGCAGAATAGGTTTTGCTTTGATCTCCGTCTGAATAGCTGTGATTTCTTCATGAGTTTTAGGGTCAAGCAGAATAATACTTCCATTCTTGTCTCTTCCAGTCAACTTCTTGCTGTTTCCATTCAGAATAATATTCCAAAGATCTTGATCAGTGTTGGTGATCTAGCATTCCATCTTTGTTGCCCAGCTATCATACTCGTCCTTTTTCAGAAGAGGAAACTTACCATTTGTGTTTGAAACCGTAGCAATGATCTGCTGAGGTTGCTGTGTTTTAGGAGTACTATCTTCTCCTGTTTGAGTAGAACTTGAGGCAGACATAATTAAACAAAAATGTTAGTAATAAGAAAAATTGATTCTTCTTGTACAGAGACTCTCCCAGGCTCTGATACCACTTATAGGGTCCACTAGATGTGGATCTTGCAGCCTGTTAGGAATTGTGAACGACTTCTGTAATCACAAGTCTATTCACAGAGAGACTCTATACAAATCACACAGTATAAGTGCGGAATACAAATACTATGAACAAGAAGAACAAAACAACTATAACGACTTGATCCTTTACTAAGGATTTCTAATATTAATATGAACTAGAATTATATTTGATGAAGGTGTCTTGAACCCTTCTGCCTAAGGTTCCTTTTATACTACAAGGAAACCCTAATACATCATTAACCAAAACGTGTAAAACTGATATGCATATCCTTTCCTAACATATCTCATGCATATCCTAACAGAATAATATTTAAATAATAAAGTTTGACTTTCTATAAGACCAGGAGCACGGCTTGCTCCTACTACTACTAGGACCAGGAGGAGCTACATACCTCATAGTCTACCTATTACAAATAACTATTCCAATGGTCCTAACAACAAATCACCATTCATAATCATTAATTCCCTCTACGTATTGACGACATATACGATCGACTACAGAGTGCAAAGCACTTTTCCAAAAACAAATTACCATCATACTGACAATAGTGGCGAGTGAAAGAGCAGGACATTTCCATGACTGCTTTTTGCATACAATTTGGTCATGCTAAATTCATGATGTTGATTTGTCTCATGAATGCTCCTGCAGTATTATGGATGTAACACCCCCAAGTTGGTCAAATGCAGCGGAATAGTAATTGGGGTGTTACTTGGGTGGATCGATAACACATAGCATATAGAGCAATGATCATAATATCATTTGGAAACATATTACATGAATTAATCATACACATTTAGTATCTTGTCCAAATTTAAACCATATTTATTATAAAATAGAAATAAATATCCCAGCCCGATGGTCAACATGATGCTTCCTAAAATGCTGGAAATCCAATGCATGAACCTGCTTACTTTCCTGAGAAAACATAAAAGTAGAATGTGGGGGTCAACACGAGGTTGGTGAATTCACAGGTTTAATTAATTAAATAGAGTATCAATATGCGAAACACCACAAAGGTAGCAGGACATCACCGCCCAACGCTACAGTAGTTCCTACTGCCCTGTAATAGAAGCTAGACATGATTCTCAGTAAGCCCATTTGGGTCTATCCTGATTGAGGTTTCCCTAAATCCGACAATGACATAAACCTGCTGCTCGGCCTAAGCAATACGTGACAGCTGATCACGACAGGCCGGGTGTTGTCAATACCCGAATAGATCTATCCATACATTTCGCGCTACACTATTAACTAATACAGTCCACGGGAATGGAGCAAACAGTAGGCAAATAAATTGTTGTTGTCTGTGCATGCTTGCATATAAATAGTTTTTGTATGTTTTCTCCCCCAGTTATAATACAGTAAAGATGGGGCCATGAACTCACCTTAGTGATAATGAGGTAGTGAGGATGATGTCACAGTATAGTCACGAACTGGAGAAATTACCTAAGTAATTTAAATGTCTCAGTGAATGCAATAATAATTATGCATGATGAATGGTACATATGAAAATGCATGATCGCAATTTATGAATTTTTACGTTGGCTTAAGTGTTTGTTCTTATAATGAAATAAAGGCATGTATATATATTTTTGTTCAAAATATATATATATATATATATATATATATATATATATATATATATATATATATATATATATATATATATATATATATATATATATATATATATATATATATATATATATATATATATATATAAGTGTATATAAATTTGTTTGAAGGAAAAGGGGTCGTAAATTAAATAAGTATCTATATCTTATTTAATTTATTATAAAGAAATAAATTATACTTTATTAAGTTTTAAGGTTTCAAAGGAAAATGGTTAGCGGGGTTTGTCAATATCGTAGAGTTTGTAAATAACTAAAATGATTTATTTTACAAGTGACAAGTTTTATTATTCCTTTTAATTAAATAAAACTATAATAAATTTTTGTAAATATAATTGTTTAGAATATTAACTTTAAGTTTTCATCCGTTAAATTCGTTACACCGTTAGTCCTTGTTGGTTATTCCATTTTATGAAAATGCCCCCTAGGGCTTGGTAAACTTTCGGGAAATGGCAAAATACCCCCTCCAACCCCACGGCTTATATATAAGGTAGGGTTAGGGCTTGCTTTGAGTTTCAAAAATGGCACAAAAGGTCCTTGTGGTTTATTTAAGTCTCACGGTTGAGTTTTGTTTACCCCCTTTAGTTTCAAACATGGCATAAACGCCCCTTGGGCTATATAATAGTCACGAATTTAATTACATAGTTTTACTAGTTTCATTTTCGGACCCAACTTTCACCATATGACACTTTTGGCACGAAAAGTACCCATTTGATTTTATTGTTGGGCTATGCGGCCCATTATGGTCCGGTTAGGGTAAAAAGGTTATTGGGCTTAGTAAAACTTAAGGTAATTAGTAAATGGTAATTTTTACTATTGGGCCTTAACTAGTGGGCTTATATTATGTTTTTAAATTTCAAAAACTAGCTTAGTTCTAAGCTTATATGTTTCGGCTTATTTGTGTGGCTTATATAACTTTATTATTTTTTTGACTAAAGCTTATATTTTCCTACTAGTTAATCATAAGTTTATATTTTGAAGGCTTTTGGGCTTATTCTAAGGATTATAGTATTCAGCTTATATATGCATGGCTTATATTTTTAGGCTTAAATTCCTAAGAGCTTAAATAAGCTATTTAGGTCTCGGCTTATATATAGTTGTATTGTCAACCTAGCTTATTTTAGTACTATTTCGGCTTATATAGATTTTTAAGGCTTATATGACGTGGCTTATATAACAATATGGGCTTATATATGCTAAGTGGTTCGGCTTATTTTACAATACACACATTTTTAAGGTACTCATTTATAACTAGTTCATTTCTAGGGTTTTTAAGCAAGGTGTCCAACATGCTAGAACATGATTAAGGATTTTAGGGCACGAAATGTTCACCCATTGTATAAGCCGTGGCTTATATATCACATGGATGGCATTTCATGGAAGTTTTACGTATGCATGGCAACTTACGTCCATTTCTTTAGCTTATACATGCATGATATGAGATGGAAAGTAAAAGAAAGATGGAAATAGGTCTAGTGTAGTCTTACTTACTTGTTTGATCAAAATGGTGACAAAGGAGAGTAGTGTTGGCGTCGGCTTGCTTCTAGACGAGTACTAGGAGCCTTGAATGCTAGACTTCAATGCTTGGAGTACTAGGATTTGGTAGTAAATGAGATGGAGGATTTTTGGTTAACTCAAGGTGTTATATGGGAGGGTTTATGATCCGAATATAAATGTATGAGGGTGAATGAGTGTTTGTGAGGTTCCTAAATATCTAAGAGTGAAGAATGGGTTGTGGCTTGGGGTAAGACACGGCAAGAGAGAGGGGTAAAGAGATTGTGTCTATTTGTCATGGTACTTGGTGATTACATTTCATAAATGCATAAGATGTACAAGCTTGCTAGTTGGGTTGCCTTTAGCAGTCGCATGAAGTGATTCAAAGGGACAAAAGGTGAGTTTTTGAGTGTTTCCATTTAATGGCAAGTTGTACAAGTTTTGGTGTGTGGTGAAATGGCTATACACGGCTAGGAGCAAACAAGAATGGATGTGTGACTTAGTTTTCCAAATAGTATTCCTAGTACTAACCTTAATTGCCCAAAAATGTACAAGTTCCCATGGTTTACAAATGAAACCGGCGGTTTCATAGGTTTCAAGTCAAAAGGGAAGTGAAATTTAGTTAATGTATATACATAGGTGTTATATTTAGGGTATAGTTTAGACAATTGGTAAGGAGGGTAAGAGTTTTGGTATAAAAGGGTTATGGTTAAGTATATATATAAATATATACGGTTTAATATAAGTCTAGGGTATGCATGTGTTTAATTTTTGTGTCCAGGTGAGTGTTAGGTGAGTTAAGGTTATAATATTATGTGAGTACATTTGAGTTTAAGTAATTTTGGTTACGTTTAGGGCCTTTGGTGAAAGTATGGTCCTTAGGTGATTTTATTATTACAAAAATATATAAAAGAAATATAAAATGATTTATTGTAGTGTTCATGTGTAAAAGTAATTGTCATCGTAGTTTAAAGCCAATTATAGTATGAAAATATATATAAACTATTCAATTTAAAAATATTTATATATATAAATAGCCAGTTATTAATTGTGATCATGACGTTGGATTTTTAGAAAATCAATGGGATGTATGCAAGTGATCATATGTTCAGATTACTTAAAGTCCTTTACAATAGATCATTTGTTGTCCAGTATGCTATTGAGATATAGTCATACAAATGTGGTCAGGCTTTTATGATTTAAAATACTCATAGTCACAATAAACATTGTGATATAGTTGCTTCCTGTTCAGATGATTGGAATGATGTATGCTCATGTGATGCATATGATTGTTCAAAGGAATTCATGCAAAGGTGGTAGAATAAATATATATATAGATATCATGAGGTGACGTACACAATGTTGACATGGTCAAAACCTGAAATTTACAGGTTTTACAGCATAAACCCGTTATTTTAGCTTTGTCCTCAAAGCTTAAGATGACGTCACTGCCCAGGTGAAAAGGTGTGGGTATTTAGCTCTAAACGAGTCTTCGTGTTCCCAAGTAAATTCGGGACCTTTCCTAGAGTTCCATCGTATTTTAACTAACGGGATTTGGCTTCGTTTCAACTTCTTAACTTCTCTCTCCACGACTTCCACTGGTTCTTCTACGAATTGGAGTTTGTCGTCAAAATGGACTCCTTCCAATAGCATTGCTAATGGTTCGTCTGCGTAGCACTTCTTCAAGTTTGAGACGTGGAATGTAGGGTGTACTCGGCTCAACTGCTAGGGTAACTCTAAGCGATAGGCAACCTCTCCAATTCTGGCAATTACTTTGAAAGGTCCTATGTAACGTGGATTTAGCTTCCCCCGTTTCCCAAACCATACAACACCCTTCCAAGGTGATACCTTCAGCATGACACGATCACCTACAGCAAACTCCATAGGTTTACGTTTCCTGTCGGCATAACTCTTTTGTCTATCTTGGGCAGCCTGAATTCGTTGCTTGATGAGGGCGATCTTCTCAGTAGTCTCTTGGATCAGTTCGGGTCCTGTCAGTTGAAATTCTACCACCTCTGCCCAGCATACTGGTGAACGACATTTGCGGCCATAGAGGGCCTCAAATGGTGCCGCCTTAATACTGGCATGGTAGCTGTTATTGTAGGAGAACTCCACCAATGGAATGTGTTCGACCCATCCTTTTCTAAAATCGATCACACATGCTCTCAACATGTCTTCTAATGTTTGGATTGTTCGTTCACTCTGACCGTCTGTCTGTGGATGGTATGCGGTACTCATATCCAGGTTTGTCCCCAAAGCTCTCTGAAAGGCTTTCCAGAAGTTTGATGTAAATCTGCCATCTCTATCGCAGATGATTGAGACTGGTATCCCGTGTCTTGTCACAACTTCCTTTAAGTACGTTTTGGCTAATTTGCTCAGAGAATCATTTTCCTTGATAGGTAAGAAGTGAGCTGATTTTGTGAGGCGGTCAACGATTACCCAAATTGTATCGTAACCGTGGGACGATGTAGGAAGTTTGGTAATGAAATCCATGGTGATATTGTCCCATTTCCATTTTGGTATTTCGGGTTGAACTAACAAACCTGATGGTCGCTGATGTTCTGTTTTAACTCTAGCACAAGTCAAACATTTCTTCACGTAGGTGGCAATGTCTGCTTTCATGTTCGGCCACCAGTATAATTTCCACATGTCTTGATACATCTTTTCGGATCCGGGATGTATGGAGTACTTGGACTTATGGGATTCGTGCATGATCACGCTCCTCAAGTCTCCGTAACATGGTAGCCAGCTTCTTCCGTGTAGACACAACGTTCCGTCCGTTCTAGCTTCTAACTTTTCCTTGCTTAGGTCTGTCCTAAGCATTCCTCCTATGTCTTCCTTTCCGATATTCTCGGGCTTCTGCGCCTGGAGTTGGGCTTCTAATATCTGTTTGGGTAGGTCCAAATTAATGGTCATGACTAAGGCTCGAACTCTCATGGGAGGATCAGTTCCCTTTCGGCTTAGTGCATCTACAACTACGTTTGCTTTTCCTGGGTGGTATTTGATGTCACAGTCGTAGTCGCTGAGTAATTCTATCCAACGACGTTGCCTCATGTTTAATTCTTTCTGATCTAGGATATGTTGCAAGCTCTTGTGATCAGTATGAACTATGCACTTGGTCCCGTATAGGTAGTGCCTCCAGATTTTTAAGGCGAAAACTACGGATCCAAGTTCTAGATCATGGGTGGAGTAATTCTGCTCGTGCTTCTTCAGTTGTCTTGAAGCATAAGCAATCACTTTCTGTCTCTGCATCAACACAGCTCCCAACCCTTTGTGCGAGGCGTGATAATAGACAACGAAATCCTTGTTACCTTCTGGTAAGGCTAAAATAGGTGCACTACACAATTTTTGTTTGATGGTCTGGAATGCAGCTTCTTCTTTTTCTTCCCACACAAACTTTATGCCTTTCTGGGTGAGCTTGGTCATTGGTTTAGCAATCTTAGAGAAACCTTCGATAAATCATCGGTAGTAACCGGCAAGACCTAAGAATTGACGAATTTCCTTCGGCGATGTGGGAGATGCCCAATCTTTCACGGATTCGACTTTCGCAGGGTCAACTTGGATTCCCTTGTCGTCAATCACATGACCGAGAAAGTGTACTTTAGGGATCGAAAAATCACACTTTGAGAATTTTGCGTACAGCTTTTCTTCCTTAAGCAGTTTTAGTACTTGAGCCAGATGTTCTCCGTGCTCTTGCTCATTCTTGGAATAGATGAGGATGTCATCAATAAACACTATCACAAACTTATCCAGATAGGGTCTGCATACTCGATTCATGAGATCCATGAATATGGCTGGTGCATTGGTCAGTCCAAATGGCATGACTTGGAACTCATAATGACCGTATCGTGTTCTGAAAGCTGTCTTTGGTATGTCCTCTTCTCTGACCTTCAATTGGTGATACCCGGATCGTAAGTCGATCTTGGAGTACACACTTGATCCTTGCAGCTGATCAAATAGGTCGTCGATTCGTGGTAACGGGTAGCGGTTTTTCACAGTTAACTTATTCAGTTCTCTATAATCGATACACATTCGAAAGGAACCATCTTTCTTTTTGACAAACAATACTGGGGCTCCCCAAGGCGAGGAACTGGGCCTGATAAAGCCTTTGTCTGACAGTTCTTTGAGTTGTTCTGCGAGTTCTTTCATCTCGGTAGGTGCTAAATGGTAGGGTGCTTTAGCTACAGGTGCAGCTCCTGGCACCAAGTCTATTTGAAATTCAACTTGACGAGTCGGAGGTAATCCTGGCAAGTCGTCTGGAAAGACTTTAGGATAATCACGGACGATGGGTACATCCTTGATCCGTTTCTCCTTGGATTCTTCTTCTTTGTCTGTTTTCGAAATATGCGCTAAAAAGATAGGACATCCTTTTAGTAGATATTTCTGGGCTTGGGTACATGAGATCACACTCAACCTAGTGTCTGTTTTATCCGAATTTCCGTCTCCTCGGATAATTAGATCTGCGTTTCCCCATGGTATACGGACTAGTTTCTCGTCACACACAATGGTTACATGATATTTGGCTAACCAGTCCATACCAATGATGACATCGAAACTACTTAGTTCTATGGGTATTAATTGAATATCAAATGGGTGGTTCTGAAGGTTTAAAGTACAGCCTCTTATGATGGTATTAGTTTCAATGATCTTTCCGTCTGCTAATTCGACTCTGTAACAGTTATCTAACGGGGTTGGTAAAATGCCTTGTAAGCTACTAAACTCTGTGGATACGAAACTCCTATCGGCTCCCGTATCGAATAAAATATTTGCATAGCGATTATTCAGAAGGAACGTACCAGTAACTACATTGGAGTCGGGGTTGGTCCTGTTCTCTCCTATGACATAAACTCTGGCGGATGCGCTTTGAATTTCATTCTTACGCTTTGGACAGTCAGGTCTGATGTGTCCAATCTCTCCACAACCAAAGCAACGGATCTCCTTACGAGCCATGTTTCCACTGCCAGTGATCTGGCGACTTCCTTGGTATCCACTTCCACGGGAATTCTGCCTGTTGCCGTTGTGGTACTTGTTGTTGGCACTGAAGTTGTTCCTATTGGTCGGAACATATGCACTGCCCTGCTCTGGTTTTCTGCATTCAACAGTGGGGTAGTGATGGAAGTTACACTTTGAGCATTTTGGTTTGTTTCCCACGTATGGTGGTGATCCTGAGGAAACAGCACTGCAGACTTGACCTAAACCCTGCCTCTTGGGCTGTTGAGTCTGGGGATGATGACGGTAGTTATCATCGACTTTCCTCTTGTGCTCTGCTTGTCTAATCATATGATCACGACCACGTTTGTCCACTAATTCTGTGGCAAACTCAATGGCACTCTCGATGGTAGTAGATCGAGATGCAAGCACACAGTCATGAACAGAGTCTGGAAGTCCACTAACGTACTTCTCTATCTTATCCAACACTTTTGGGTACATACGGGTACACATCAAAGTTAGTTCCTGGAACTTCTGATTGTAACCTGTAATATTGAAGTTGGTGCATTTGAGGTTCCATAGTTCAATCTCTAGCTTTTTGATTTCACTACGTGGACAGTATTTCATGGTAAGCTTTTCCTTCAATGCAGTCCATGTCATCCCATAGGCTCCATCGTGTCCGAGGGTAGCAACTTGTGAGTTCCACCACGTGAGTGCATGTTCCAAAAGTGTACAAGTGGCGAATTTCACCTTGTTCTCTTCAGTACAGTCACTAATACGAAACATGGTCTCAGTCCTCTCAAACCATTGCATGAGCTCGACTACCCCTTCCTTGCCCTTGTTATAGCTGGGCTTGCACTTTAGGAAGTCAGGGTAAGTACATCCTCGAGCTTCGCGGTTTCGGTTATTAGAGTTTTCACTGTCTCCATGGGTTCCGCTGGGGCGGTTTTCCTGGCAGCTAAGGCGTCAGTAATGCCCTGCTCAATCAGTACTCTGAGTTGTGCATCAGACATAGTCGTCGCAGGTGTTTCTGCGGGGTTTGGGCGTGCGCGTCTTGGTGGCATTTTTCTATATTAATAAGAAAAACTGAGATTTGTTAGCTGATAAAAGATGGTTATATTAAACTGCATGGGTAATGTGTATGCATAGAATTCACAACAAATTTTATAATCCGTTAAGAGTTCATAATAATATAAATGTAAACAAACAAGTGGACGGTAACATGCTATTTCTGGCAAACAACAGTATGGTACAAGTACAACCGATCTAAGACAGAGTCATAGCAACCTGTCTGAAATAGTGGTACATATGTTTGTAATACAACCAAAAGATATCCTACCTACTAAGGTTAGGTACTAAGAATACAACTGAAAGGAATACAAGTACAAAAGAAATAAATCATGCGAGCTGAGATGCAACTCAATGCTTGTCATGATGTACAACTAAAATCTATCCTACACTAGTATGGCTGCCTGCAGGTGCAGGTGGTCCAGCTGGTGGTGCACGCTCGTCCTGCATACGGATCACGGCACTTCGGGTCTCTCTGGTGTATCTCGAGGCCTCTAGTAGCTGCTGCTGACGTGCAGTGTCGGCACTCTGTAACTGCTCTGTCTCTGTAGTGATCCCCTGATGACGGAGATCTGTCAAATCCACGAAGGTCCTAAAGGTGTCCTCCTGTGTGTAGATGGCGGCTCGAGTCTCGTAGGAATGACTCTCCAATAAAGCTAAGCGGTAACGGAGGTAAGCTACCTCATCCAATAGCCAGTGTATGGTCTCTCGGGTGGTGTATGACTCCCCGGCTATGGCCCAATAGACAGATTCAAGTCTCTCCTGGAGCATGGCGCGACCCTGCTGGTCCGCCTGTAGTAGAGAGTGGATAAGGGTGGTGTCCTGTGCCTGTCGGGCCGTGAGTGCATCGACCTGTGCCTGAAGGGCACTAAGTCTAGCCTGCCCGGCTCCTGATCCCTCTCCAACCTCATAGGTCGAGTCAGGGATAGTGTCATGTCTCCTCTTACGAGGTGGCAAGACACTGGTGGGGTAAGTGCTGGGTACAGAAGGTGGTGGTAAGGATGGTAGAGAAGGTACGACCTGGTCCACCTCTCTAGGAGGGGATGCAGGTACTACAAGAAATAGTGTAGTAGGAGATACAGTGGGTGGTGAAGGAGTAGGTGAATCTGTGAGTATGATGACCCCGTCCTGCTGGTCATCTCTGGACTCCGTATCAGAAGCAGGTCCAGCTAATACTGATGTCGGTGACAAAGGTGTAATGGTAGGAACCATAAGCTCCTCGAAAGTAGTAACAATAGTGGGCGTCGTCATGATATCTGAAAGTAACATTTTAAAGTTGAGCAAGTTTTCAACTTACACAATTTAAAAGTTTTCATGATGCATATGCGATGTGGTTTTAAAACTTTTAACCATGATGTCAAAAGTATAAACAGATACTTATGTGATTTATTTACCATGAGGGAATAAATCAATGTGAAGTTAGTTCACATAATATGCATGCTCTATAATGCCATATGCCTAACCTATAGGTTCCCAAAAATCAATTTTTCTTTAGACTGATTTTTATGTTCAGTTATAGTCCAGTTTAAAATTTTTATTATTTAAAAATTTTTAAGTTTTTGATCTGGTTCTCTATAACTATGCGCTCTGATACCATTTCTGTAACACCCCCAAGTTGGTCAAATGCAGCGGAATAGTAATTGGGGTGTTACTTGGGTGGATCGATAGCACATAGCATATAGATCAATGATCATAATATCATTTGGAAACATATTACATGAATTAATCGTACACATTTAGTATCTTGTCCAAATTTAAACCACATTTATTATAAAACAGAAATAAATATCCCAGCCCGATGGTCAACATGATGCTTCCTAAAATGCTGGAAATCCAATGCATGAACCTGCTTACTTTCCTGAGAAAACATAAAAGTAGAATGTGGGGGTCAACACGAGGTTGGTGAATTCACAGGTTTAATTAATTAAATAGAGTATCAATATGCAAAGCACCACGAAGGTAGCAGGACATCACCGCCCAACGCTACAGTAGTTCCTACTGCCCTGTAATAGAAGCTAGATATGATTCTCAGTAAGCCCATTTGGGTCTATCCTGATTGAGGTTTCCCTAAATCCGACAATGACATAAACCTACTGCTCGGCCTAAGCAATACGTGACAGCTGATCACGACAGGCCGGGTGTTGTCAATACCCGAATAGATCTATCCATACATTTCGCGCTACACTATTAACTAATACAGTCCACGGGAATGGAGCAAACAGTAGGCAAATAAATTGTTGTTGTTTGTGCATGCTTGCATATAAATAGTTTTTGTATGTTTTCTTCCCCAGTTACAAAACAGTAAAGATGGGGCCATGAACTCACCTTAGTGCTAATGAGGTAGTGAGGATGATGTCACAGTATAGTCACGAACTGGAGAAATTACCTAAGTAATTTAAATGTCTCAGTGAATGCAATAATAATTATGCATGATGAATGGTACATATGAAAATGCATGATCACAATTTATGAATTGTTACGTTGGCTTAAGTGTTTGTTCTTTTAGTGAAATAAAGGTATGTATATATATTTTTGTTCAAAAAAAATATATATAAGTGTATATAAATTTGTTTGAAGGAAAAGGGGTCGTAAATTAAATAAGTATCTATATCTTATTTAATTTATTATAAAGAAATAATTTATACTTTATTAAGTTTTAAGGTTTCAAAGGAAAATGGTTAGCGGGGTTTGTCAATATCGTAGAGTTTGTAAATAACTAAAATGATTTATTTTACAAGTGACAAGTTTTATTATTCCTTTTAATTAAATAAAACTATAATAAATTTTTGTAAATATAATTGTTTAGAAAATTAACTTTAAGTTTTCATCCGTTAAATTCATTACACCGTTAGTCCTTGTTGGTTATTCCATTTTATGAAAATGCCCCCTAGGGCTTGGTAAACTTTCGGGAAATGGCAAAATACTCCCTCCAACCCCACGGCTTATATATAAGGTAGGGTTAGGGCTTGCTTTGAGTTTCAAAAATGGCACAAAAGGTCCTTGTGGTTTATTTAAGTCTCACGGTTGAGTTTTGTTTACCCCCTTTAGTTTCAAACATGGCATAAACGCCCCTTGGGCTATATAATAGTCACGAATTTAATTACATAGTTTTACTAGTTTCATTTTCGGACCCAACTTTCACCATATGACACTTTTGGCACGAAAAGTACCCATTTGATTTTAGTGTTGGGCTATGCGGCCCATTATGGTCCGGTTAGGGTAAAAAGGTTATTGGGCTTAGTAAAACTTAAGGTAATTAGTAAATGGTAATTTTTACTATTGGGCCTTAACTAGTGGGCTTATATTATGTTTTTAAATTTCAAAAACTAGCTTAGTTCTAAGCTTATATGTTTCGGCATATTTATGTGGCTTATATAAGTTTATTATTTTTTTACTAAAGCTTATATTTTCCTACTAGTTAATCATAAGTTTATATTTTGAAGGCTTTTGGGCTTATTCTAAGGCTTATAGTATTCGGCTTATATATGCATGGCTTATATTTTTAGGCTTAAATTCCTAAGAGCTTAAATAAGTTATTTAGGTCTCGGCTTATATATAGTTTTATTGTCAACCTAGCTTATTTTAGTACTATTTCGGCTTATATAGATTTTCAAGGCTTATATGACGTGGCTTATATAACAATATGGGCTTATATATGCTAAGTGGTTCGGCTTATTTTACAATACACACATTTTTAAGGTACTCATTTATAACTAGTTCATTTCTAGGGTTTTTAAGCAAGGTGTCCAACATGCTAGAACATGATTAAGGATTTTAGGGCACGAAATGTTCACCCATTGTATAAGCCGTGGCTTATATATCACATGTATGGCATTTCATGGAAGTTTTACGTATGCATGGCAACTTAGGTCCATTTCTTAAGCTTATACATGCATGATATGATATGGAAAGTAAAAGAAAGATGGAAATAGGTCTAGTGTAGTCTTACTTACTTGTTTGATCAAAATGGTGACAAAGGAGAGTAGTGTTGGCGTCGGCTTGCTTCTAGACGAGTACTAGGAGCCTTGAATGCTAGACTTCAATGCTTGGAGTACTAGGATTTGCTAGTAAATGAGATGGAGGATTTTTGGTTAACTCAAGGTGTTATATGGGAGGGTTTATGATCCGAATATAAATGTGTGAGGGTGAATGAGTGTTTGTGAGGTTCCTAAATATCTAAGAGTGAAGAATGGGTTGTGGCTTGGGGTAAGACACGGCAAGAGAGAGGGGTAAAGAGATTGTGTGTATTTGTCATGGTACTTGGTGAGTACATTTCATAAATGCATAAGATGTACAAGCTTGCTAGTTGGGTTGCCTTTAGCCGTCGCATGAAGTGATTCAAAGGGACAAAAGGTGAGTTTTTGAGTGTTTCCATTTAATGGCAAGTTGTACAAGTTTTGGTGTGTGGTGAAATGGGTATACACGGCTAGGAGTAAACAAGAATGGATGTGTGACTTAGTTTTCCAAATAGTATTCCTAGTACTAACCTTAATTGCCCAAAAATGTACAAGTTCCCATGGTTTACAAATGAAACCGGCGGTTTCATAGGTTTCAAGTCAAAAGGGAAGTGAAATTTATGTAATGTATATACATAGGTGATTGTAGTGTTTTTATACCCCTTTAGGAAAAGGAAGGTAAAAGCGGTAAGTATTGAGTGTACGTTTAGGAAAACGCAAACACTTATGACCCTTAATAGGGATCGTTCTCTCGAGGAGGCACGTGTGTTGTGTAATGAAGTGATTTGATTGATGATTTTATTAAGAAGAAAAGAGAAGAGAAAATGACGAAGACGAAAAAATAAAAATTAACAAAAACTACTACTAGAAAGTTAAGACGTAGAAACGTAAAAAAACACAAAAATTAAAATTTTAACCTAAAAATTCCTAAAAATTACTAAAAATCCACAATAAAATTCTAAGAGTTTACAAAAAATCAAAACTTGCTAAAACCTTTTAATTAATTAAATAATGACTTTTTAATGCTAATTAAAGCCCTAAAAATCACTTATAATTATTAAAAAGCCCTAAACAAGATTTTATAGTTTGTAAACCTCAAAAATGACCTAATTAAGCTAAAAACTATTTTTGAAAATTTTAAAACCAAATTAAACTATTTTTAATCACTTAAAAACTAATAAAATCTATTAAAACTTAAATTAATTCTAGAAATTAAATGAAAAGCCCTAAAAAGATTTGGAAAGTTACAAAGTTCCTAATTATATGTCCACAATCTAGGTAAAATGAAAAAAGTAGAAAAAACAAACTTTCTATTTTTTCTAATAAAATAATCAAAAAAATAAAAAGTTTATAAAATAAATTCTAAAAAATATCTAAAAATCCTAAATAATATAACTAAGAGAAAAATGAAAATAAAAGTTCCTAAAACCTTTTTATTAATTTTATATTAATTTTTAAAGTTGTCTAAAAACCCTAAAATCAAATAAAATTAAAAATAAGACTTTTTGAAAACTTTTTGATATGTAAACCTCAAATATATAAATTAAAACCTAAAAACTATTTTTTTGGATTTTTAAAATACTTTTTGCTATTTTTAATTGACTTTCTAAAAATAAATCTAAAAATAATCCTAATAAATAAATTAAAAAAGGGAAAAATAATATTTTTAAACAGGAAAATCTAAAATGACAATAGAATCCTAGGAAAAATAAGCTATCACAAATAAGCTACTTAAATAAGCTAAAAAAACCAAATAAGCTACGGCTTATTTAACAAAAGCCAAAACAGAACACCCTTAATTAACTATTGAAATGGACCTATAACGTAAAAACCCATCCAGATCACTGGTTAACACGTTACTCCTCCATAAGAGAGGTCGCGTGTTCGAGCCCAGGCAAGGTGACGTTTTGCAATTTTTTTTTTAACTTTTAAAACACAAAGCAGTAACTTTGTTTATCTCAAAAACACAAACACAAACTAATTTAATCAAGATTGAAGCAAGAAATGAGCAAAAACGTGCTCAGTTGAGCTTTGTTGACTGATGAGCACAAGTGACCTTTTCACTTGTGCATATAGACCAAGAGGGCTTGGTTTTTGATGATTGTGGATGTTTTATTGGACAAGCAGGCACCCCTATACTCTTTGGAGTATAGGGAGTCAAAGGCAAACACAAAAAACACAAACTCTTGACAAGAATCAAGCACACACAAGCAAAACAAGTTGTTGTAATCAATTATGCAGGTCTGGGGGGGTTTGGGCTAATTACTTGCTCAAAAACTGATTTTTAAAAGCTCCAATCTTGCATACACTCTCACCAAATAGCACACAAGCAATTCACAACCTTTAATCAACCACTTATCTAACCTATAGCAAGATTTGAAGGCAAAAAATTCATAAAACATACATGAACACACACTTACTGATTTTTTTTACTTGAACCAATTTTTAAGCATGCATTTGTGTTTACCACTACACCAAACTTAAAACTCACTACCAATTTCACCCATATACTAACTAAGAAGTGTGAAAAACAGGTCTAAGCCAAGATTAATCAACAACCAATCCTACTTAAACCTTTATCCAAACACCCCTTAAAAACTTGAAAACCAAATTTTAACACACCAAATCACCTTGAATCACAATCAAACTGATCTATATTACCTCTAACATGCATACCATACTAAATAAACTCAAATCAAACCATTAAACTTAACATTTAACCACTTATCATGCAAATCACATCAAATTGCATAAAATTTTCAGAAACTAAGAATGAAAAGGGAAAATGAGAACTACCTTAAGGGTCCTACATCCAGGACCCTTAGTGACTGCAAGGTCACCTCCTTCAGGCTGGGGCCTGAGCTGGACCTTTAACAGCAACAATCTCCAACAATCCTGCTAAGAAAATGAAACAAACACAAGAACAATACAACACTTTTCTGATTTTCTGAAAACTTCTTCCAAAAACCTTGAAACCGTTAACACTTTTCAAAAACAAGAACAAGAACACAAAATCCAAGAAAATGATCCACTTTCACTTCACAACTCTTGGATTTTCTGAAATTAACAAGATGTTTTCAAAACCTTTTTGAAAACCTTAAACACCCAAAGTGTTACACAATAAAAATGGAACTCAGATTAATTACTCACAAACATATCAATTTTAAAAATCAATAAAAGGAATTACACTTGTTTCACCACAAATACCAAACTTTATAAATATTTTAAAAAGATTACAATTTTGAGTAAAATCTGGAACAAAGAAAAGGGGTCACAGGTCGACTCCCTTTTATACTAAGCTATAGAATAATCTAGATGGTAAAACCCTAGTTACTGAAATCTCTAAAGTGCCCTTGGTCTTCAATCTTCAAATTGGTCAAATTGGCATCTTGTGAAGGATGTTGATGTGCCAGCTTGGATTTTTGATCTTGGTCGTTGGTTTACTCCTTTGGGACCAAGGAAAGCCTTGGGGACGTTTATCTGGTCGGTTTGTGTTTTTGAGGAAGAAAGTGACGTGCTGGGGAGATCCCTACAGTCACATGGGCTTGTTGTAAAAAGATTCTGGGTTGGGGGATTGGTTTAGTGCAAGGTTAATCATCAATCTGGAAGTTATTAACAATTTCCCCTTTGTTTTAAGATTTTTAGGATTAGGGTTTATGGGGATGAATTAGGGGTGATTAGCAGGGTTTGATTTGGTTTGGGATTTAAAAAGGTGTTTCCCACGTTTTTATAACTGATTAGTTATAATCAGTTTTTTTAAAATTAAGTGGAGTGTGACGTGGTGGGGATGAGGCTTGGTGATTGGTGGGATGGTTGAGTGGGGTGACGTGGAGGGTTGTGGCTGGGTGTGGGAGTTTGGCTGTCTTGGCAGATAAGGCCCCCAAGGTTTCACATTTCTTCCATGTTGTAAATAATACCCATCAACGCCAATTTGTACTTAACAACTTTTGGCCAGTTGTCAAATTTGGCACAAAAGGTTTATAAACTTGAAATAAGGGCTTCAAATGCATATTTTGGATTTTCCAAGGGCTGATCTTGTAATATCTTCAATCTTTAAGGACCATTCTTGTACAATTGGCATTTGGAGGGTCAATTGTGACAAGTTCTTCAAAGATGAGGGACTAAAGTTGCCAATCTTCAATTCTTCAAGGGTCTTTTTGCAAAATTTCAAACTTGGGCCCGGTTCATTGTGCGACTTCGTTTCCCGTGTTCGTTTTTGAATGATTCTTGTGATCTTTTGCCATTTCCTCAATATCCGTACCTAAAAATACACAAGTAACAAACACGAGCATATATTTGGTATATTTAATGATATTTTATGCATTTTAAGCCCGATTTGGACGATGAGACCATGTATAAAAGCAGTCTCATCACTCCCCCATACTAAACCATTGCCGTGCCCTCACGCAATGCTAGAATAAAGTATCAAAGCATCTCCAAAATTCATTTTTATTCACTTTATTGGAATGATAAACTAGCTACATTACTACTATTGCTACTACTTGTGTTTTAGACATAATGTATGATTTTCATCGCAAAATGGGACGTTTAGGTTCATAGAATAAGAACACGTGAATGCTTCGTTAGAAATAATTTCATCGTCCTCGATTTTCACTCCAATTCCATGCCAAGCGTGCAACGAGATCATTGTCATTATAAGTTAGTAATGCTAACACTACTCATATGCCCTAATCACGTACTTATTCTCCCATTATTCCTAAGTTGTATCTCTTATATTTTATTTTGTCTTAATGATCACGAGGATACATCATTGACTTATGCGATAATAGAGATTTAGGTCTAAAAATAGAGTCCTAACGGTGTAACTAAGACCATCAAATCAATAACCCCTCCTAATAGACGACGATGTTAAAAAATTAAGTTGACAAGAAGAATCGATAAACACGGTTTTATAACGGTTTTGAACATGAGACTTATTACCAAGACTTTTATACGCCCCCTAACGGAAGGACCTTATTATCTTTGGTTTACCTCCATCTTTTATTCAACTTCGCCATGAAGCTTTTATTATGACTTCGGTCTTGCCTTGCCTTTTATTATCCGCCTCATCGGTGGTTTTATTAGCCAAAGACGTATATCCTCACGCTAAAGCAAATTTTGGATCTTTAAAGCTTCGAAGATTAAGGCTTGATTCACTTTCAATTTTGCATAGATTTTAGGCCTTGTGGGGCTTCAAATTGTTTGCTAGATTTTGGTGAGCACTTGAAATCTTATTATTGGGTGAAGCTTTCGATTATTGGGGTGCCAATACTTTAAAACCGTGACGTTGGCGATACCTTAATGTCTTCCCAATTTAATTACACGGAAGCTACTAGAAAGACTAGAAACCCAACAATCCTAACTAAACCGCTAAGTCAATATTTATTAAGCAAAAAATATTTACAAGCGAAGGGAGAATAAGCAAACAACGAGAACACATAAGTTTTTGAAAGAATACGAGTACTCTACGTTTAGCATAGT
This sequence comes from Glebionis coronaria, assembly GCA_025667525.1. Classification (NCBI taxonomy): domain Eukaryota; kingdom Viridiplantae; phylum Streptophyta; class Magnoliopsida; order Asterales; family Asteraceae; genus Glebionis; species Glebionis coronaria. Next base: position 352,282 of record JANFOE010000261.1, read on the forward strand.
AACTTATAATTAACTCTATCATTTCTCGTCCTCATTTAAGAGACTTAGCCTAATGTGAAGTTAAGGAATCAAAGCTAAGTGCTCAACACGCACGGTCGAGTCAAAAATTACACTTATTCTCGCCATCGGAAAACCTACATTCGTGTCTTCAAACACTTATAAAACATGAGAAAAATTTTAAAATTTGGCCATTTTTAGCCTTATTTTGCAACATAAACGATAAACTTTGGAAAGCGTGAAGGTTTGGCAAGGCAAGTATCTATTCACCCCCCCATACTAAAGTTAAACATTGTCCTCAATGTTTCGAGTCTAGGGGTGCAAACACCCCCATACTAGAGACGTAGTCAAATGCCTAATCTAGCATGGAAAGGGTGTAACCAATAAGTAATAGCCGTTTATGAAGTGTGCTAAAAACCTAAGGTTAGAACATAAAAGGATATATCATATGGATATTGGGAAAGGTCTCCAAAGCAAACGATCGAGTGCTCACATAAAACGAACACGAGAGGCTCCAATCGTGAAGATCATGATCTAAAAACCACAATTCACAAACAACCACGGAACAAAGGTTGGAAGGGCACAAATCCCTTCACATTAAACTAATTAGAAAGCAATAATATATACATGGATAGGCATGGGTCTCCCCCACGAGGCACCTTGTTTTTGATAACCGAGTCAAAAGCTCGACTTGAATCCCCATAAATGTGATCATTTAGGGATAATCATGGTGTGGTCAATTTTTGGTGGGGCTTACATGATAAACAAGGCCCAAAAGTACGTGGAGTACTTTAAAAACCCGATAAACGTATACCGGGGTCAAAGATAGCGTCCTCGTTTTCGGATGAAAGACGAAACAACGCCACTTCAACACAAACCCCAATGGGGTAGAAGACAATAGGAGAGAAGAAATAGAAGGGTGGGACAATGGGTAAGTCAAGAAAACATTGAGCTACTCGAGGTAGACTCACACCAATCAAATGAAAATATTTCCATTTATTGCATCGGTGGAAGACCGAGATTTCCCTATATAAGCAATTCCAGGATCAAATATCTCGTCCTCGGTGGAGAAAGGGGAGGGAACATAAGGGGATTCCCCCACACTAAGTCCACACAAAGCATCGTCAAAAGGAGAAGACGAGCTTGTAGTACTCAAATCACGCGGTGATGACGGAGTTAGAATTATAGAAAAATATTTTAAATTAAAGTTAAAATCTTTTCCTTTTTCATCTTTTACACTCTCCTTGTGAAAACCCGATTTAATTATGTCAAAAATATTTGGTGTATCTAAAGCAATGTTAGTCACACTAAAAATTCTCACATTTTGAAATCTTTTTGGTTTAGGTGGTGGCAAGTTTTCAAATCTTTTGTCAATAAAGAAAACCTCCCCATCGAGATCAACGTATTCATCATCCGAAGAATCACTCGAGATTGGAATCGTAGGCTTAACACTCTTAACCTCCACCGGCGGAGAGGACGGAACTTCATTTTTCTCAACAACTCCTAAAACTCTATTGGAAATCTTTTTGCAAATGCTTTTGATGGGATTGACATTGTACAAAGATGTGATAGAATACACATGAGAAAGAGTGGAGTTTTGGGTTGCATTAATGACGAGTTCTTCCTCATTGAAACGAAGAGTGATTTTTCTTGCATGCACATCGATAAGTGCTCTCGAGGTATCCAAAAAAGATCGACCTAAAATTAACGGAACTTTAGGATCGATGGGAATATCAACAACAATGAAGTCCACGGGATAATAGAACTTTCCAACTTTTACAAAGACGTCCTCGGCTACTCCACAAGCTAGAATCGTAGAATGATCGGCCATTTCGATTGACATTCTTGAAGGAGTGAGATTTGGAAGATTGAGCGATTTAAAAATCTCAAGAGGCATCAAATTAATACTAGCACCAAGATCGGCCAAGGCGTAGCATTCTTCCATGTCTTGGATAGCACATGGGATTAAAAACTTTCCAGGATCACCGACTTTTTGAGGTATGCGGCTTAGAAAAACCGATGAACAACTAGACGATTTTTGCAATTTTTCTTTGTTATTCAACATACTTTTGAAGTTCGCGGCAAATCGAGGCATCATGACTAAGGCGTCGGCAAAACTTATATTAAAATGCAAGTCACGAAACATTTTCATAAAGAGTTCAAATTGATAATTATTTCGTTCTTGTGCCTTTTTCTTGTCTCGTCTTGAAGGGTAGGGTAAAGGTGGTGTGGGTTGGGGCAAAGTAGGCGTAGGCAAAGGCCTTGGAATCTCGGGTTCCATGATTGGTGTAGGTTCAACCGTAGGTGTGGTTTGAGCGGTACTTCGTGGGCTTGTAATGTGCTCCTTTTCGACCATCACCTCGGGTTCTTTCTCTTTTTCCTTCTCCATAGAAGTACTTGGACGAGAAATGGGTTCTTTGAAAGTTTTACCACTACGAGTAGTAATAACCTTCAATTCTCCTTTCGGGTTCACGATGGTATCACTAGGAAGACCACCCGAAGAAGAGGGCTTACACATGATAGCTTCAAACATTTTAGCCATACGGTCTTCAAACTTAGATTGCCTAGCATCCGCTATTAACAATTCTTGCTTAATCTCATGTTGACCTTGCTCCATTTTTTGTTGATTTTGTTGGAGACGTGTGACATTTCCTTCCATTTTGTTAGCATGAGTTTTAAGTTCATTAGCAAGTTCGTTTTTAAGCTCGTTTTTCAATTCGGATCTTAAGCTAACCATTTCACGTTGCATATTGTCAAACTTAGCATCATTAGCCTTAGCATAATTCAAAAATTCTCCTTGAAGATTTTTGGTGTGATCGTTTTGAAAACCTTGAGCATTGTTTTGAAAATCACGGTTTTGGTTTTGGTTTGAAATTTGCCCATTTCCACTTTGATAATTACCCTTGTTATAATTCCTTTGATTTCCTTGGTAATTTCCACCTTGGTTGTTGTTGCGATAATTATTAGCATTTTGATTTGGTGGAGCTTGATTTTGGCGAGAACCTTGACCGATTTGGTTATAAGTTCCCGTGGCTATAAAAGCATTCGAAGTGTTACCATCCGCGGTAATGCACTCGGAAAGATCATGAGCTCCCCCACACGACAAACAACTCTTAGAAACCGCTTTGACCGAAGCGGAATTCGAAGCTTCTTGAGCTTTCCAATGGGACATAAGGGTCGAAAACCTATCGAAAAACCGATTTTCCTCATTAGCTTCATCTTGCAAGGCATTAATAGAACGAGACGATGATGAGCCCAATTTGGCAACACTCGGTGTGTGACGAGGGCTATAAACCTTAGACCTATTCTCAATTATGACCAAAGCTTCTTCAACCGTTTTACACAAAAAATTACCACCCGCGGCGGCATTTAAATAATATCTTTCATGATCGTTAAGTCCATTGTAAAACGTGTCGATTTGGTGCAAATCGGAAAAACCGTGATGAGGACATTCATGTAACATCTCCTTAAACCTATTCCAAGCCGTAGAAAAACTTTCATTCGATTCTTGTGAAAATTTAGAAATCTCATTTTTCAAATGCGTAGTCTTAGAGGGCGGAAAAAATTGGTTCACAAACTTTGAAACGAGATCCTTCCACGTCAATATAGAATTGGGTGGCTCTTTCTCTAACCAAATTTTAGCGGGCCCCGCTAAGGAATACGGAAAATGCATCATCTTAATCGAGTCATTCGAGACATCCTTAAATTTGCACCTGGCGGTAAGACGATTGAATTGGCGGATATGGTTGTGAGGATTGTCCTTCTCATCACCACGGAATTTGTTGTTTTGGATCATCGAAAAGAAACCCGTTTTCACCTCAAAATTCTCCGCAAGGATAGCGGGAATCACAATAGCTTCTCCATAACCCTCGGTGGGTGCTTGAAGTAACTCCATCATAGTTCGATTCGCCATGGTTGGTTCTTCTCGTACAATGGGTTCGTCAATAGGAGACTCCTCACTAGAATGAGTTGGAGTGGGAGTTTTGTTCTTTCGTTTACGTGCACGTTTTGCTTCGTTACGAGTGAGCATAAACGTCACGTACAACGTGGAGACGAGCAAAGAAGATTCTTTTTGGTATTTTGTGTTTTTTTTTTAATTTTTTTTTTTTTTTGGTTTTTGATGGTATTAGCTTTTTTGGAATTTGGTGAATGTATTAAGTAGACAAGAAGTCCACAAATCTCCTCCTTAATCAAATCTCGATTAAAGAAGCCTCAAGGAATGAAAACGATCACGTGGAGTGAACGCCTTCGATGACTTTAGAACGATGGTGGAACACCAAATCGTTCAACAGGGTTTAATCAATAGAAACCAAGAAAATATATATGATATGTAGTAATACTTTGGGCGGAAAAACCCTCGATTCACTCTCAAAATCAAATAAGCACAAGCAAGCGGAGGAAACGAGGCGGCGCGAAGCACTTAAGAGCCTTTTTCCTTTAGGTCGTGAAATACAACCGCCTTATACCCACCTTATAGTTTGTATTTCTCAAAATCGAGCTTCATGAAAGTATTTATCTATTTTTGCCTTTTTCTTTGGTTTGAGATTCGAATACAATGATTGGGTAATGACCTCCTAAGTCAAGGTTGTGATTTCTCACGTATTTGGAGTACTTGTAAATTTATTGTTCTACGTATACAATATATTAATAATATTCACACAAAAACCAAAAAACGATAATACGTATTAGTAGAGTGCTACTAATACAAATACTATTATGGCTAATATAAAAAACAACAATGGTTCAATCAAAACACAACACGCCTCCCCGGCAGCGGCGCCAAAAATGATTGTAGTGTTTTTATACCCCTTTAGGAAAAGGAAGGTAAAAGCGGTAAGTATTGAGTGTACGTTTAGGAAAACGTAAACCCTTATGACCCTTAATGGGGATCGTTCTCTCGAGGAGGCACGTGTGTTGTGTAATGAAGTGATTTGATTGATGATTTTATTAAGAATAAAAGAGAAGAGAAAATGACGAAGACGAAAAAAAAAAATTAACAAAAACTACTACTAGAAAGTTAAGACGTAGAAAGGTAAAAAAACACAAAAATTAAAATTTTAACCTAAAAATTCCTAAAAATTACTAAAAATCTACAATAAAATTCTAAGAGTTTACAAAAAATCAAGACTTGCTAAAACCTTTTAATTAATTAAATAATGACTTTTTAATGCTAATTAAAGCCCTAAAAATCACTTATAATTATTAAAAAGCCCTAAACAAGATTTTATAGTTTGTAAACCTCAAAAATGACCTAATTAAGCTAAAAACTATTTTTGAAAATTTTAAAACCAAATTAAACTATTTTTAATCACTTAAAAACTAATAAAATTGTAGAAATGCTAAATGGGATCCGGTGGTCTAATGTGGTGGTAAGTGGTGGTGGAAGCCATTGATGGCTTAGAGAGAGAGAAAGAGAGGTTGAGAGTAAAAGTGTGTGTGTTCCTCAAAATGAACAAAATACAATCAACACCCCTCCTTGGAAGCTAAGGAGGGTTATATATAGTCACGCACTTTACAACGAGCCTAGTCTAGTCTAAATGTGCGTGACTATGATAACTAACGGGAATTCTTAAATGTCGTCACATAAAGTGAGTTTCCAACAATCTTCCCCCATGGGACGACGTGTAGAATTCCTTACAATATTCTACCTATCAAGTACAAAATAATTAAGAACAAGAGCTTCTATGAAGCATCCAATGCTGATGATGTCTTCTGAGGCCTTTGACTTCAAAACGACTCATCTTTAACTTGTAGTAGAAATACTGTAACGGCACGAGCTAAGTAACCCATACACTTCTGGTTAAGGAGAAGCTTCTGAATTAGCTTCCCCCTAATTCATGCCACGTAAACTTGATGTAGAAGCATTTTAAATAGCTTCCCCCAAGTAGATCAACAACTTTTCATCTCACGCTTGAATAATTCTTCTGAATTTTTCTTCCCCCTGAGAATTCAATTTATGCATACCAGAAAGAATCAAGACACTTCTTCCCCCACATAGTTGAAGAAGGTAAATCAATCCCAATTATGAAGCTCAAATACTGAAGTGGACACTTTATCCCATTCATGAAGTTGACATCGTAACACCAGAGTCAATTAAGTCCCGAAAATGCACACGTCTTCTTCCGGAGATGCACCAGAGTCAATTAAGTCCCGGGAATGCATATAGGATAATGATGATGTTTAATTGCAACAATCAAACAATTAAACCTCGAATCAGTAGTGTACCGTTTGGAGATTGATAACGACACGAGTTAAAACACTGATTTTCTCTGCGGCTATGACAAATGTCATCCCGGAATATCTTCAAATCAAAAGAAGGTATGAAGTTCATCACGTGTACTCGTTGTGCGTTCAGTGTGTCTTCTTCTTCCCCCTTGATGGTTTCGAAACTCGGAACCATCAATAAATTGTACGCACGTGAACCTGAAATCTCGTGAGAATAATAAATAAGCTGAATTATATATTTTGTGAGAATCAGCTGTTGATCGAAAATCTCTTCTCATAAACTCTCCATGGCCACCTTTACCATTCCACGTGAAAGCAATTTGAAGTGACCACTGAAAGAATGAACCGGATACAGCAAACGTGAAGCTGAATAAAAATCCTTCGATCTTGTGACTTAAGCTTGCACTATTGTTGAATGAAGAACGGTGGAGAAATCTCTAAGTACTCAATGCATCACTGAAGAAGTCTATAAGCACAACACCTCTTGAAATTATCCACGTCGACTAAGCGCGTGACACTGAGTACAACAATGTAACCCCTTTAAGTGATAGTTATCCGAGTCATCAACCATCCACCCCGAACCCGGAAACCAGATAACCAAGTCTTCATTCTAGGATTAAGCACGAGCAAGTTATCTAGTCAAAGATAAAATAAATACACGCCTTCGAAAAATCCGTCTTCAACGTCACGTAATTAATACCCGATCAAACAAAATCTGTAGCTACTAAAAAATCGCCCATTTTTCTTGGTCTCGTCAAAATAAATTCTCGTCACATTTGTCACTTCATTTTGTCGCGTCACATTTCTCGTCAGCCCAGCAGTGTCAAGAAAAAATTAAAGAACCACAAATACAACAAAGAAACTACAAATTCAAAAAAGGAATTTGTTTGTTTGAGCATCCATTCTCCTTAACAATGTCTCGACACTTTTTGTCATCTCGTCCCGATGTCACAATGAATTAAAACTTAATACACAACAAATTTATTTAAAAATTTGTAAGTTTTTTTTTTTTAAAAAATTTGTGTGTATGTGTTATTAAAACACACGGTTCAAACATTGTTTAGAAAAAAAACCATGTGAGTCCATCACATCTTTTCAACCGTGAGAGTTCGTGGCCCAAAAGAATCATACCCGGTCCATCAAACACACGGCCCATGACACAATTTCACAAAAACCCGATCCATGACTTGTCCAAAACCGGTCCTAACATTTGAGTTAAATAACACAGTTATCACTTGTTAAAAAGGGTCAATCCCTAAAATCACTCACATAGTTTAATCCGTCCTTTTCTCCTAAATATCCTCTCACCAAACTTCCCTCTCACCTCCCTCGAATCCTCCGTCCCCCAACATCTCTCTAACCTCATCTGTTTTCTCAAATCTTCACATCATAAACAAAATCTGCCCCATCTCATACATCTCATCCGTGTACAGAGATCATACCTCAAAACGCAATCTCACAATCATTCACTGATATATTCGGCTGCTAGACCATAATGATAAAGGTCTCGGGTAAGGTTTGATTTCGTGACAGCATGAGGGTTTCTCATAAATCGAAACAATTATAGTTTGTAACATAATTGTTATGAAACTATAATTATATTCGAATATAAAATATGGTGAAAACCATTTACAGATCTGTGATGGTGATGTTATATTGTTTCGTGGGTAAAGACATAATAATGGTCTTGAATGAAACCACGAAAAAACAATAATCTGAGATCAAAAAATATATTTTATGTTTTGTTTCGAGTCTAGATGGAGATAGGAGACGATGGGATTAAGGTTTAGATTTGTGGTGTTGAGGCGGTAAAAGGATGGTTTACGAGTCAACTCAGTGAGTTTGACTGAGTCAACTCGGTAATGACCGAGTTGACTCGGTGGCGTTGGGTTTCAGTCTTGGTTAGGTTACGTTCGGTTTGGTCACACATTCCATGTCAGTCAATGGCTTTCTATCGCAAAGTAAACAGTTACATCGCAATATTTTAATAAAGTCCAGCAAAGTTTCATCGCAGTCCAAGAAGTCTTTCTATCGCAAAGTCAAACCGTCTCATTGCGATGGTACCCATTGCGATGGTACCCATCGCAATGTTGGAAAAAAAATGGGCAGCATGACTCATCGGAATACCATTGCGACAGACCCGACCACCCATCGCAATGTGACTCATCGGAATGAGTCCCATCGCAATGGGTAAGTCAAACCCATCGGAATGTGTAAAAAAAACCTTCCATCGCAATCCATGCGATTGTACCATGTAGCAGAGTCCAAAAGTGGTCCTTTTTTTCCTAAAAATCCGGGACTGATTTCTGGGTCAGATTTTCTGGCAAATCTGGGTTTTTCACCATCATCTTCAAAAAATATATAACCCAGAAAAGCATATACAAAGCCAGTGAGAACCGTATCAAGACTTAGACCAGAAAAGTATTTAAGTTTATGGATTTGGACCAGAAACTTAACCATGTTTGACTTGACCAATTTTTTACCAGTGATAAAGATATGGACCAGGAAGACATGATAAGGACCAGTGAAAAAGATAATGAAACCGAGACTCATAATGATGATAATATCCAAAAACGTGTGACAAATTGGACGATTGGACAAAACATATGAGACGTGACAAAAAATTTTTTGTGATAAAGGACAGAATTAATATAAACGAGACACAAGAAATAGATTAGACCACCAAAATCGAAAATATAAACACGATCCAAGGATGGAACCGTGGCTCTGATGCCAAATGTAGAAAAGCTAAATGGGATCCGGTGGTCTAATGTGGTGGTAAGTGGTGGTGGAAGCCATTGATGGCTTAGAGAGAGAGAAAGAGAGGTTGAGAGTAAAAGTGTGTGTGTTCCTCAAAATGAACAAAATACAATCAACACCCCTCCTTGGAAGCTAAGGAGGGGTATATATAGTCATGCACTTTACAACGAGCCTAGTCTAGTCTAAATGTGCGTGACTATGATAACTAACGGGAATTCTTAAATGTCGTCACATAAAGTGAGTTTCCAACAAAAATCTATTAAAACTTAAATTAATTCTAGAAATTAAATGAAAAGCCCTAAAAAGATTTGGAAAGTTACAAAGTTCCTAATTATATGTCCACAATCTAGGAAAAATGAAAAAAGTAGAAAAAACAAACTTTCTATTTTTTCTAATAAAATAATATTAAAATAATCAAAAAAATAAAAAGTTTATAACATAAATTTTAAAAAATTTATAAAAATCCTAAATAATATAACTAAGAGAAAAATGAAAATAAAAGTTCCTAAAACCTTTTTATTAATTTTATATTAATTTTTAAAGTTGTCTAAAAACCCTAAAATCAAATAAAATTAAAAATAAGACTTTTTGAAAACTTTTTGATATATAAACCTCAAATATATAAATTAAAACCTAAAAACTATTTTTTTTGGATTTTTAAAATACTTTTTGCTATTTTTAATTGACTTTCTAAAAATAAATCTAAAAATAATCCTAATAAATAAATTAAAAAAGGGAAAAATAATATTTTTAAACAGAAAAATCTAAAATGACAATAGAATCCTAGGAAAAATAAGCTATCACAAATAAGCTACTTAAATAAGCTAAAAAAACCAAATAAGCTACGGCTTATTTAACAAAAGCCAAAACATAACACCCTTAAGTAACTATTGAAATGGACCTATAACGTAAAAACCCATCCAGATCACTGGTTAACACGTTACTCCTCCATAAGAGAGGTCGCGTGTTCGAGCCCAGGCAAGGTGAGGTTTTGCAATTTTTTTTTCTTTTTTTTTTACTTTTAAAACACAAAGCAGTAACTTTGTTTATCTCAAAAACACAAACACAAACTAATTTAATCAAAATTGAAGCAAGAAATGAGCAAAAACGTGCTCAGTTGAGCTTTGTTGACTGATGAGCACAAGTGACCTTTTCACTTGTGCATATAGACCAAGAGGGCTTGGTTTTTGATGATTGTGGATGTTTTATTGGACAACCAGGCACCCCTATACTCTTTGGAGTATAGGGAGTCAAAGGCAAACACAAAAAACACAAACTCTTGGAAAGAATCAAGCACACACAAGAAAAACAAGTTGCTGTAATCAATTATGCAGGTCCGGGGGGTTTGGGCTAATTACTTGCTCAAAACTGATTTTTAAAAGCTCCAATCTTGCATACACTCTCACCAAATAGCACACAAGCAATTCACAACCTTTAATCAACCACTTATCTAACCTATAGCAAGATTTGAAGGCAAAAAATTCATAAAACATACATGAACACACACTTACTGATTTTTTTTACTTGAACCAATTTTTAAGCATGCATTTGTGTTTACCACTACACCAAACTTAAAACTCACTACCAATTTCACCCATATACTATCTAAGAAGTGTGAAAAACAGGTCTAAGCCAAGATTAATCAACAACCAATCCTACTTAAACCTTTATCCAAACACCCCTTAAAAACTTGAAAACCAAATTTTAACACACCAAATCACCTTGAATCACAATCAAACTGATCTATATTACCTCTAACATGCATACCATACTAAATAAACTCAAATCAAACCATTAAACTTAACATTTAACCACTTATCATGCAAATCACATCAAATTGCATAAAATTTTCAGAAACTAAGAATGAAAAGGGAAAATGAGAACTACCTTAAGGGTCCTACATCCAGGACCCTTAGTGACTACAAGGTCACCTCCTTCAGGCTGGGGCCTGAGCTGGACCTTTAACAGCAACAATCTCCAACAATCCTGCTAAGAAAATGAAACAAACACAAGAACAATACAACACTTTTCTGATTTTCTGAAAACTTCTTCCAAAAACCTTGAAACCTTTAACACTTTTCAAAAACAAGAACAAGAACACAAAATCCAAGAAAATCATCCACTTTCACTTCACAACTCTTGGATTTTCTGAAATTAACAAGATGTTTTCAAAACCTTTTTGAAAACCTTAAACACTCAAAGTGTTACACAATAAAAATGGAACTCAGATTAATTACTCACAAACATATCAATTTTATAAATCAATAAAAGGAATTACACTTGTTTCACCACAAATACCAAACTTTATAAATATTTAAAAAAGATTACAATTTTGAGTAAAATCTGGAACAAAGAAAAGGGGTCACAGGTCGACTCCCTTTTATACTAAGCTATAGAATAATCTAGATGGTAAAACCCTAGTTACTAAAATCTCTAAAGTGCCCTTGGTCTTCAATCTTCAAATTGGTCAAATTGGCATCTTGTGAAGGATGTTGATGTGCCAGCTTGGATCTTTGATCTTGGCCGTTGGTTTACTCCTTTGGGACCAAGGAAAGCCTTGGGGACGTTTATCTGGTCGGTTTGTGTTTTTGAGGAAGAAAGTGACGTGCAGGGGAGGTCCCTACAGTCACATGGGCTTGTTGTAAAAAGATTCTGGGTTGGGGGATTGGTTTAGTGCAAGGTTAATCATCAATCTGGAAGTTATTAACAATTTCCCCTTTGTTTTAAGATTTTTAGGATTAGGGTTTATGGGGATGAATTAGGGGTGATTAACAGGGTTTGATTTGGTTTGGGATTTAAAAGGTGTTTCCCACGTTTTTATAACTAATTAGTTATAATCAGTTTTTTTAAAATTAAGTGGAGTGTGACGTGGTGGGGATGAGGCTTGGTGATTGGTGGGATGGTTGAGTGGGGTGACGTGGAGGGTTGTGACTGGGTGTGGGAGTTTGGCTGTCTTGGCTGATAAGGCCCCCAAGGTTTCACATTTCTTCCATGTTGTAAATAATACCCATCAACGCCCAATTTGTACTTAACAACTTTTGGCCAGTTGTCAAATTTGGCACAAAAGGTTTATAAACTTGAAATAAGGGCTTCAAATGCATATTTTGGATTTTCCAAGGGCTGATCTTGTAATATCTTCAATCTTTAAGGACCATTCTTGTACAATTGACATTTGGAGGGTCAATTGTGACAAGTTCTTCAAAGATGAAGGACGAAAGTTGCCAATCTTCAATTCTTCAAGGGTCTTTTTGCAAAATTTCAAACTTGGGCCCGGTTCATTGTGCGACTTCGTTTCCCGTGTTCGTTTTTGAATGATTCTTGTGATCTTTTGCCATTTCCTCAATATCCGTACCTAAAAATACACAAGTAACAAACACGAGCATATATTTGGTATATTTAATGATATTTTATGCATTTTAAGCCCGATTTGGACGATGAGACCATGTATAAAAGCAGTCTCATCACTAGGTGTTATATTTAGTGTATAGTTTAGACAATTGGTAAGGAGGGTAAGAGTTTTGGTATAAAAGGGTTATGGTTAAGTATATATATAAATATATACGGTTTAATATAAGTCTAGGGTATGCCTGTGTTTAATTTTTGTGTCCAGGTGAGTGTTAGGTGAGTTAAGGTTATAATATTATGTGAGTACATATGAGTTTAAGTAATTTTGGTTACGTTTAGGGCCTTTGGTGAAAGTATGGTCCTTAGGTGATTTTATTATTACAAAAATATATAAAAGAAATATAAAATGATTTATTGTAGTGTTCATGTGTAAAAGTAATTGTCATCGTAGTTTAAAGCCAATTATAGTGTGAAAATATATATAAACTATTCAATTTAAAAATATTTATATATATAAATAGCCAGTTATTAATTGTGATCATGACGTTGGATTTTTAGAAAATCAATGGGATGTATGCAAGTGATCATATGTTCAGATGACTTAAAGTCCTTTACAATAGATCATTTGTTGTCCAGTATGCTATTGAGATATAGTCATACAAATGTGGTCAGGCTTTTATGATTTAAAATACTCATAGTCACAATAAACATTGTGATATAGTTGCTTCCTGTTCAGATGATTGGAATGATGTATGCTAATGTGATGCATATGATTGTTCAAAGGAATTCATGCAAAGGTGGTAGAATAAATATATATATAGATATCATGAGGTGACGTACACAATGTTGACATCGTCAAAACCTGAAATTTACAGGTTTTACAATGGACATGATGGATGGAATTTCCCAAGAATTCTTAAATGAATTCATTATTGTTTTATCATTTACAATTCGATTTTCTCTAAGTCTAGAGAAGGGTATGAAGACCATAGTCGCATTATGTTGCCGATTTTATGACCGCAGAAGTTTCACCCAAAATATCTGTAAGAATCCTAGTTGACTACAGTGACACGCTGAATCACATTAATTCTCACGGTTAATCTTACCATGACTCAGCTTATGCGTAACGGAGAGAATCCTACACTAAGTTATGTGTTCCAAGAAATCCCACGCTAAGAGTAGTCTAATTGCAGAGGCTTATAGTTTTCCAAACTTCTAGGTTTCTAGTTTCTATGAAGCAAGATGTAGTTAAGTTCATATCTAAGTATCTGTCATACCGACAGGCTAAGATATAACACCGACGGACTAAGGGACAGGATCTCCATGGGTTTTTTTCTTGGACCACTGCACGCAGATGAAACATGATGCTATCTAGTTGTTTTCAACCGTTTGACCAAGACTGCAAAATCCTTTCATTCGTAAGGATTTCACAGCTAGCAAATTTTCAGACATTTCCCATCCAGAGAGCATATGATCACTAGACACTCTTTCAGATATCAGCTCAAAGGGAGACTCGCATGCACATCATTCAACATTACGTTCACGTCATTGTTAAATTTTACGTGTTGTCTTCACATTTATGTTCATGACAGTATTCACGTTCATGACCGTATTCTAGCTTTCGATTTTAATTTTTACTTTCATGCGGGGAAGTTTGCAGAAAGCTTGGGGGACCAGACTCGAGCTTGATAAACTCGCCAACTTCAGGCTGACGCTTCGCGTCTCATTTCATGTCTTACCTCATACCGTTGGCATTAGCGCCTTAGTTATCTCATGTCCACGATATGTTTCACATGTTATGTTCATTCAATGTTCTTTATATCGAGTCCACGATAGGTGGCACGTATTACGTCCACCATATGATACAGTTACCATATCTCCACGTATCACGTTCACAATTTCTCACGTATCACGTTCACAATTGTTCAGGTACTACGTTTCAATATATCTCATACTTCATTGCTAAGACGTTTCTTATGTCACTGATTCCAGATTACTTCACATCGTAACGTGTTGTTATCCTTTCACGTTTTCTTTCTTAGCCACTCGATCAGATTCATGAGAACCCATCTCACGTTGGTGAACCAGAAATTTTCTGTATCATCAAGACAAAGTCATGAAGACCAAGGTTTACTAGTTTTCGTCAAGACATGTTAGAGGAATGTTTCTAGCGAGAAGCCACTTGGAAATGGAGGAGTCCATCTGGACCCTTATCCTCTTTTCTATCCATGAGTGAGATATATTCTTCTAAACTATATCACGTTTCATGTCCTCTTTAGTCATATCACGCTACATGTCTTTTCCAGTCTTGTCATATCCTTTACAGCTTCTTGTATCTCTAATTAGAGGATGAACGGTCCTTTTAGAGGGGAAGAATGGTAAAATCCGCAAATTTTCACGACTCTAATTCGAGGACGAATTATTCTTTTAGAGGGGAAGAGTCGTAAAACCTGCTATAAAATCTTATGAATAGTACACATGAACAGTAAATACATGAAAACACGATAAAAATAAAACTTTCCATCTATAATACTAATACACGTGTCACGACAATTAATAACATGTAATCACGAATATTATAATTGTGACATAACCACGACGATTAAGTTCACGACATTAAACACGAACATGCACGGAAATTATTTGTAACTTAGAAAAAACCTATGAAATAGTCTTTTGGGTTATAGTGGCCGCGACTAGTAGCAAGAAAAGGAAGGTGTTAGCTGTATTTAAAGTGATGGTCATATAATATACCGTTGCGAATCTCGTGGAAAATGCTACATAATGGTGTTGAGAGTTCTAGTATAATGTTTGGTATGTAACGGGAATTAGTCCCGAACACACAAATGAGGAAGGCCTTCTACTCTTACACTTGTAGTATAAAAGGCACTAAACACCTCATTTGTGTGTGTGTGTTTCCATTTCATAGATTGTAGAGAGTGAAACATTTGTCTTTCTCTCACTAGGAAATCACAACCTTTTGTTCTTCTCTTTTATTCTTCTTAATCTAATCATTCTTTTTGGTTTAATCTTGTTCTTCATCATCTCTATTTCTTGTTCTATAAGTCGTGTGCATAAGTCTTACAAGTGGTATCATTCGCCAAGGGATTCGTGGATAGCTCTTGGGTGTTGTCCTTGTTTTTCTTGTGTTTCGTGATTCATATATCTTCTAAGTAGTTGTGGTAGAGATTTTGTATATTCACTTTTTCTAAAAACACAAAACTTTTGGGTGTTTTGATCATTTTTTGGCTTAAAATCTCGCATTGCTTGGGTTTTGTCCGAGAAAAGTGGGAATTTGGTACTATTCCGACAGGTTTCATCGGAAAAGGGTTTTATATTCCTACGGATATTCCGACAGAATTCCATCGGAAAAGGGTTTCTTCATTCCGATCGTTATTTCGATAGCCATTCCGATAGGTATTCTGATAGTACATTCCGACAGGTATTCCGATAGTACATTCCGACAGATATTCCGATAGAACATTCCGACAGACATTCCGACAGGTATTCTGATAGCACATTCCGACATATATTCCGATAGCACATTCTGACAGACATTCCGACATGTATTCCGATGGACATTCCGACATGTATTCCGATGGAAATTTTGTTCGAGTATTTTTTAGACTTAGCCACGATCTAGACTAGTCTCGACACATAGTTTACACGAAGATTAAAAAAGAGTTAAAATTTTTTAGGTCAAGTAGAATCAAATTTTTTCCCTACTAGTTTTTGGCTATTTCTAACTCAATTTCAAAATTTGGCGATACAAAATTTTTTCAGCTTACCGTTTTGTCGGACTGAGGAATTTATTGTCGGACTAAAAAAATAAAAATCGGAAGTTTCGGAATTTCAACAACCACACACGCTTTCTACGAATTGAGATCCTATTTTTCACATGACTTATATTATGACTTATCAACAAGACAGTGATGCTGCGGGTTTTGAGCATCGTGATAGCCATATAAGAAAGAAGAAGAATGCTGCCCATCTCCAGTCTCAGCTTCTTATAGCACAAAAGGAAGAAGCAGGAATTCCACTTCTAGTTGAAGAGTTTGATCTCATGGCATCTGCAACAGCATATGACGAGGAAGAATAGGTGACTACCGACTCCATCTTGATGGCTAATTCGCAGCAATCATCCACATCGGTGGTTCAACCTGACAGAGCTCCTGTGTATGATTCAGACGGTTCCTCTAAGGTACATCCACGTTTTGATGATAATGATATATATATATATATATATATATATATATATATATATATATATATATATATATATATATATATATATATATATATATATATATATATAGTACGTCTAATCAGGAGGAGGAGTATAATGAGATGCTTGAGCCCTACATTGAGACACACGGGGATCAAACGAATAATAGTAATATTACTTCGAATGATCCCAGTGTGGACCTTAGTGTGGATCAAGTTGCCCAGTCTACAACCCTTCCTGATGCGACACATGCGTATTATAAATCCTTATTTGATAAGCTTGCTAAGGATGCTGACCATGCTACGGTGGTTAATAATAAGTTTAGAGAAACTAATTCCAAACTGACCACTGAGCTTGCGGGATATAAGGAACGGGAGAAAAGTTTTGAAATTCATCAGACTAAAATTAAAGAACTTGAACAAGCTCATGCTACATCGGTTTATCAAGAAAAACACACAACTAAGAAATTAAATGTCTTACATTTAAGTAGTGCTAAAAAGATAAGCGAATTGAATGATGAAATCACCTCTCTTAATAAACAGCTTTCAACTGAAAAATCTACTATTTTGGATTTAAAAGAAGAACGAAAAAAGCTGAAACATGATTTCAAAATTTGAGAAGATGGGCTTCTTGAGGATTTTTGCAAAGCTCAGGATAGGATTAGAGAATTAGACAACCTTTTAGTAAAACATAGCCAAACTATGCAGACGATAAATATGCTCGCACCAAAAGTGAATGAGATAAATTACACTCGATACAAATTGCCTTTAGGTTGTCTTCTTCCTCCTAATCCCGGATATCTTAAGCAAGTTCAGGCCACTAATGAAACTTTATATAATGGTAGTGTGCTCTTGTCTGATGAGCATGATCCTCCTAGTGTGCATGATTCTTAGGAAACTACTGATCTTGCAGTAGAGACTCGTTTAAGAATGAAAAAGCTTGATAAAGAAGTGACACCCGTTTATTATCCAAAAGTTAATCCTCCAACTGTTTTTGTTCGGTCTAAAACGAGTACTGAAATGCTTTTGCTCCCAAGTGAGGAATTGTCTGATGACCCTCCTAAACCGAGTATCACACGCCGATTTTTAAACGAGCTTAAAGATAACTTTGTCATCCTTAAACGTGTTGTTAATTCCAAAATCACTGGAGGAAATTTTACATCACATGTTCAGATTGAGGTTCAAAAAATTCTTCAAAACGATATTAATCCGATTATTAAGCATGTTGATGCTCGGTTAGGCAATTTGGAAAACGCTTTTCTAAAAGAATTAGCCAACTTTGTTGAAGACTTTAAATCTTTGACGAAGGAAGCTGATAAATCTCTTGATAAAATCAAAGTTTTGGAAAACGATCTTGAACGCATCTCTAAAGCACGTGATTGTATTGATAGTATCCCTGTTGAGTTAGGTACCTCTATGTCGCATAATGAAAACCTTCAAACTGAGCATGATCTTGTGAAAGAGAAAATGAAATCTTATGTCATTAAAAAGGATAAAGAATCCACCGATCTTTGGAATAAATTTGTCAAAAAATGTGATGAATGAAAATATGACAAGATTTCTTACGAAAAAGCTTACAAAGAAATGCAAAAAAAAATCATACATTTGACAGCTCAGTTGGGAGGTGCTCAGAGAACCAATCTGGCTTATTCAGGGTTAGAGAATGTCAGTGATGGAAATGTTCAGAAGCTTAAGGCTAAAATTACAGATTTAGAATCTGTTGTTGTTTCATATAAGCGGGCTGTCGAACAAAGTAAGTCTGTCTATCAGAAACTTATTGATAAAATCTGTGAGAACTGTAAGTTAAAATCCTTATTAAAAGATACGACTTCTGAGCCTAGCACGATTCAAACACCAGCAACCTCGGGACCCACTCGTATTGTTGTGACACCTTTTCCCAAGGTTGCTGGAACGAAAACTGTTATGATTGCCCCAGGAATGTTTCGTGTTAGTTCTCCCTCTGTGCCTAGCAAACAACGTAAAGCAAGCGTTAGGACAAAACCGATCACTATAACTCAACCACAAGTTATTGATTTAAAAAGTGCTAATTCTAATAGACACGTGTCTTCTTCTACATGAATAAACAACTACACTAAGAGCATAAGGCCACAGCCTACGAGCAATACAAGGAATGATAGGGTCCCTTTTGCCTCTAGAAGTAGTCTCCCCAAGATCAATAATGTGGAAGTAGAAGAACACCCTAGAAATTTACCGCTTTTTAATCATAATCAGAAACCTAATTCATCTGAATGTAATGAATTTAAGCTTGCTATTTGGAATGAAAAATCTGAAGTTATTTGTGCTAAATGTAATAAATGTTTCTTTACTTTTAGTCATGATGCTTGTGGTTTGACTATGAATGGTTTGAATTATGGTGGTTACACTCGAATTGAAAAGTTGTCAGTCAGTGAACAACAACGCACTCATAAGGCTAACGTGTATGTTCCAAAAAGTACACACGTAGGGTCTACAGAAAGTCTTGCTAAGCCTAGTAGCCCTAGATTCACCTCTAAATGGTTGCCTACTGGCAGAAATTTTGACTGTAGTGGCAAAATTATCGACACTAGTAGATCTCATACTGACAGTGAAACGTAATGGCTTAATTATCATCTAACCCTACAAGAACCTATTTCATCGGTTGCCAAAATATTTTCTTCTCTTATCATTGGCAGGCTGTTGAAATTTGTCTCTGGTGCGTGGACTCGGGTTGTTCCAAACATATGACTGGGAATCGAAGCCTTCTCAAAAACTTTGTATGGCGTTTCATGGGAACTGTTCGATTTGGAAATGATCATGTTGCGGCAATTCTAGGCTATGGTGATCTTCATTGGGGAAATATAATCATCACCAGAGTCTCTTTTGTTGATGGCTTGGGACATTATTTTGTTCTCGGTTGGGCAATTTTGTGATTCAGACTTGGAGGTTGCTTTCAGAAGTCATACATGTTTTGTAAGAGATCTTGAAGGAATTGATTTGTTGAAAGGAAATCATACCACCAACCTTTACACCATTGATCTTTTTCAAATGTCTGCTGCTTCTCCAATTTGTCTCATGGCCCGAGCCACATCAACAAAGTCATGGTTATGGCATCAAAGGTTATCTCATCTCAATTTCGATGCCATCACCCAACTCGCGAAAGATGATCTCGTTACCGGTCTTCCAAAGTTCAAATATACAAAAGACCATCTTTGTCCTTCTTGTGAGCAAGGAAAAAGTAAGAAGAAGCCTCACAAACCCAAACCTGTTCCAAATTTGACGAATAGGTTGCATCTCCTTCATATGGATTTATGTGGCCCAATGAGAATCAAAAGCATTAATGGAAACGGTATGTCCTAGTAATTGTGGATGATTATTCTCGCTACACATGGGTTCATTTTCTTGCATCAAAAGATGAAGCCCCTTATGTAATTATTAACTTCTTGAAGAAAACATCAGTACTACTGCAAGCCCTTGTCATTATTGTGAGAACGGATAACGGAACAGAATTCACCAATCAGAAATTGAAAGCTTATTTTGACGAAGTTAGGATTTCTCATCAAACTTCGGCTGTAAGAACTCAAGAGAAGAATGGAGTTGTGGAACAGAGGAATCGTACGTTAGTTGAAGCTGCTCGGACGATGCTTCTCTCCTGCAGTGCACAGTTATTCCTTTGAGCCGACGCTATAGCAACTGCATGTTATACTCAAAACCGCTCCATTATTCACACCCGTTTCAACAAAACACCTTATGAGATCATTAATGGAAGAAAACCGGATATTTCATTTTTACATGTCTTCGGTGCACTATGTTATCCGAAGAATGATCGTGAAGATATCGGTAAACTTGAACCTAAAGGTGATATTGGTTTTTTCATTGGTTATTCTTCAACTGCTTGTGCTTACAGGGTTTATAATCGAAGGAAAAGAAAGATAACGTAGACTATGAATGTTACCTTTGATGAACTCTCGGGTATGGCCTCTCAACATAGAAGTTCACATCCCGAGCTTCAAGGTCAGACTTCTGGACACGTAAGTTCAGGACTCGCGCTTCAATTTGCACCGTCAGCAATCTCATCGTTACAACCTTCGGAACGTGACTTGGAAGTTTTATTTGGGCCAATTTATGATGAATATATGGAGGGTCCTTCGTCATTTGGTGTTCCTCAAAATGCCCCGGATGCACCTGCTACGGTAGTTTAAGAACATCCGACTGCATCTACACCAACGACATCTTCTTCTGCACCATCTACGTCAACCTCAACCATATTGACTCCAAATATTCCAACCACTTCTCCAAATGCTGACGCAACATAACTACATTCTCAACTAATTCCAAATCATATTCATCTTCAAAATGAAATAGTTGCTGAAAATGCAAACAATTCGATGCTCAACGAACATGAGTTTGTCAATCCATTTGCGGCTTCCACAAGTACTACTCAGCCTTCAACACCATATGTGGATCCATCGAGCTCGCATAAAGTTTCTCATACACTTCCACATGAACACAAATGGACTAAGAATCATCCTTTGGTTTAAGTGACTGGCAATCTTTCACGACCAGTCTCAACACAAAATCAGCTGCGTAGCGACGATGATATGTGTATCTATGCACTATCAGTCAGCACAATGGAACCATCAAGTGTTAAAGAAGCAATGACCGATGCATCATGGATTGAGTCTATGCAAGAAGAGCTCAATCAATTCACCCGTCTTGATGTATGGGAGTTAGTACCACGACCGGACAATATTGACCCCCTTACACTGAAATGGTTATTCAAAAACAAGATGGATGAGGAGCAAACAGTCATTAGGAACAAGACTCGGTTAGTCGTGATAGGTTATAAACAACAGAAGGGAATTGATTTCGCATAAATTTTTTGCCCCGGTTGCTCGAATGGAAGCTATTAGGATTTTCTTGGCATAACGCT